>JAMXBD010000380.1:600000-1067240 GCA_024138025.1 Combretum micranthum
TGAGTAAAAAGAGGGGATAAATTGATTAATTTTTGTTGTTTTGTAATGAAAAGAAGTAAGGTGTAAGGTGTGATGTGAATAAAGTTGTATGGGAAGGTAAATTGTAAGGTATAGGTATAGTAGTGTGTAAAAGTAGATTGTAAAAAAAAGTAGAGATAGTGAAATAGTAATGAATAGTAGAAATAGTACTATGAATAGTAGACTAGATAATTAAAATACCGGTAGTAAAGAAAATACACGTAAATGGCCTATATCTGATATTTTTTAAAACTTTATATTTTTACAAGCCTAATGGTATTGTTAGAATATTTTCACCATTGGGTGTACCAAGGCACGATTTTCGAAAACTGATCCCGTTTGGATCCGAAACACACTAAAAATTAATAAATCTAATATTTTTAAGCTTCTCTATATTACTACGAACTATTAATCACAATGATCTCAATCTCATTTTGGATCTAGATTCACTAGACTGAACATAGAACTAGTTTAACTTTAGGGTTCTGGTTTGACTTTCGGTTCTTAGGTTTACTTATATTTATCGAAAAATCTAAGAGCTTACATAGCTTCTCAAACTCTCTCATCAACTCCTTCTTGTCGATAAACAGCATAGTGACTTCTCCATGGTTCTTTTGACTTAATGCGTTGGCTATGGCATTAACTATACCTAGGTAATAATTTATGCCAAGATCATAATCCTTTATAAGCTCCAATCATTTTTTTTTTTTTTTTTTGCATGTTCAACTCTTGTGTGAGCAAGTACTTAAGACTCTTGTTGTCATGACTCTAAATAGACGCCTATTAGGTTTACTCTAAAGCCGTCATTTCATGTGTGCACCCATAACATGAAGACAGCCTTGCAAGTCAGAGATTGCAAGACTTATAATTTCTTATTCTCTCTATATGTTATACATATGTCTATATTTAGAAAAATAGTTTTGGATACCGATATTTTCACAAATCACAAGGACCGTAGAGAATCGGATACCCTACCAAAGATGAAAAAAGATAAAGCAACTTAGGTTATCTATTATCCACTACCAAAGGAGATAAAGACGAAATAAATCAAGTTTTAGGTCTTTTCTCTCAACTAAGTTTAGTCCATAGACATGTTAATCCTTTAATTATCATGACTTGGTCTTTGATACACTCTGCGCTTCATTCCTATCCCAATCCCAACGTTATGATTTTCTTGTAAAAACAAACTATTACGTTGGGGGAGGAAGGTGGTGGGGGGGAGGGTGGTAGTTAAGCACAACTAGCATAGTGAGAATTATTTCCACAAATAAAGTACTCAAGCAATAAATAATCAGACAAGTTATTTGAACAAGCACATGAGATGCAATCTAACACGTGAGCAAACAATACATATGATGTTTCGAGAATCATATGTTGAATGGATTTACCCCTCCATTAGGTGGTTAGGTGTTCCGAGCAACAAGGCCATAGGTCGCAAATAAAGTTCTTGCAGTTTTTATACGAGCTCCTACTAGCCGCTAAATTGTAGTTATTACGGGTGTCCACCCTCCATTTCATTTCGGGCGATCAAAGCCATAGAGTAGATTTTCAAGTTCTATGAGCCTCATTATTATGCCTTTGCCCCACCAAGAATATAGTAACGAATGCAATGTGATTCACTATGTGTCATGCATGAATCATTTTATTTAAGTAGTCATGACATAATATTAGACATTTTAAAAGTGATCATAGAGTTCGCAGACATATCATTTCTATACTAAATTATACAATGATTATTCAACAATTCTTGCATCGATATACTTAACATAATTTCAATCATATACGTAAGGCACATGCTATCATGTTTTTATATTTTCCTAATTCTAGTACCATTAATTTGCAAACAAAAACATAAGTACAAAAATGTAGGAAATTAAACTGACTCGTCCTTAGTGCAACCCTCAGTCGGAGTGGTCCTTGGGGAAAGATACATCAAATTCCTTGTTACCTAAACAAAAGAAATACCTGAAATGAGTATTTCATATTGATTCTACTTAAATTTCTAACTTTATTTCATTATTCTCATTAAAATTCAGATTATGCGAAATTCCAACTTAAAATGGCCCTAATTTGCTCATTTTACCTCAGAATTTCGCATATTAGATATCGTTTTCTACCTACTCAAAAAAGATCTATCCATTTATAAGGTTTTTTTAACATTTAAAGCCATTTAAGTTTCGAAATAGGTCGGTACAGAACTGACAGAAAATTTCCAGTCTTCAAATTGTATTTTCTTAATGTTTATTTTTATCCAAAAAATTCTATAGCAAACACATAGGTATTTATATATTTGGAAAATACCTTAATATAGATATATGCTTATATTGTACGCATGATTCTAGTGATATTGTCCCAATAATGATTTTTCATAAAATATTTTATTTTAGGAGTTTAAAAGATGAAGTTTACAAAATCTCTTTTTAAGTTGATGGAAAGAAATTTCAAATCTTGAATTTATTACAAATGAGTGCCTACCCATTTTATCTATTATATTTATATTTTCTTAAAAATAAATTTACTTATTAAAATTTGGTTCTTTAGGATGTTTACCAATTTTATTTCCTAAGTGAATTTTTAACTAGTAAGTTGCTCTTAAACTTGATTTAGAAAAATTGTTTGATTCATAGTGTTTTTCAAAGTGTTGGTATAAATCCTATAAATAAGTTCTTAAGAAAAATTTTCATATCAAAGAATTATCAATATTAAAATTCATAAAAATTTACTTTAACAAGTTGGACCTAATGTAGTTAAACCATTATCCTACGTTTTAGTGAAAAATTCTCCTAAGTGTTAAAAATCATTTTTCTAGAGAGTTTAGTCCTATTCTTATAAAAGAAAATAACCCCTTTTATCTTTTGAAATTTTTTATTAAGACAAAAACATTATGACTATGCATAAATATGAACTTGTATTTATATTTTATATGTATAAAAAATATAATTCATATAGAAAATAAAAGATATAGAGAATTAAATAAGCACACACAACACACACACATATAAGAACAAAAATTTTGGAAGCCTTAACTTATATCAAGGCTTTTCGAAACTTAGAAATGAATAAGTTCCATAAAAAGAAAAGAAAAGCGTAAGAAAGCATAAGAAAAAGAAAAAGAAGAAATTTGTGGAAGTCTTTGATTTTTATTCATGTCATGCCCTGAAGAGTACCCTAAGCGTGGCAGTCCGCCGTACACAATATTAAAGCCTAAGAATGACAACCCAAGTCACGCAAAGGCTTTCATACTATGTATAAGGCATCTAACACATGAAGGAGACTCATCGAAGTGATACATTTTATGTTGATATAACTTAAGTAACAATGTAAAGAAATTTCAATTTACTATACTCCAAATACAAAACATTATACTTCAATTACATTCCTCCAAAGACTTCCCTACATAAGCTATTACAAGGCAAATCATAAAACCTAGCTGATAACTTCAAACATTCTTATTCTTTGCCGAAATCCCGAAGTCATTCTCGGCTCCAACCATCACAGTCCCCACTTAGCATTCTTGAGATGACCTGTTCATTTAAACAACTATTGGGGTATAAGCTATACTAGTTAGTGAGAATTCTCTTGATTCTGTACCATAACAAGCAAGTTATAATCATCCATATGCTATGCATGAACAAACACATAAGCAAACAATTATGTATGGGTATCAGGAACCCACACACAGAACAGATTTACGCCCTTCGTATCTTGGGTTAGGGATGGTATTGAAGTCTACACGACCGTTGTTAGTCCCCAAGCCATCGGTTATAGCACTTGACTTGGCTGGCTCACCCATGGAATACATCCCCGATGCACCTTAGTTCCTATGAATGAGCTCTGGCACCGGTCTCGTTATCAAAACGAGTCATCATAGGACCATACCGATCGACCTACGTAGGAGTAGCACACTACTAAATGTAATATGTCCGATGCGATGCATGACCAATTAAATTTTTGCTTAGGTTAAAATATTCATACATTCTTTAGAGTGACCAACCAATATCATACATATAACAGAAATAATATGAACAGTGCAGTTATCCAATCGAATCGTGGTTTCGATATGCTTTAGTATTCTTTGGCATACATTCATCATAGTCTCATCATATATCCCATCCCCATTCATATCGATTTTTATCTTGTCCCTACAATTCTAATGCAACTAACTATAAGCACAAACAAGGTAACAAAATAAGAAGAAGACTCACACAGCTATTGGATCACCGGTCTTTTAGTAAAAGTAATCTGGTGGTAGGGAATCGTCGATTTCGGGGTCACCTAAAAAAGGAAAAAATACTCTAATAAGTATTTCAACTCAAACTAATCCAAACGATTTTATACAAACTATCAAATTCATAATTCTCGTCCTAAGCGGGAATTCCAACTTAAAACGGCCATAATTTGGTCATTTTAACTCGGAATTTCGCAAATTATATATGGATTTCTATCGGCTTCAAAAGATCTATCTAATTCTAATATTATATTTGAAGTTTTGAAAACTTTGAAGCTTCAAAAAAGTCGGATCAGATCATAACAGTAGCAAACTTAAATTCCGAAAAATAGTTTTGTAAATATTTGAAATGTTCCTACTATATAGATTAGCTATACATGCAATATTGATGATTTCCTAACATGAATGACATGAGATGAGCTTAATGTATGCATGATCTTGATGATTTTTTCTAAAAGAAAATTTTATAACTTTTTATTTTGCAAGACCATGATAACAACTACTTATGAAAAATCTAGTTTTCTAACTTTGATCATTTCCATTTGTTTTGGATTTATTACTTAAGAAAATATAATTATTTTTGTTAAAATTGAGTTTTCATTATATCTATTACTTATGACCTTCATTTCTACATAAAAATTTTCATTTTACACTTTGTAAACATGTTTTCAAGTAGGGTTGATTCCAAAATCCGAATTTTGTAAAAATTAGTTTTTGAGTGATTCCTTTAAATAGAAATCATTTAATATTTAGAAAATTAGGGCTCAACCATACATAACCACTAAAGACTTTATTTTTACATAAAAATTTGCATTTATACTTTGCAAATATGTTTTCAAATAGGATTTACTCAAAAATCCGAATTTTAGAAATCCACTTTTGAATGATTCCTTAGGAAAAACTTATTTAATGCATTAAAATTTAAGACTTTACTATACCTACTACTTAAGGACTTCATTTAATACATAAAACTTTTATTTGAACTTGGGTAATAGGTGTTTTCATGGGCATCATCCAAAGTTACGAATTTTACAAGTTGACTACTAACTCAAAATTTTTCATCTTGATTCTACTTCTTATTTTACACATTAATGTCATCAAAACTCATTCTAACTTGTAAAAATCACCACTTAATGATACCTATTACCTATACCCTTCATTCTTCATATAAAACATGAGTTTTGGAGTTGATAAATGGGTTTTCAAAATTGGTCTTGGTTGAAATCCAAATTTACAAAATTTATTTTTGGTCATATCTTTTGATAAAATCTATCTAAACTTAGGAAAAATCATTCTTTACATATCCTATCTTAAGAGCCTTCCATTTCTTAAATAAAAACTTCATTTTTGAGTTGGAAAACATGTTTTTAAAATATGTCTTGACCTAAATCCGAAAGTGAGATTTTTATTTTGAAAATAACTTTTGAAAATCATCTTTGATTCTTGTAAAAAGAAGTGTTGATGATATATATACATTAAGCCTTCATTATCTCAAATAAAAATTTCATTTTGATACTTAGAAAGTGGTTTTTAAATAGGGGTCTTGCCAAAATACGAATTTCACCATTTTTGTTTAAGTTCAAAACCAAGATCTACACTTAATATGAACATAAATCTAAAAGAAACCATAGTAGTAAACTATAAACTCATATATCTAAACTTTACTCATCAAAATCATTCATTTATGTTATCTATTCCCTAAGCCCTTCATTTTTAATGAAAAATACACATTTTGAAGTTGAAAAACAACTTTTCTAAATATGGTTCCATTTTCATCCGAATTTTCAAAAATGATTTGTTGAAAATAAAATAGATCTTGAGCTTTCTAAAACTTTCCTACCATCATCATGCTACTACAAGTTGTTCATAAACATAAAACAAAAGTCTAATGCAATTTTATGAACTCAAAACACTAGATCTAGTTATAAATGCATGAATCATAAGCAATAACAAAAATAATAACTCAAATAACAAGATCTAAGGCATAAACAAAAATCAAAGCTACAAAAAGTTAGATCTACAAAATAACTACTTTTAACAAGAAAATAATTGTAATACAAGAGAATAATCATAGAGAAGTGGAGTGTTTCATTTTGGCATCATCATCCTTAGCTTTTAAGCTAATGGAATGTCATTTGCATGAAACTCTTACTATATTTTACCTATATTGCCTATGGAAGCTTTGGACAAGAGTTTTATTCAAAATCTTGAAGAAATATGTGTGGGAGCTCAAAAATGGAATGTGGGCACTTGTGTTCTTGCAAGAACAAGAACAAAATGAAGAAAAGAGAGGAAAAAGAGAGAGAAAAGTTAAGGAATGGTAAAGGGAAAAAGTGTAAATAAAAGAGAGAGAGAATAAGTGTATTAAATGAATGAAAGAAGAAAGAAAAAAATAAAACAAGGGCAGCAATGAAGGGGCTATTGCACGTGAAAGAGAGGGAAGAGAGAGAGAATATCGAATTTTGACTTGAAATTGAAATGTGTAATTAATGTGCAATGTAGCTTCTTGAAGAAAGGTTGAAAGAGGGTGATTTTAATTAATTTTTGGAGTATTTCAAGAGTCAAGGCAGCCATAAAGGAGTCAAAATCTGCCATAAAGTGTTATAATAAAGTGTAAAAAGATTGAAGTGAAAAAGAAGTGATATGTGAAAGTTGTACTTGAAGTATGGGTTGGAAAAAGTTCTTTTTATTAAAAAAAATACAAAATAAAATTAGGAAAAATATTTTTAAATAAGTGGCAGAATTTTCATAAATAAATTAAATAATTATTTGAATTATTTTAGTATTTTAACAAATATGTTACCTGTATGATCAAAATACGCGAATATGGACTATAAATGATGTTTTTATAACAAGAAAAATTATAAAAAATTATTTTATGAAAATAAAAATATTTTTATAATATTTTTCAATTATTAAATTAATATTTTGTATCGGGTCTTAAATAGAATCGATCCCGTAAAAACCCGAAACAAACTAAATTTTAGACAAACAAAGTTTTTTATAATATATAAAATATTTATCTAAAAATATAAGGGTTTATAAGAATAATAAAATTGTGTAATAAAATAAAAGTGAATAGTGCAAAAGACTAATTAATTACCGGTAGTAATGAAAATACCATAAAAATGTTATAATTGTAACTTTTATAACCCGAAAAATTATATAGCTGATATATTTAGAAATCTTATGAAATTACGAATCTAACGGTACTAATAGTATATTTTTGATATCTCAAGCCCCGGGATACACTTTTCGAAGTCTGTATCCGAACGGGTTCGAAATAGGTCAAAAATTTATCAATCTGATATTTTTAAGCAAACTTATATTATTACGAGCTATTCTACACATTTAAACTACACCTCGGCCTCTAGGGTTAAAGGTGTTAGATTGTCGGGTGTTAGATTGCCGGACTTTAAACTATTGTATTCTACTTAGGTTTCTGAGTGATTTTCGGTTTAGATCTTTGCCAATTTGGAAACTGATATTTTATGTTTATACAACATATTTGACTTGAGAAATTTATCTTAAATTTTATTTTTGTAAGTAGTTAATATCTTTTGATGTTTTCGAAATTCTTTGAATTGAGTTTTATTTCCGAAGGTTAATAATTATTTACTTTTTAATAATCTGTTTTTGGGCTTTATATTACCCGATTTTATAAGTCAGAGTTATGTATAGAATTTGTCGTACGTAGTGATTTTGGAATTGAAGTATGTTGAGTTCTTATTTTGTTTTTAAGGATTCTTATTTTACTCAAAATTCGGTAATTTCTGGATTCGCTCGTGTTTTAGGACTAGTTACAGTTCGATTTTAATTTACAGTGATTTTTAGGGTTTATTTTCGAAGTTCATCTAGGAATTATTTACTGAAATTTTCCAGGGCTTACAATTCAAGTCTTCCTAGGACTTAGAAATGGACAAGTCTCATAAAGAAAAGCAGAATAATAAGAAAAACATGAGAGTCTTAGATTCATGTTGAGGCTCCCCAGGACTTAGAAATGGACAAGTCCCCTTAGATAGCAAAATAATTAAGAGTAAAACAAATAAAATGGAAGCCTTAGAAATTTGTGAACAAGGCATTCCGGGACTTAGATTAAGGACAAGTCCCATTTTTGTTTTGACTTGATTAAGGACAAGTCTAAGACTTAGATTATAAAGAAGTCTAAAAAAAAAAATAAATAAATTACAAGAAGTAAAATAAGTGCATGAACATAAATATTAGATTAGTGAGCTTATATACTCAAATAGATATAAATATGTACATAACTATATTTATACATAGAGATAGTTAGATTAGATGATAATAATATAGCAACATGAACTCAAAATTAACATGATCATCATAACAAGTTATTGATTTCATTTTAGCGTTATCATCCCTAGCTTAATGCATCATGAGAAGATTTTATTCCTTGGATAATGCTTGAAACATATAATATCAACTAAAGATGTATGGAGGAGGTGTTTGTCTCAAAAAGATGGATCAAATGAATGTGTTTGAGTTGAAAATATAAAAATGGCAGGAATGAGAGAGGAAAATCTGCCACAAAGAAGAGGAAAAAGAGAGAGGAAATGAGATAAATTTGATGAAATTTGTAAAGTGTTGAATGGGAGAAGTGTAGTAGGTATTTATAGAGATAAATGGGATGATTTTAGTTTGAATAAATAAAAAATAAAAAAAAAGTTGCTGCAACATGTACAGTAAGTATGAATAGTGCTGTAAGGAAAAAAATCAAGTGAAAAGTGACAAATTTGACATGTAATGAGATAACTTGTAAAGGTAGTAAATAGAGTATGGAGTGTAAGAAATAGGTACAAATTATAAGGAAAAAAAATTTTGCAGCAAGAAATGGCAAAAAATAATATCAATAGTAATATCAAATATCATATAAGTTAACAGTAACGGTAAAATACGCATATATAAGCTATATCTAACTTTTTTATGACCAGAAAAAAATTGTATCTGATATTTTTATGAAATGATAAATCGTTAAATGATTTTTGAAAGATGAATTGATATTATTTTATCATTAATTGTTATCCAGTTCTATTATCTCGGTTTGCATAGTAGTGATCGATTGCGAAAACTGTTTGGTTGACGAAATTTAATTTGAAAATTTAGATACCATATTATAGAAGATAAAAAAATAAATTTTTATTATTTTATTACTAAATATTAATTAAATTATATCATCTTGATTTACGTGTCCACGATCAAATACGGAAACTGATCCCATAAAAGTTCGAAACGATCGAATTTTTAGACTATCTGATCTTTTTTAAGGTTTATACTTTATATAGGAGTCATAATTTGAGTTCATAATATTTTTCTAATTAATTTATTATTTTATGATTTTTAGAAGTTGTTCGATCAAGTTTAGTTTTTATAAGGTTTACAGTTAACTTGATTTGACTTTAGGGTTCCGATTTGTTGTCGAGTCTAAGATTTTACTTATAAGATCACTATAAAATTTTGGGAGTTTACAATATAGGAAATTATTTCTTATTGTTTTATTGTCGATTTGCGTGTTAGAGCTCAAATAGATAAATTGTTTAGCATAAGGTTTTCAAATTGGTTAAACTACTGGATCGTTTTGTTGGTGATATGTTTTTTTTTTTTTTTTTTTTTTGCTATACAATTTACTTTTAGGGTTCAAGGCTTTATTTAATTCATATGATATCTTAGGGTTATTGAAGCTCTATCCGATCCTATTTAGGGTTTCGAATTTTTATCAATCCAAGTTTAATTTAATTTTTATGATATTATAGGGATATAAAATTTATTTGATTCCATCTAAGGTTTCTGAGATTTTGGTATGATCTAATACGATTTTAGGATTTTGGTTCTAATGTGAATTTTTGAGTTCACAATATATTTTATGTATTTTATTAAAATTATAATTAATCTTCTAATATGATCATAAAGTACAAATAAATAATTCATAATTAAGGGTAGAATTGTAATATAGTGATATATAAAAGGGTATTATTGTCCTTGAACAGATGAATTTGATCACAAAGAAGTCATGGGCGAATGATTAGACGAATTTGACTTAGGCCGGCATCTAAGTTGCCAGCTTTGAATCTTAAGCCGCCAGCCTAAATATAATGGATGACGGCGTTGAAGTTTCGAAAATTTTCTAAGGAAATTGGACTTATGCTGGCATGATGGCCGTCGGTGTATTAAGAAAGGCTATAGGCATATCATGATGGGCTGCCAGCATGCTGGTCGGCTTACAATGGCATTTTTCCTAAGCTAGGGTTGCATTTTTCCAAAGCCAGTCCTCTCTATATATAGACCTTAGACCCTACGACCTTGTCACACCTTTTCCTTAACGAAACCCTAGATAAATGGGTCTTTCTCTAGTCTTTTTCAATCATTCTTTTTAGTTCGATCTTTCTAATGCGAGTTGTTCTACGGATTTGAAGGAGATCTAAGATTGTGGTGAAACCCTAGAGTAATTGGCGATCTGAGAGACTCTGATTCAAAGGAAAAAGGTAACATCTTTCTTAGGGTTTTATAATTACTACGATTTGAGGATTATAGGTTTGTGATTTCGGTTTATTAATGAAATTCAGGAGAATTATGGATTAGAGTTCTTATTCTAATTTGAAATCTACAAGTTCTAGGTATGTAAGGATTCATCTAATCTTGCTGTTTGATGAGATTTATTCATTATTGTAGTTAAAGTGTAAATTGAGGAATATATATTTATTAAAGGGATTATGGTGATAGTTACGGATTTGTGGAAGAACAGTGTTGAAAGTTGTATTTAATTGTGAGGAAGAGGAAGCAAGTGAGTTATCCTTATTGGTATAGATTTGTGAATATTAGGGTTTATGCTTAAGTATTTAATTCTGATTCAAGATAATTGTTGGATTGAGATTTTGATCTTTTAAGAAGTTCTATTGGTCGATTTGAGTTGGAGCAATACCATGTACGACCTTACCTTGACTGCTGCTTGTGCGTGTAGGTCTAGAAAAAATAATTTCTCTAAGTCTTATCCGACATATAAATTGTAAAGAGTGGTTAGTAAAGACCACACAGAGTATGATACTAACGAGGCGCCCTGATGATCCTTATGTGTCGTTGTCCCTAATGGAGTTGCACTTGAAAATGATTCCGGTAGATTAGGAGTCGTTCCGGTCCATATGACGAAACGCAATGATGTGTGGTGAGTACCCAACATCAATATATTATATATAAACTATTTTATAAAGATTGTGAATTAGGATCATGAGTTACTCCGGGTTTAGGACTAGATGCATATGGTTCTAAACTGTGCTGTTTGTTTCACTAATTAAAGATAATAATTTGTGCCTGTTGCATTAGTTTTAGGAATGTATGTGACGTATGCTGGCATATTCATGCGTATTTGTTTGTGGTATGCCGTACTCGGCGTTTTCGCTCAGTCTTTTAATTTTTTAGGCATAAGTGAAGAGGAAGTTGTTTATGATCTATCTGGGTATGATCTATATGAAGATCATAGGGATGGCGATAATGGACTTGACTATCCTACTGAGAACTAATAGATCTAGAGCGTCGGATCTAACGGAGAGATATGGAAGATTTTATGGATTTTATGATTGATTATTATTAGTTGTTGAAAATTTTATGAGACTAGTTTGTCAGGTTTTTATTATTTTGATGACATGTCTTTTCGGATTTTTATTAGTTCATGAACATTAAAGATTATTTTAATGAGATATTTTAAAGTAAACCAATTGTGAGTTTTGGTGATTAAAATTGATATATTTGTGGTATAGTGTTTTAATAGCCTTAGCATGTTCTTAACAAGAGAAGGAGACGTAGCGAGTTGTAATGCCTACAACTTAGGGTGTTACAATGATTTTGGCTTATATTATTTAATTAATATCATACTATTTTCTTGATTTGCGTTTTTACTTCTTTATTATAATTATCTTGATATGGTATTTGTTGTATCAAATAATTTGTCAAATACGTAGTTCGTGCCAATAGTTGTAAGTTTTTCTTAATTAGCTTAGGGTCTCGTTATGTTATAAGTTGTATTGATATTATGATTATGTATAAACTATTACTGTGATTATTAAATGATAAAGGTACTTATCTCAATTACAATGTTCGATAAGAATCATATAATATTGTTGCAAGTTGATAAGTTATCAAGATTAATATATTATTGGTACTAAAATTATTATGGTCTTATATAATTAATATTGTTAACTTATCAAAATTGTTTTAATATGTGTATCAAGTATAGTATTATTATTTATCATATGAAAAAATGATCTCATTTATTTTTGCTACAATATATATATTGTTAGTTACAATATTTTTTTGATATTATTAACACTACTACTATAAATTATAGTAATAGTTTGTCATATACTTATTATATATTATGTGTATAAGATAACCACAAGATTGATTTAGTAATGTAGAATATTTTATGGGTATTAATTTTAAACATTTGTATTTTATTATAAATGCTTTTGTTATATTTTAAATATTTCCATATGTAATAAATTATTTACATGATTTGAGTGACTTCCAAGAATTCTTTTTTTTTTTTTTACTCAAGGAGATGATGTTATTCGTTTTTTTAAGGGGTTGTAATCATTTTTAATTATAAGTTCATAAGAAAATATTTATTTACGATTGTTTTAGAAATTTACTCATTAGACATTATTTGATTTTATGTGTTTGATGAATCTAGAGATATATTTATTTTTTAATTTGTTGGAGTTGAAGTTTTGTGGGTTGATTATTTATGTTATTTCATATTAGAGAATTTTCAAGGCATAAATTATTGTTTTTCGAATTTTTTTTTTCAAAATTGATTGGTAATTCTTTTAAATTTATTGTAGTCTCTAATAATTACTTGTTAATTTATTATTGTTCATGATTGCAAAGGCTTAATGAAGTTTTGTTGATGAAGATTGAAATTTCTTAAACTATAATTATACTATTTATATTTTTATTATTCTTAAATCGCGAAAAATCGGGAGTTATTTTTTTTACGAATTTTCCCAATCTCTTTTTTTTTTCCAAGATTTTATAACCTATTATTGTTAATTATCAAAATTAGGTTATGCAACATTAGGGGATTCACACTTGTGGTCAATGTATCTCACATCTTTGTCCATAGAGATAGTGTCTCCACAACTTGAGTGCAAACACCACAGCAGCTAGCTCAAGATCATGGTTGGATATGTAAATCCCCGAAAATTATGGATCTGAATTATAGTTTAAACCCTAAACGGAAGTCAACCGGATTTCCAGAGTCAACCAAACCCTAGTTTACCGTAACCGCTTAAGTCCAGCATTGCCGTTTTCTCAAGCCCTAGAAAACGAAGTTGGAAAAATTAGCTATAATAGTTCGTAATAGTTATAGGTTTTATAAAAATATCAGATTGAAGAAATTCAAGTGTCCTTTGAACCCGATCGGACATGATTCTTGAAAGACGTGTCCGGAAGCCCGGAATAGGAAAAATATTCCGAATATACCGTTAGACTCGTAAAAATATAAGATTTCCAAAAATATCAATTTTGTAATTTTTCGATAGCTAAAAATATCAGATATCGCTTTTATACGCGTACTTTCTTACTACCGGTATTAAATTGTCATGTCTACTTTTACATTACACTATTTTCTACTATTTTACACTATTCATCTATCTCTACTTTTTCTTACAACCTACTCTTACAACCTATACACCTATTTCTTACACTTTTTCATTTCCAATACAACTTCACATCTTTCATTTCTTACTTTTAATTAATCAAAAGACAAAAAAATTAATTTTCCCTCCTCCCCATGCATGAATTGGCGCCGGCCCCCTCTCTCTATTCCTCTAAATTTTTTTATTTTCCAAATATTTAATTAACACAATTTATCTCCCACATTTTCCTATAAATACCCCCTCATACCTTCACTTCTTTCACACTACTTCTTCTCTAAAGTTACTATACCAAAATCTCTCTCAAATTCTTTCAAGAGTTCTTTCAAGAAGTCTTCTTAGTTTAAGCTTCCTTTAGGTAAGAAATTCTCAAAGAATTCTTCGTGTTCATCTACTTAGTATGAGCTTAGTGTGTGTTTTCTAAAACCATGAAGGTTAAGAAAGCAACATTAGGTTCATGCTTTGTTTTTGTTTCATAAACATAATTCCTCTATGTTCATTTATGTTTTCTTCTATGTTCTTTACTATCTAATATATCTATATAACTATATATTATTTAGAGCATATAAGCTCATTGTCTTACAATTTATTTATCTTTCATGCGAATTTATTTACTTCATTTCAAGTTATTTAATTTCAAGTTGATTTTAAAACTAGTCATTCTAGTCTTAGACTTGTCCTCATCAAGTCAAAACAATCTTTTCTTTTTCGGGACTAGTCTTTTCTTAGTCCCGGGGTACCTTGATGAAGCTAAGGTCCCAATACTTGATTTACTTTTATTATTACTAAAGCTTTCAAGTTATTACTTTACATTTCTATAGCTTATGATTCATATTCATGCATGAACATAATGTTTTTGTCTCAACAAAAATAAATGAGAAAATGTTTCCTTGAATTAAAGATTTTTTTCTAAGGTTATAAATATGGAAAACGGATTTCTAAAAACCCATGAACATGCATGGGAATGATTTTCTTACATAAGAGGTTTTATGAAAACTTATCTTTCATCAAGAAGTAGAAATTCTTTTGGAATCATTACAAAAAAAATAAAAATATCATTTTATTACTTTTTGAATCCAAGTTTTGAAAATAAAACCACACCTTAAGAATTTAAAGAAATTACAAGAGATTAAATTTAGAAAAAGAATATTCATCTCAATAACTCAAGATCTTCCAAAAGTAAAACAAATATTCGATAGAATCTCAAGTTCAAGAATCTTTTAAAACCTTAAATTTTAAGTTGAGACAACTCCATTTACTTCATACATATGTTATGAGTCATTACATATAAATATATCATTACATATAAATATATACCTTTCAAAAGTTTACAAAATAATTGAAATATTTATCTTTTCAAATGAACTTTGTTTACAAGAAGGAAAACAAGTTTTTGCAAAATTCGTGGCAGATTTAGTCACTGCCTTTTCGGGACCTAAATGACTTAGTTTTATGGAAATAATCTTAGAAATGAATAGATCTTTTTGAGTAGGTAGAAAACGATATATTATACGCAAAATTCCTAGTTAAAATGAGTAAGTTATGGCCATTTTAAGTTGGAATTTCCCCTTATACGATTTTACCACGATTTTTTAGAAAAGAATAGAATCTTCAAGGATAGAATTTCATGAAATACTCATTTTGGGTATTCTTCTTGATTAGATAATCGCGAGGAGGATTGTTCGTATCCCAAGGATTACTATGATTAAGTGGAAATTCCGAACGACTCATCCGTTTCAAGAAAGGTGTCGTCATGGCCGAGTGAGTTTATTCCTCGTTATTTTTCATACTCTTGATTGTGATTGTAAAATTAGTTGCACTAGAATTTAAGAAAAATCAAAAGGAAGTGTGTGATAATATGTTGAAAGAATCCTAAGTATATCAAAACTCGATTTGTTTGTAATAAAGTTGTATGTAAATTAATATCTTGAAGTGTTTGAAATCGATTGATCACTTGAAAGAATTTAAACGCAACTACTAGACTTTAATTAAAGAAATTATTCATGCACTTCATATGTTGAGTCACATTGCGTTCACTACTATACAATTGGTGGGACAAGTGTATAATAGTGGTGGTAGACATAACCGGTATATCATGTAAATGGCGAGTAAGAGCCAGTAAGAACTACTTAAATTGGTGGCTAGTAGGAGCCTGTAATAACTACAAGTTTTTGATGGCATATAGGAGCCGGTAAGATCTATAAAAGTGTTTTTAAAAGTGTGGCTGTAATTGGCCTAATACCCAACCCCGAATGAAGGGCATAAATTCATTCAACATATGATTCCCGGAAAGTCATATGTCTTGTATGCTCACGTGGTTGTTGCATTTCATATGTTTGAATAATAAACTTGATTGATAATTTTTCCTCGAGTATGAATTTTGGGATTTACTCACTAAGCCCATAAGCTTACACCCCTATAGGTATTTGTATTCTCAGGAACACCTATTTTGTGCCCGAGGTCTTCTAGTATCCGTATACGTTTTATGTTGAAGCTTTTGGAGGAAATCTACTCGAAGACTTAGATTAGAATTCCTTTGAAATCTTTAATTTTGGATGTCATGAAGTTTATCTCGATCCTTGGAATTAGCGGGGGTATGCCCTTAAGAAGTTATGTAATAGACCTTTGGTTATTTATGATATGATATTCTTTATTTCTGGATTCTTGTATGTTTATCTTTACTTGCTTAAACTATGCTTCCCAAAAGCGTCTCCTATTATCGTGTTAGACGCCTTATATAATACTAAGGCTTTCGCATGACTAAGGTAGCCATTCTTAAGCCTTGATATTATATGTGGCGGGCTGCCACATTTAGGGTACCCCTCGGGGCGTGACAGGATAATTTTGCTTATATGGCCGCAACTAGCGTGAAGCATAGCAATTACCTTCCCGTCTTGCATTAAGACACATCTAAGTCCATTTGTTGAAGCATTGTTGTGCATCGTGTAAGGCTTTTCCGAGTTTGGTAACACCAAGATTGGTATGGAAACTAGCCATTGCTTAAGCTCTCGGAAGCTTTGCTCCTTTTCTCCATCCAGATAAACTTCTCGGTCTTTTGAGTTAATTGAGTCAACGGCCTTGCTATTTTGGAAATGGATTTCACAAACTTTTGCCAATAACTAGCTAGACCCAAGAAACTTCTTACTTCCATTATAGTCCTTGGTGGTTTCCATTCCACTACCGCTTCTATCTTCTCGGGATCCATATATATTCCTTCTTTTGACACTACATGACTTAAGAAAGAAATCTGATCCAACCAAAAATCACACTTCGTCAATTTGGCATACAACTTATGCTCTCTCCACATCTATAGTGCCATTCACAAATTTTCCTCGTGTTGCTCATGTGTCTTTGAGTAGACGAAGATATCATTGATGAATACTATAACACACTTGTTGAACAAAGGCTTGCATACCCGGTTCATTAGATCCATAAAAGCAGCTGGTGTGTTAGTTAATCCAAAAGGCATCATCAAAAACTCATAATGTCCATACATCATTCGAAAAGTAGTCTTTTACACATCTTTAGACTTGATACTCAACCAATGGTATCCCGAATGCAAATCAATGCATGAGAATACACTCGCTCCTTGTAATTAATTGAAGAGATCGTCAATTCATGGCAACAGGTATTTATTCTTGATGGTGACTTTGTTAAATTCTCGATAGTCGATGCATAAACCCATAGATCCATCCTTCTTCTTTACAAATAACAGTGGAGCTCCTCAATGTGAGACACTTTGTCACGCCCCAAGAGGTACCCTAAACGTAACAGTCCGCTACACCAATATTAAGCTTAAGTATGACAACCTTAGTCATTCCTAGAAGCTTCGATATTAAGTGTAAGGCGTGCTCTCACAAATTTAGAGGATCATACATGGGATTATGAAGCTTAAGAAGATATAATAACAAATTAAGAAAAGAGGATTTATAATATTCATTTATTCAAAACAATAGTCTTACAAATCTTAGGGGCATTCCCCAGCCACAAATAACTATAATCTATTACAAGAATATTTCTATGAAGTCTATATCTTATTCAACACTAAACTTCATCTAGAAATTCCTTAACCAAAAAGAAAAATACCTGGCTGCAGGGTCCATATGCTTCAACCACGAATAGGTAAACTGCAAAAGATATCTATAGGGGTATAAGCTAATAGGCTTAGTGAGAACTACTTCCATAAATAAACTTATTATGTAATGAAATTAAAACAAGTTATTTAAGCAGACAAATAAAATGCAACATACACACGAGCAAACAAGCATATAGTTTTCCAGGAACTATATGTTGAATGGAATTACGCCTCCATTCGGGGTTTGGTGATACGTAATCTCAAAACAAGTAGTTTTAGTTAAAAATTATGCTTTCGATCAATACCGCCAAGCATATTAAGTCTACTTGATTTGAGCCATGCTTCCGGACTTTCCACAAAGTATTTGATTTCCTGTCGCCAAGCAATCGCTTTGGATCATAACCGCTAAATATTGCTTTCGAATGAGCTACCATTCTTCTTACCCAAGGATAATAACCCAATGCGATGTGACTCATTTGTGGTATGCTTGAATCAATTTATTTATGATATCATAGCGTCATTATTATCAAATTTAGGGTGATAATAGAATTTCATACAAATCAAGTGCTATACTAAAACAAACATTTAATAATTCCGGCCTCAATATTCTTATGATCCTTTCAACAAATTTTTCGCATACATATCAATTGGTCTTTTCTTAATTCTAATGTGACTAAACTACAAGCACAATCAAGTAAAGCACTTTAAGAAAATAAACTCATGATGCCATGTCGACACTTATCTAAATGGATGAGTCGTTCACATAATCCACTTAGTCGAAATAATCCTCAGGGTATGGGTATCCTTCCTCGGAATGACTTAGTCAAGGAAAATACCCAAAAATGAGTATTTCTTGATGACTTTCTTGAATTTTGACAAAACAATGTCATAAGAACGTCAAAGTTCATATAAAGGAAGACTCCAATTTAAAATGGCCATAACTTGGTCATTTTAACTCGAAATTGCGCATATAATATATCGATTTCTACCTACTCAAAAAGATCTATCTATTTCTAAAACTATTTTTATCAAACTAGATCATTAGGCTCCGAAACAGTGGTGATCAGGTTCACCATAAATTTTTCCTAACCCAAAAGCAATTTGATTCAAACATTAAATCATTCAAAAATTACTTTGATAAATACTTAGTTATCTATACAGTTGAAAAAAAATTCCTTTTTTATAGATACTTAGTTCATATTTTATCCATGATCAAGTGTTTGTTGTCTAACCATGTTTCTTGGGTAAAACAATGTTTATTAAGAGTTTAGAAAACTATAATTTACAAGAAAGCCATTTTGTAAATCCTTTAAAATGAATATTTTGATTCATTTGTTTTCAAAGAATTACTTTATGTATGTTTTACTATTTTTCTAAATGACTTTATGATAAAAATGAATTTCTTCTTTTCTAAATTCTCAACATTAGTGCTACTTTTCCTATTTGTTTTCTTTGACTATTTATTTGAAAAATCTTGGTTTTGGAAACTCTCATTTTCGTTTTAAGGGTTTCCTTATATTATGTTTTTATGAAAATATTTTAGTACCAAAGTCATCTTCTTTTAAGAAAACAAAGTAATATAAAAATGATTCAAAAAGCTTTTTCAAGACAAAAGAAAATTTTTAAAATTGTAGTGAGTTCTTCTTAAAACTTGAAAAAGAATAGTTTTACATTTGTTATACCATAAAATTTTATTTTATAGAAAACCATTCTTAGGTGATAAAATCTCCTTTTTGTCAAGTATTATTGAAGCTTATAAGATTTGGAAAACAATCTTAATGGGCATGATTATGAGAAATACTAACAAGTAAAATAACATAAATAATAAATAAAGTCAAGTATTGGGAGTCTTAGCTTCTTCAAGGCTTTGGGGACTAAGAAATAGACTAGTCTCAAAAGAAAGAAATAAAATAAAAGAAAAAAATATTTTGACTGATGAGGATAAGTCTAAGACTAGAGACTAGTCTTGAAAGCAATAAAAAATAAATAAATTGCAATGGAAGAAATAAATAAATTACTTTTCATGAAAATAAATAAATTGCAAGTGAGCTTATGTGCTATAAAGAATATATATGTAGATATATAATGATACTTAGTTAGATATAATAACAATAATAATATGAACAATGTAAAACAAAACATAAACATACATAGATATTCATGAACGAGAACAACACATGAACATAGTGTAGCTTCCATAACATTTAGTTTTTGAAAACTCACACCATGGTCATGTAAAGTTACATGACATGAGAAGAAAGAACTTGTAAAGAAAAGTTTATCTAAAGAGGGTTTTTGAAGTTTTATGTGGTAATGGGTTTTGTGTATGTAAAAGGTGGTTTAAGATTATTTTGAGAGAGTATTTGGAGAGAGTATTGAGAGAAAATTTGAGAGATATTTGGTAGTAAATTTGTGGATAGTAATTGTGTGAAAGAAGTGAAAGAGGAGGGGGGATTTATAGGAAATGGGAAGTGAATTTTTGTGTAATTTAAATAAAGAGAAAATGAAACAAAATTAAGGAAGAGAGATAGGGTGATGAGCCGACCACATGAAGAGAAGGGGAAGAGAGAGATTTTATTTTGTATTTTTGTTGATTAAATGAAGTAATAAGTAAAGTAGATGTGAAATAAAGTTATAGGAAAGGTAAAAAATAAAGGTAATAGGTTATGGTTTTGTAAGAGTAGGTGTTAGAAAAAGTAGAGAAAAAAGAATAGTGTAGAATAGTAGTGAATAGTGTAATGTAAAGTAATAGACTAATAAAGTACTGGTAGTAAGAAAATATGCGTATAATTACGATATCAGTTATTTATACTTACCAAAAAATTACAAAATTGATATTTTTGAAAACCTTTCATTTTTACGAGTCTAACAGTATATCCGGAATATTTTTACTATTTCGAGCCTCGAGACATGTTTTTCAAGAACTATATCTGTTCAGGTTCTAGACGATTCGCAGTTTTACTAATCTGATCTTTTTAAGCTTCCTTATGTAATTACGAACTATTTATATACTAATCTCTTACTTACTTTCTCAGGATTGCTTATACGGGATTGCCGACTTAAACCATAACGTCTAATTAGGGTTTTGTTGACTTTAGATTTCCGGTTGACTTTCCAATTAAGGTTTAAGCTAAACCGATCACAAAACATTGGGGATTTACACACTTAGTCTAATGAATCCTTGGTCTAGCAACTCTTGTAGTTGCTTCTTAAGTTTCTTGTAAACCCCCGAATTTTTCAAGAATGATTTTGGAATACCAAATCGAAACCCTAAAAACTAACCCAAGTTGAAACCGAACCTTAAACAATTTCAATCACAAGATTTCATTAAAGAATCTTCAAAAAAACAAATATGGAAGATTCATTAATCATTCGGCACAAAATCTGAACGGGAGACAATCCATCTATCTGATTCTTAACAAAAACCCCTCAATTTCTAAGGTAAAGTTGGATTAAACCCTAACCCTAGTCAAACTGGAGTTTCAAAATTCAGCAAAGATTAAGATAATCCAACAGTTTCAACTTCGACAAACCCGCTCTAAACCTAGAAAACGGATTTGAGTTAATGGCTTATAAGAGTTCGTAATAATATAATGAAGTATAAAAATATCAGATTCGCAATTTTCTAGCGTTTTTTGGATCCAAACGAGATCAGTTTTCAAAAACCATGTCCTAGTGCACCGGATAGCGAAAATATTCCAACAATACCATTAGACTCGTAAAAATACAAGGATTTCAAAATATCAGTTTCACAATTTTTCAATAACTAAAAATACTAGATATAGCTCGTTTACGTATATTTTTATTACTATCGATATTTTATTTGTCTAGTTTACTATTCAAAGTACTATTCCTACTATTCGTTATTATTTCACTATCTCTGCTATTTCTCACACCTATTTCTCACACTTTTATATTTCCAACACAACTTTATTCACATCAAACCTTACACATTATTTCTTTTCTTTACAAAAATTACAAAACAAACAAAATATCTTCTCTCTCCTTCCTCTAATACCGCTAGCCTTCCTCTCTCTTTCCTCAATATTATTTCTTTTTCAATTCATTTTATTACATCTAATTTTCACTCCAAAATTCTATAAATATCCCCTCCCTCCTTTATTCTTTCACATATTCATTTTACACAACAAAACTCTACCAAAATTCTCTCTCAAAACCTCTCTCCAACAATCCCTCTCAAAACACTCTCTACCATTCACTACTCTTAAAAAAAAATAACAAGCACACTACTCATTCATCTATTTTCAAATCCTCCATTAAATCTTAGGTAAAATCCTACCTATATCTCTTTATCATGTTCATACAACTTAGAATGAGCTTAGCGTATGTTTCTTAGACTTATGAGAGTTAAAGAAGCAACAATATGTTTATTTTTTTTTTTTGTTCATGTTCATATTTTACCTTATGCTATTATATTATTGTTCTTATTGTTATTATTATTTTTGCTCTAATCTAACTTCTATATAGTATTATGTATATGTATATATTTCTTTAGAGCATATAAGCTCACTTGTTATTTATTTATTTACATGCCTTGCAATTTATTTTTATTTACTTGTTTCAAGCAATTTATTAACACTAGTCTTTCTAGTCTTAGACTTATCCATATCAAATCAACGATTTTCTTTCTTTTCTTTTCTTTTGGGATTAGTCTATTCTTAGTCCAGGGTTGCCTTGATGAAGCTAAGGCTCCCAATACATGATCGGGATACCTTGATGCAGCTAAGGTTTCCAATGCTTGACCATATTATTATGTTTATTTGCTTATGAGTATTTCTTTCTATCTTATTATGTATTATTCTTACCTTTTCATTGCTATATAATCATTTTCATGCATGATTGGAATGTTGTCTTAAATAAAAATAAAAATGGGTTCTTTCTTAAAAAAGGAAATGTGAACTAGATTTCTCAACAAAGGAGTTTTCAACAAGAAGTCTAAATATTGTTTTTAATAAATTTTTTTCAAAAGCTTAGACAAGTTGATCATAAGTTTTAAAGTATTAGTGCCTAAGATTTCTTCAAATGAAAGGAACTCATTTCTTTTATAAATCAAAACTAAACACTTCATAAATATAGAATTTTTAGCATTTAACTTAAGATTTTAATTCAATCATATCTTTTATAAAATTTAAATAGGTTCACTATAAACTTCAAAAATCACATACTAAGAAAGTTTCTTCAAAACATAACTTTTATATGTTGTTATTCTCTTTTCAAAATTAAAATGAAATTTTGCTATGATCTAATATTGACAATTCTTTGTTAAGAAAGCTTTTCTTATAAACTTATCTAAAAGAATTATTCCACCACTTGATAAATATTAAGAATAAAACAAGTTTTTCCAATCAAGGTAAAATCAACTCACTATTTTAGAAACCAACTTAGAAAAATAAAATTTGCCAAGAAAGTAAAGTTTTAAAGATAAACTTATTTTTTAATAAGAAGAAAAAGGATAAAAAATGAGAGGAAAACATACATTTAACACAACTTCAAATAATTGACCACACCAACAATTTAAGAAAAATTTTGAAAAGCTTATTTTTCAATTACTAGAAATAAAGTTGGTAGATAACTTAAAGAACCAAATTTTTTAGAATAAATTTACTTTTGAAAAGTGAGAAAATGAAATCATAATAGGAAAACACTCACTCATAACAACCCAAGTATATTTTAGATTTTCTTCTAGCAATTCAAAAAGGAGAAATTTTCAAAGTTTCATCTTTTAAAACTCTTAAAGACAAATTGTTTGTGAAATATCAATATTGAGACAACACTACAAAAATCATGCATACAATATGAGTGTATATATATGTTCAAGGATTTTTCAACTATATAAATATCCATATATTTTTCTTAAGGATTTTTGAGTAAAGAGAAGTTTGGAAAAATCATATTTTGTAGACTATGAAATTCGTAACTATTTTGTACCATAGTAATTTGCAACCCAAATGTCTTTTTATGACAAAAATAACCTTATAAATGGATAGATCTTTTCGAGTAGGTAGAAAACGGTATATTATATGCGAAATTCCGAGTTAAATGAGCTAGTTATGGCCATTTTAAGTTGGAATTCTCTCTTATCCGAATTTTGACGCAAATGCTAGAATAGAATTCAAAAGTTCAAGAAGAGATCCCATGAAATATTTATTTCGGGTATTTCTTTCGTATAGGTAACAAAGTTTGGGAGGAAGCCTATTCGGAGGACCATTACGAGTAAAGAGTTTTTAACAAGGATGGCCGAGCGAGGTTATTTCTTACTTTTTTCGTACTTGTTTGTACTTGTAGCTAGAGGCATTAGAAGTAGAAAAAGATAAAAATGAATTATGTATGATAATATTGGTTGAAAGAATGCTAAGCATACCGAGACATAAATAGTTGTTAATTAAATTATGCTTTACTATTATTATGTTGGAGTGTGTGCAAATTCTTTGATCACCTTTAAATTACTTTAATCATATATTATGAGTTATATTAATTGATTCATGCATATCACGTAGTTAGTTTCATTTTATTTGCTACTATACTCGATGGAACAAGAGTATAGTAGTAGGGTTTGCAGGAGCCATAAGTCTGCAAGATGGGCGAATAGGAGCCAGAAAGAACTATTTCAGGATGGGCGAGTGGGAGCCAGAAATAAACTACATAAGTTGGATTTTCAAAGATGGGTTTTAAAGAGCCTGAAACACCTAACCTCTGAATGGAAGGGTAAATCCATTCAAAACATATTATTTCTGGTAGATCATATGTATTTCTTGATCACTTGCTTGATGCATTCATATGCTTGTTTAATAACTTGTTTAAAATTATTGATACGGGTACGTTGATTGAGGAATATTCTCACTAAGCTAGTTATGCTTATACTCCAATAGACTTTTGTTGCAACAGGACCAATATCTCTTGTGCCCGAGGGCTTCATATACTCCAGTGGGATTATGTTTTGGAGAACTTCTGGAAATCTTTTGAAGATCTTAGACTAAATATCCTTTAATATCTTTTAGTGTTAGTATTGTTTCCTTGTGTGAAAGACTAAGATGATATTATGATTGTTTGGAGATTTATAAGGGAAAGTCCCTAAGATGATGTAAGGATTATATTGTTATAATGTTGAAATTAGATGGTTATCTAGATTTCTTGTATGTTGTATTTACTATCCCGAAACTATACATCCACCGGTGTCTCCTATTGTTGTAATAGGCACCTTACATATGGTGTTGAAGCTTTTACATGACTTCGGAAAGTCATTCTTAAGTTTTAATATCGTATGTGGACTACCATGTCTAGGGAACCCTTTACGGCGTGACATTTCTTGAGCTCAGCGTGTGCCATACAGTATGGTGCTTTTGATATTGATTCCGTGTTAGCCATCAAATCGATCCCAAAGTCGATTTCTTTCTTCGATGGTAACCTAGGCAACTCATTCGGAAAGACATCTGGTAATTTGTTGACAATGGGAATATTTTCCAAGATAGACTCCTCCTTCTGTTATGTTATGTTACCAACATAACCATCTATTCCTTCCTCAACTTCCTCCAATAGCTCAAATGAGTATAACTCTTTTCTTCTTGAAACCATAGACTCTTCAACAAACGTTGCTCTTTTTCCTACTTGCTCCAAAAATTATACTTTCTTATTTCAACAATCAATCTTAGTTTTGGTAAGAGATAACCAACTCATACCTAAGATCACTTCATATTTATTTATTTCCAACACTATGAAATCACAGGTGGAAAGATGTCCTTGTATCATCAACAGACAATTCCTTAACATCTCTTTCATCATAACGACACTTCTTATGGGGGTTTTTATCTTAAAGTTGGAGGTAGTTGCAGTTGTGAGTAATCTGATCTCTTTAGCCAAACTAAGTGTGTTAAAAGAATGAGTTGCTCCATAATCAAAAAGGGCATAAGAATTTTAGAGAGCTACTTGTATATTTCCTACGTTTTTAACACGGGATTACTAACTTTGTATGTCAAGATCCTACTTATTCACTAATTTATAACTTATATACATCATCTCCTATATCATAGGAAATAAAAAGGAATAAACAACTTGAAGGTTTTAAAGGTAACCTATAACCAAATCATAGCTATAGCCATCTTCTTTGTCACGCCCCAAAGGATACCCTAAACGCGACAGTCTGCTACACTTGATATTTAAACTCAAGTATGACATCCTTAGTCATCCTATGAGTTTAGATACCGAGTGTAAGGCTTACTTCATCAAATAGGGGACCTTGCTTTGAATCGAAATAGCTTGAGAAGACATACATAGCGATAAGAATATAAATCATAACAGCTATAACCAAGAGTAATCTATTATAAAGATCTGAGGGGCATGCCGCCATCAAAATATTAAGAGTCCTTAGGTCCTCAAAAGTCTCTTACAACAACATATATATATATATATATATATATATATAAGATTAAGGAGATTTAACTAGAAGTCTACACCTAACATCTAGGTCCCGACTTCTTCAAAAAACTCCTTAAATTTCAAAAGTTGTACCTGAGGAAAGTGGCCTATCGAGGATAGCCATAAATAATCATATTACAATAAGAAACTATAGGGGTATAAGCTTATGAGCTTAGTGAGTTTCATTTTCAAATTAAATACTTTATCAAACGATAGGGCAAACAAGTTATATTAACAATAATATGAAATACACAAGCACATGAGCATACAATGCATAAGACTTTCCGGGAGTCCTATATTGAATGGATTTATGCCCTCCATTCAGGGTTTAGTACTTCGGGTCCATACGACTATAGATTTCAATTTTTCTCAATTATATAGTATTTGATTCAGGTGCCCACCCACTCACTAATTTTGTAGTTGATACAAGTGCCTACACCACTTCCATTTTAATTCAGGCCTTTCATGCCAACATTCGAGTTTTCCGGCCCACTCGTTGCCTAGCTATTATGCCTTCTTTCCACAAAGGTGTAATAACAAATGTAATGTGACTCAACATAGGGTATGCATGGTCAATTTAATTATAAGATCATGGCATATTAATTAACGAATTATGGGCGATCATTGATATTGTAGACACTTCAATTCTATACTAAATCATACAAACATTTATAACAATTCTTATTTCAATATTCTTATCATCGATTCAATCAAACAAATTTCACATGCGCATTTCAATTTTATCTTATCCTAGTTTTAATGCCATTATTATTACAAGCACAATCAAGAGCATGTAATTTAAAGATAGTGAACTCACTTTGCCATAGCATAAAAATCCACTTAATCGTAATAGTCCTCGAAAAGGTCTAGTTCATCTCCCACGTCTCCTAATCAAAAGAAATAACTCTAATGAGTGTTTCTATGAAGTTTGAATGAACTTATAAATTCCATTCTAACAAGTTCGTCTAAGAGGAAATTCTAATTTAAAACAGCCATAACTTGGTCATTTTAACTTGGAATTTCGCATATTATACACCGATTTCTAACTATTCAATGAGAACTATCTATTTCTGAAGTTATTTCTATCAAACAAGGTTGTTTGGTCCATGAACATTAGAGTACAGAATGCTATACGAGATTCCCAACCCACAAATCTATTCCTAATTTCAATCCAAGCATCATTCCAAAGCTTTGATAGATACTTAGCTATCATTATATCTTGAAAGACTCTTTTATATGCATAAATAACTCAATATCATGCATGATTTATGGGTGTTGGTCAATCTATTTCCTCATGTACTTAGACAATGCTCCATGGGATGTGTAAGACACTATTTTCCTAGCTTTGTTTCTACCAAGTGCATTATATGTACATGCATTACCTACAAGTTATTATCATGAATGTCATGAGATGAGCTATCTATATATATATCCTTAATGATATATGATATCAAGAATTCTTTTAGAAAACTTTTGCTTTGCAAAACTTTTGAAATTACTAGACTTAAGAAAACTAGTTTTATTCTTTGCAAAAAAATCACTTTTGCTTTTATCAAAACTCAACCTTAATGACCTATATGCCGAACACCTTCATTGTTTTAATAAAATTCCTCATTTTGGAGTTGGAAAATAGATGTTTAAATAGGGGGTTTACTTAGTTACGAATTTTACAAAAATTTTACGGAATGAAAACATTGTTTAATCTATACTTTGAAACCTTTCCTTGTTTTAGGATTATAGTTTGATAAATTCCATTTAACCTTGTCAAAATTGGGTCCTTATTACATGTATTCCCTAGGACTCCTATTTTTCTATTGAAATCCTCATTTTGGCATTTGCAAATAGGTGTTTAAATAAAGATCATTTCTAAATCCGAATTTTGAGATTTACTTTTGAGATTGTTTCTTTTGTAAAACTCATTTAATCTTTCTAAAACTAACTCCTAATCAAACCTACTCCTTAAGACTTCCATTTCTTTAATAAAAATCTTGTTTTGGGGTTGAAAAATAGGTGTTCGCATATCAAGCCTTCCTTATTACGAATTTTAAGTTAGTTGTTGGGATTGAAACATAATGCTAACATAACTTTTGTAAACTTTTCTTGTTTTGAAAATATCCCTTAGTAGATCTAAGCTTTACTCATCAAAACCACTCATTTATGATACCTATTCTCTAAGCCTTTCATTTTTCATGTAAAATACTCATTTTGAAGTTGGAAAATAGCTTTTCTAAATAGGGTTCTATCTAGATCCGAATTTTCAAAAATTATTTTTGTTGAAACTAAAATAGATCTTAAGATTTCTAACATGTTCCCACTATTATCATGCTACTACAAGTCCTTTTATGTACATAAAACAAAAACCTAAGGCATTTGTGTACTCAAAACAACTAGATCTAGTTTATTATACTAGTCATAAATGCAAATGCACTATGATCATTATGTAGATAAGGTTAAATGATGAATACATGCACAAAACATTAATAATAACAACATAACTCAATAATAAAGCAAAATAATAGCAAAATAACATAAATAACAAGATCTACAACATTGTGATAGCAAGGATCTCATGTTCAATTGTTTCCACATCCCTAGCATAAAGCTCATGAGCATTTTGAGTGGAATCACACATGTATGATCTTGCCATTATATGTTTTTTAAGTAGTAGGGTGTATATCTATTACCTATTTAGTGTTTGGGAACAAGAAACTTGAAGAAAAAAAATTGTGTGTGTGTGTGTGTGTGTGTGTGGGGGGGGGAGGGGGGTGTTGAGTCACGACAACTAAAGGAGAGGAGGAGAGGAGAAAAGAAAATTGCAAGAGTTTGTTTAGATGAAAAAGTGAGAAAGTGAAATGAAGTTGGTATAAAGGGGTATTTATAGAAAAGTAGATGAGGGTTAAATAAATTGAATAAAATAAATCAAACTAGGGGAGAAAAAGAGGGAGGGGACATCGGTTCTAATAGAGAGAGGGAGAGAGGTGTGTGATTTTTGTTTTGTGTAGAAAATTCAAAATTTAAAAGTAATTTATGTAATAAAATGTATTGGAAAAGTAAATGTAAGGAAAATGATGTAATATTGTAAGAATAGGTTGTAAGGACGTAAGAATAGGGTATAGTTGTACTTATGAATAGTGTTATTAGAAATCAAAACGTAGATTAGACAATTAAAGTACCGATAGTAATGAAAATAAGATAAAAAGACTATAACTATAACTTTTATAACTCGAAAAATTATATAACTAATATATTTAGAGATCTTATGAAATTGAGAATCTAACGGTACTAATAACATATTTTTCGTATCTCGAGCTCTGGGACACGCTTTTCAAAGTCTGTATCCGATCGGGTTCGAAATAGGTCAAAAATTCTTTAATATGATATTGTAAGCATTCTAATATTATTACGAACCAATCTACACTCTCCACTCATATTTCGACTTCTTGGTTTAAGAACACGGGGTTATCGGATCTAAACTGCTAGGGTTTCCTAAAGATTTGTTAACTTAAGGTTTCTGATTGACTTTTCGATTTAAGGCTTAAGCTTGAAATTACCCTAAAAATTTAGGGGTTTACATTCCTCCTTGAGAGCTTATAACTCCACTCTTTCTTCTTCCATCTCCTCACACATCCATTGTCCTTCCAAATTATAAATCCGAAATTTAGGCATCGAAGATCAAGCTTGATTGCCGTTCCCATTACCATTTCCGAACTTTACTGGGGTAGATCCTCTAGATGATGTAGTCGAGGCACTCTTCCTTTGTGGGCATTCGTTAACAAAATGCCTAACTTGTTTGCAAACATAGCAGATGTTAGTTGCTTTCTTTGGGCACTCTAGCATCTTGTGATTTAGGTTTCCACAAAAATATTACTTGCCTTGCAATCAAGGGCTTCTTTTAAGATAGTGTGTCCCTTTGCACTTCCAGCAAATGATGGGCCTAAGTGCAATCCTTCTGCCACTAGCATTGCTTCTAAAGTTGCTCACTGATTTGAACCTCTTAGGTGGTTGTGTAGAACTTGTTCCCTCTTGAAACCTCCGTCCAAAAACATGGACTTTCTTCTCCATGGTCCTTGCTTTTCTCTTCTTAGTTCCCTCAACGATCTGAGCCCTTTTTTCTAACTCCTAAAAAGATCTTCTGTCGAACTCTTCCAGCTTGACTTGCAAATCCCCATTTAATCCCTCAAAAAACTTGTCTCTTTAGTTCCTCGCTATATTTGTTTAAGTCCGGTCCATACTAAAGAAACTGGCTAAATTCTATTTCATACTGCTCCACTGTCCATCCTTTTTGAGCAATATGTAGGAAATCAACATTGTATTGAACACGTAAATTGCGAAGGAAGTCGTTCTCCAAGAACTCTTGTCGAAACATATCCTAAGTGACCATCAATTCCCATCTCTTAGACTCCCACCAAACTCGGGCATTGAGGTAGAGCATGTAGGTACCATAGTTGATCCTCAAGTGATGGGCACTTCATATGCTTCAAAGGATCTCTTGATCTGGGCCAGTTAGTCTTCGTCCTCGTTCGACTTACAGAAAGCTCCATCAAAATATCGATTACTTTTGATGAAATCTGGTAAAGAGCTCCTATAAAGCCTTAGTAGTAGTGGCGGCAGTAGAGGCACGGTATGAGATTACACATCACCTAGAGCAGGTACTTCAACTGAAGCTTATGGTGTGGGTTGTGGTAGAATTGGTGCAAGTGCTGGAATATCTATCTAAGAGCATCCAATATCTGAGCTAACTGCCCAAGAGTGGCTTGTAGATTCACTTGTGGTTTGAAAGCTTGAGGATTCTAGGGAGGTGCAGCAGGTTGCTTAGCTTCCTCCATAAGTTGATTGAAGGCGCATTGCTCTTATCGTCATCTCATTTTACCTTGGCTATTTAGATTTTGTTTACGTAAGCTCGGTAGTCTTTTCAATAAGTTATTAAGTCTATAAGCGGATATTTGCAGAAATCACAAAAATTTTGCTCATAATATGTAACATGATAATTTAAATGAGAAATCTGGAAATAATCAAAGGAATGTATACAATCATAAAATGAAATAACTTCATTCAAATAGGAAATTGCCAATGGGTATAAGACCCTTACAAATTGAAAGAAAAAAGATAGCAACAATACATAGAACAACACTAAATAAAGAAAAACACAAAACTACACCTTTCCATAAAACACAAAAATCTAAACTACCCGACCTAACGTTCTAGGTCTCTATTACAAAATTTTTTATTATACTAGGTGGGATATGCTTCCCAATCTATAGAGATGGTGCATAAACCGGGTTTTTACTTGACGATCCTTTATGTCTCTTACCATGAACTGTTTCAAGTATTTGGTCATGGTCATCCTTCTTTTTCTAGCCAATTCTCTGGCTCTTTCTAGAAAATCTACAATCACATCTTGGGACATGCTTCGGCGACCTAAAGAGTACTCATATTTCTCGTAAACATTTCTCCACAAAGGGATCCGAGGCTTCATTGTCAAAATCAATGGTCACAACCGGGGGATTCGGGGATTTGCATCCATATCCATTCTCACGCCCCAAAGGGATACCCTAAACACGAGAGTCTACCATAACCAATATTAAAGCTTAAGTATGACAACCTTAGTCATCCCAAAAGCTTTGATATCAGGTGTAAGGCATATATTCACGATCATAAAGGACCAACTTTGAAACCATTTGTTTAAGAAGACATTCATATAACAATTAAGAATGGAAATCATAACATAAGCATCTTAAATATGGAATTATAAAGGTCTTACAAAATATTAAACAGGCAATTCCCCTATCAAAAGATAAAGTCTAACTATAACAATTACATTAGAGATTTAATTAGAAGTCTAACTATAACAATTACATTAGAGATTTAATTAGAAGTCTAAGTCTACAACTAATCTTTACTTCATCCAAAAACTCCTTAGTCCAAAAGGTAGTACTTGAGAGAAATATCCTCTAGGCATCAACCAAAGGTAGGGGTGCTACAATAAATATCTATAAGAGGGTAAGCTTCATGCTTAGTGAGAATTATTTCTATAAATAAAGTACTTGAACAAAGAATATTCAAACAAGTTATTTAAATAAGCATATGAAATACAACAAACACGTGAGCAAACAATTCATATGATTTTCCGGGAATTATATGTTGAATGGATTTATCCCTCCATTCTGGGTTAAGTGTTCCGGGCCGTAAGGCCATAATTTGCAAATGATGTTTTTTTAGATTTTATACGAGCCACTATTAGCCTCTAAAATGTAGTTAATTTGGGTGTCTACTCACCATTTTAAGTCGGGTGATCATTTACCATAAAGTAGATTTTCAGGTTCTACGAATCTCACTACTATGCTCTTATCCCACCTAGGGTATAGTAATGAATGCAATGTGACCCACTACCTGTTATGTATGAATCATTTTATTTAAGTAATCATGGCATAATATTAGATATTTTAAAAGTGATCATAGAATTCACAGACATATAATTCCTACACTAATCATACAATGATTATTGGATAATTCCCACCTCGATATACTTAGTATAATTTCAACCATATATGTAAGGCACATGCGCTTCCATGTTTTTATCTTTACCTAATTCTAATGCCACTAATCTAAAAGCAAAAACATAAGTACAGGAATGTAAGAAATTAAACTCACTCAGCCATGGTAGTAAAAGCTCCTAGTCAAAATAGTCATCGGGGTAAGGAAGCTTAAACTCCACATCACCTAAAAAAAAGAAATACCCAAAATGAGTATTTCTTGGAAGTTCTACTTAAACTTGTAATTCTATTTCACTAAGTTCGTGAAAATTCGTATGCGGTGAAATTCCAACTTAAAATAGTCAAAACTTGCTCATTTTAACTCACAACTTCGTATATTATATACTATTTTCTATTTGCTCAAAAAGATCTATCTATTTACAGTGTTATTTTTATCATAAAAAGTCATTTAGGTTCCAAAAAGACACGATACAGAATTGACATGAAAATCCCATCCCTTAAAACATGATTTTTCCAAATTTTTATCAACCAAAATCCCATAGCAAACATGTAAATATGTATATAGTTGAAAATTCCTTTTAATACATATAAAACTCATATTATACACATGGCTCCAATGATGTTATCTTAATTAATGATTTTGTCTTCATCAATGATTTTTTATAAAAACAATTTGTTTTAGTACTTGAAAAAGTGAAGTTGACAAAATTATTTTTAGTTGTTTTGGAAGTAAAATTAAAGATTTTTTAGTCATTGAATGTGTGATATGATTTACTTTTCCTTATCTCTTAAAAGATAATTTAGTTTCAAAAATTTAATTATTCTAAGTTATCTAAAAATTATATTTCCTAAGTGAAATTTACTTAAACTTGTTTTGAAAGGCTTGTTTGTTCTTTGTATTCATTAAAATATTAGTGATGATTTATAAACAAGTTTTTAAGAAAATTCTCATAAAAAAGTATTATCAATAAGGTTTTAGTGGTAGTTTAAAATGAGTAAAGAATTTCTTGGTTAACTTTTTGAAAATCCCTGTATGTTATCAATACTAAAATCTATGACGATCTTTGTCTAAAATTCTGTGAAAAGCATTTTGTTGATATAAGGTTTCTAACTTTAATGAAACTTTTTAGAAGTGATGAAATTACATTTTTAAAATAACTTGAGATTATTTCTTTTTTATAAACAAAAAGAATCTTTGTATTCTTATTAAGACAACAATCAACATAATCATGTATGAATATGGGTTTATAGTTATGTAACATGACAAAAATATTTAATAAGAAATATGGAAAATATAGCGATAAGCAAAATAATAAATATCACGTATTGAGAGTCTTAGCTTGAATCAAGGCTTCCGAAGTTAGTCATGGACAAGTCCAAAAAAAAGAAAAACAAAAGAAATAAAAAAATCGTTTTGACATGATAAGGACAAGTCTAAGACTAGAAAGACTAGTCTTAATATTAAAACATGAAATAAATAAATACATTGCAAAGCACAATAAATAAATAACGATTATGTTAGTGAGCTTATATGCTCTAAAAATATATATATATACATATAGATACATAAATATACTTAGTATAATATAGAAGTTAGATTAGAACAATATTAATAGCAAGTAACATAATAACAATAATAAAACAACATAATAATAAAATGATATTTATTCATGAACAAGAACAAAACATGAACATAGTATTGCTTCCATAACACTTAGATGTTTAAGAAATATACACCATGGTCATGTTAAATTATATGACATGATAAAAAAAGATAGGTAAGAGTTTTACCTAAATTAGCAGTATAGAAGGTAGAAAAAGAGAAGTTGTTTTGGTATGGAAATGGTAAAGATGTGGGAAGATGAGAAGAGATTGTAGAGAGCAAAGTTGACTAGTAATTTTGAGAGAGTTTTGGTATGGTAAATGAGTATATGAAAGAAATAAAAGAAGATGGGGTATTTATAGAGTTTTATGGAGGGAAAATTGTGTGAATAAAATAAAATAAAAAATAAAAATATATATGTGTGTATGGGGAGAGTAGCGCCGGCCATGGAGAGAGAGAGAGGGAGAGATGATTTATTTTGTATTTTTTTTAATTAAAAGTAATAATTTATAAGGTATGATGTGATTAAAAATATATGGAAAAAGTAAAAAGTAAAAAGTAATAAATATGTATGGTAGAGTATAAGAATAAGTATAGAAAAAGTAGAAATAAGTTAATAGTAAGGAATAGTGTAGAATAGTATCATAAATAGTAGATAAGACAAATTAATACTGGTAATAAAGATAATACACGTAATTAAGCTATATATGATATTTTTAGATATCAAAAAATTATAAAACCGATATTTTTAAAATCCTTGTATTTTTACGAATTTAACGGTGTTATCGAAATATTTTTACCATCTAATGTACCGGGGCATGATTTTCAAAAAATGATCTTGTTTGAATCCGAAACACACTAAAAATTGACGAATATGATATTTTTAAGCTTCTCTATATTATTACGAACTATTATCCATAATTATCTCGATTTCGTTGTTTAGGGGTTAAGAGCGCGGGATTACCAGATCTAAATCTACTAGGATTTGATATAGATTTATTGGCTTTAGGGTTTCCGATTGACCCTCGGTTTAGGGTTTAAGCATAAACCGTAGCATAAAATATAGGGGCTTACATCCATCATTGGGGTAGTTGCACGTTTCCTTTTCAACAATTGAGTTTGTCATTCTTCATATCGTCGTATTTTCCCTAGGGTCATCCTCTTCTTCCATCCACAACTAGTGTTCCTAGGGCACAGTGAGGTCAAGTCCAATAAGTTCTTCCTCCAGGTCTTCCTCCTCTTCAGGTTCCACTTCCTTAGCTCCTTCCACTCCAACATCTACTAGCATCTCGTCATCTTCAAGCTAAATTCCAGTCAGAGTTAGTGGTTGCATTGGCATTTCTCTAGGTGCTTTGAGGATGTTTTGATATACACCTTGCCAATAGAAAAGCCCTTCATAATCGGCCTTCATCCGCTCGTTGTGATCTTTGAGCTCATCATGAGCATAAATGAACAAGGGTCCAATTTCTCTCCATGTTTGAAAGTCTGGAAAAGCATGTTCCTCTGCATTGCGGAGCACAAACGTAGTTTCTTGCAACATAGCTTCATTGTATGCATACCCAACAATACATTCGATGGCATAATTCACCTCCATATTAAACCAATACTTCTTCCTTAAGGGGAAATACATGAAATTTTCCACTATCCTTCCCCATTCGTGTTCTTTAATCCCTTTTTCAAAAATAGAAACATCTCTTTCAAGGACTTGGGTCTTTCTGCCAAGGCAAATTCTTTGCACAAAACTCTTCATCTTAGGCGATAATTCACAAAAGTCTCATAGTGGTCTTTTTGGAACTTTTTGGCTTCGACATGGGCCTCATCTAGAGTCATCTATTCACAAAAGAAGGAAGTCAGCAAACTTATTTTACCCATACTAAATCTATCTAAGCCTTTTCTATTTCCATTCTACTTATTTCTTCTTAAGTCCATTTCTATTGCTATGATCTTAAATTCTTAACCATGCCCTGATACCAACTTAACTTGTCATACCCCAAAAGGTAGCCTAAATATGATAGTCCACCATAATCAATATTGAAGCTTAAGTATGACAACCTTAGTCATCCCAAAAGCTTCAATACCGGGTGTAAGGCATACATTCACGATCATAGAGGATCATGCTTTGAAACAAGGTGTTTAAGAAGATATACATAATAGCGATTAAGAATGGAAATCATAACATTAAAGCTTAATCATAATATAAGTAGTCTTACATATATCAAAGGGGCATTCCTCTAACAATATATATATATATATATAGTCCATCAAAGTCCATCTTTCAAAGACAAATACATCGGAGTTTTACTTAGAAGTCTAAGTCTACTTCAACTCCTTGAATTCTTTCCAAGATCTCCTGAATCCAAAAGATGGTACCTGAGTGAAATGGCCCCTAGGCTTTAGCCATAGGTAAGGGTGCTGCAAAAGGTATCTAGATGGGTGTAAGCTTACTTGCTTAGTGAGAAATATTTCCACAATACAGTACTTGTACAATAAATATTCAAACAAGTTAATTAAACAAGCATTTGACATGCAACAAGCATATGAGCAATCAATACACGTGATTTACCGAAAATCATATGTTGGATGGATTTACGCCTCCATTCAGGGTTTGGTGTTCCAGGCCATATAAACCACTATTCGCAAATAAAATTTTTGTAGTTCATTCAAGCCACTAATAGCTGCTAAAATATAATTCAATCGGGATAATACTTGCCATTAAAGTAATTTGGTCGATCATTCGCCATTATGCAGAGTTTCGAGCCCTGCTAATCTCACTACTATACCCTTGTACCACCAAGTGTATAGTAATAAATACAACGTGACTCATTTCATGTTGTGCATGAATCCATTTAATTTAGTACTCATAGCATGGTATTAGATAATTTAAAGGTGATCACACAATTAGCATACATATCAATTCTATACTAGCTCAGTCATTTGATTATGGACAATTCTTGCATCGATATTCTTAACATAAATTCAACCATGTATGTAAAGTGTAGTGACTTGGTGGTGAGATGCCGAGTTCGGTTTTAGAATGCAATATTGGCTAGTGACAATGATTGCGGTAGTTCTGTAGATGTCGGGTGTTTGACCTTGATGCATCTCGATGTTGGCTAAAGTTTTTAGATATGGCGAGATGTGGATAGGTGTTTTAGAGAGATAGAGAGCTTGGAAGAGAAACTCGTGAGGTGGAAGATGTCACGCTCCGAAGGGTACCCTAAACGTGGCAGTCCACCGTACACAATATTAAAGCCTAAGAATGACCACCTCAGTCACGTGAAGGCTTCCATACTATGTACAAGGCGTCTAACACATGGAGGAGACTCATCGGAGTAATGCATTTTATGTTGATACAACTCGAGAACAATGTGAAGGAAATTCAATTCACTATTCTTCAAAATACAACTCATTAAACTTCAATTACAATTCATCAAAAGATTCTATTACATAAAACTATTACAAGGCAATTAATAAAACCTAGCTAATGACTTCAAACATTCTTATATCTTGCCGGAATCCTGAAGTCATTCTCGACTTCAACCATCTCAGTCCCCACTTAGCATTCTTGAGATAACCTGTTCATTTAAACAACTATTGGGTATAAGCTACACTAGCTTAGTGAGTAAGAACTTCCAGGATTGCATTTATAACACATCATACAATCAAGTGATTAGTCAGACAAGTGATATGCATCAAACACGTGAATTTAACAAACATATGACCTGCCAGAAATCATATGTGGATGGACTTGCGCCCTCCATCCCGGGTTAGCAGATTAACGAATCCTGCGGTACAACACCGTTTAAGCTCACGGCCAACTGAACTATAAAATCGTTTAAAGTACAACGATAAACTAACAAGAATCGTTTATAGTACAACGATAAACTAACAAATGCTAATGCTCCATCCCCATCGTGATATGAATGAGTTCAATTTCATTTTCAATTCCGAATACTCAATTATACCAATTCTTTTAAGTGATCAATCAATAATCGCAGACAATCAATCCTAATTCATATATACAAGCAATAATTAGTCACTCGGCTTCGATATTCTTACATTCCATTTCTCATATCAACAACAAGCATACATAGTCCCCGTTCGTCCCCATCATGCATATCCATTTTATCTTTACCAAATATCTAGTGCAACTATTATTACAATCACATACAATAAATGAATCGGAAGTAATACTCACTCGGCCATTGGATCACCGGTCTCTTAGTACAAGTAATCCGGTGGTAGGAATCGTCGGATTCGGGATCACCTAAAAAGAAGAAATACTTTAATAAGTATCTCATCACTTAACTAATCCAAACTATCTTATTCAAAGTATCAAATTCGCAATTCTCGTCCTAAGCGGGAATTCCAACTTAAAATGGCCATAACTTGGTCATTTTAACTCGGAATCTCGCAAATTATATATCGATTTCTATCTACTTCGAAAGATCTATCTATTTCTAATATTACTTTCAAGTTTCGAAAACATTTAGGTCTCGGAACATAGAGATCAGATCTGATCAGTAACAGTTTCCGATTTCAAAAAATAGTTTTGTAAATGTTTGAAATGTTTCTATTTGATGAGTCAAGTATACATGAAATATGAATGATTTCCTAACATGAATGACATGAGATGAGCTTGATGTATGCATGCTTTTGTAAATATTTACTAAAAGGAATTTTAGAAACTTTTTATTTGTAGAACTCCATGGCTATTTACTTTCAAGAAAACTAATTTCCTAACTTTGGTCATCTCCATTTGTTTTGGATTTATTTCTCAAGGAAATATACTTATCCTTATTAAAATTGAGTCTTCATTATATCTATTACTTATGACCTTCATTTTTACATAAGAACTTCCATTTTACACTTTGTAAACATGTTTTCAAGTAGGGTTGATTCCAAAATCCGAATTTTGTAAAAATTGTTTTTGAGTGATTCCTTTAAGTAAAAATCATTTGGTACTTAGAAAATTAAGGCTCAACCATGCCTAGCCACTAAGGACTTCCTTTCTTTGATAAAACTTCTAATTCTTCATGCTATTGTTCCATTATTACGAATTTCCTAAAATGACAAGAACTCAAATTTTTCCTACTTCATTTCTACTTATTGTTCTATATATTTTTCTTAGCAAATCCCATCTTAATTTATCAAAATCATTACTTGATGATACCTATGACTTAAACTCCTCATTCTTCATATAAAACACAAGTTTTGGAGTTGGTAAATGGGTTTTTAAGGCATGGTTTGGAAATCATCCGAATTTACAAATTTTGGATAAACTCAATTTTCATACTTTGTTTCTACAATGCATCATGCATATATGTATTACCTACAAGCTATTGTCATGAAGATTATGAGATGATCTACCTACATGTATACATATAATATCAAAAATTCTTTTTGAAAACCTTTACTTTGCAAAACTTTGAATTTTACTAGACTTAAGAAAAATAGTCTTTCTTCTTGCAAAATCATACTTTATTTTATCAAAACTCAACCTTGATGATCCATATAATCATCACCTTCATTATTTCAATAAAAACCTTCATTTTGGGGTTAGAAAATAGGTGTTTACATAGGTGGTTTGCCTAAGTACGAATTTTACAAAATTTTAAAGAATGAAAACATTGTTTAACCTATTGGAAACCATTTGTTATTCTAAGATTATATTTTGATAAACTTCTTTTATCCTTATCAAAACTTGGTCTATATTATATATACCCTAGGACTTCCATTTTCCTATCAAAATTATCATTTTGGCATTTGGAAATAAGTGTTTGAATTGTGGCTATTTTCAAATCCGAATTTTGAGAAATTCATTTGAGCTTGTTTTCTTTGTAAAATTCATTTAGTCTTTCAAAAACCATTTCCTAATCAAACCTATCCCTTAAGGCTTCCATTTCTTTAATAAAAGTCTTGTTTTGAAGTTGAAAAATAGGTTTTCAAAATTGGTCTTGGTTGGGATCCGAATTTACAAAATTTAGTTTTGGACATATCTTTTGATAAAATCTATCTAAACTTATAAAAATCCATTCCTTACATATCCTATCCTAAGAGCCCTTCATATCTTGAATAAAAACTTCATTTTTGAGTTGGAAAACATGTTTTTAAAATATGTCTTGACCTAAATCCGAAAATAAGATTTTTATTTTAAATAACTTTTGAAAATCACTTTTGATTCTTGTAAAAAGAAGTCTTGATGATATACATATATTAAGCTTTCATTTTCTTAAGTAAAAATTACGTTTTGACACTTGGAAAGTGGTTTTCAAATAGGGGTTTTGCCAAAATACGAATTTCACAATTTTTGTCTAAGTTCAAATCTAAGATCTACACATAATATGAACATACATCCAAATGAAACCCATGATAATAAACTTTAAACTCATAGATCTAAACTTTACTCATCAAAATCTTTCATTTATGTTATCTATACCCTAAGCCCTTCATTTTAAATGAAAAATACACATTTTGAAGTTGAAAAACAACTTTTCAAATATGGTTCCATTTTCATCCGAATTTTCAAAAATGATTTTTGTTGAAAATAAAATAGATCTTGAGTTTTCTAAAGCATTCCTACTATCATCATGCCACTACAAGTTGTTTATGAACATAAAACAAAAATCTAATGCATGTATGAACCTAAAAACAACTAGATCTAGTTATAAATGCATGAATCACTATAATAGTTATGTGAATGATGGATCTATGTATAAATCATAAGAAATAACAAAAATAACAACTTAAATAACAAGATCTATGGCATAAACGAAAATCAAAGCCACAAAAAGTTAGATCTACAAAATATATCAACTTTAAACAAGAAAATAATTATGATACAAGATAATAATAGTGGAGAAGAGGAGTGTTTCATTTTTGGCATCATCATCCTAAGCTTTTAAGCTTATGGAAGGTCATTTGATGCATGAAACTTCATTACACTTTACCTATATCACCTATGGGCTTTGAGATGAAGATTTGCTTAGAAATCTTCAAGAAATATGGTGGAAGCTAATGAAAGAGATAGGGCAGCTTGGTTCTTGAAGAAACAAGAACAAGAAGAAGAAGAAAAGAGGGAAAATGAGAGAGAAAAGTTAATGAATGGTAAAGAGGAAAATGTGTAAATGAAGAGAGAGAAAATGTGTAATAAATGAATGAAGGAAAGAAGAAAAAAATAAAACCAAGGCAGCCAAAAAGATGTATGCTGCACGTGAATGAGTGGAGTGAGAGAGAGAGAAATTTGATGAAATTTGACTAAAAATTAAATTGTGTAATTAATGGTATGTGTAGCTTCTTTAAGAAGGAGTGTAATATAATTATTTTAGTCAAAATGGAGTAAATGAAAGGACAATGGCAGCCATAAAGGAGTCAAAATCTGCCATGAATAGATATAATGAAGTGTAAAAAGATTGAAGTGAAAAGAAGTAATATGTGTAAGGTGTACTTGAAGGTATGGGTTGTAAAAGTACTTTCTTAATAAAATAAAATAAAATTATAAAATTTATTCCAAATATTTGTAGCAGATTTTTCATAATTAAAATTAAATAATTATTTGAATTATTTTAGTATTTTAACAAATATGTTACCGGTATGATCAAAATACGCGAATATAGGCTATAAATGATATTTTTATAACCCGAAAAATTCTAAAAAATTATTTTATGAAAATAAAAATATTTTTCAATTATTTTCCAAATATTAAATTAATTTATTTTATTTTTAGTATCGGGTCTTAAACAGAATCTGATCCCATAAAAGCCCGAACTAACTAAATTTTAGAAAAACAAAATTTTCTATAATATATAAAATACTTATCTAATAATATAAGGCTTTATAAGAATAATAAAATTGTGTAATGAAATAAAATTGAATAGTGCAAAAGACTAATCAATTACCGGTAGTAATGAAAATACGATAAAAAGGTTATAACTGTAACTTTTATAACCCGAAAAATTATATAACTGATATATTTAGAAATCTTATGAAATTACGAGCCTAATGGTACTATTGGCATATTTTTTATATCTCAAGCCCCGGGACAGGCTTTTCGAAGTCTGTATCCCAACGAGTTCGAAATAGGTCAAAAATTTACCAATATGATATTTTTAAATATACTTATATTACTATGAGCTATTCTACATATTCAAACTACATCTCGGCCTTTAGGGTTAGGGGAGCTAGATTGCTGGACTTAAACTATTGTATACTACTTAGGGTTACCAGGTGATTTTCCGGTTTAGATCCTTATCAATTTGGAAACTGATATTTTATGCTCATTCCACATATTTAATTTGAGAAATTGATTTTACATTTCATTTTAATATCTTTTAACGTTTTGGAATTCTTGAATTGGGTTTCATTTCCGAAAGTCAATCGTTATTTACTTTTAATAATTTGTTTTTTGGGATCTCTATTACCCGATTTTATAAGTGGAGTTAAATATGGGATTTTTTTTTGTACGTTGTGATTTTGAATTTGAAGACTATTGAGTTCTTATTTTAATTTAAATATTTTCATTTTATTAAGATTAAGAAGTTTCTGAATTCGTTCGTGTTTTTGGACTAGTCAAAGTTCGGTTTTAATTTGGAGTGATTTTTAGGGTTTATTTTCGAAGTTCATCTTGAAATTATTTACTGAAATTTTCCGGGGCTTACAGTAGATGGATGGAGCTTTGGTTCTCTATTTTTTCCCTTATTTTTTCTTTTTTTATAGATTAGTCTATAATTAACATAAAAATATCAATCATATGATTATGTTTAAAACTTTACTTTTTTATGTTTGTGTCCTTTTTTTAACATGGTGTTTGGGTTTTTTTTATCTGTTTTGATTATGTCTTTTTTAAGTGGATTGTGTTGTGATGAAGAAGAAGAAGAAAAGGGAAGAGAGAGAGATGATGCACAGTAAAGAGGGTAGAGAGAGGGCAAAGTAAGAAAAAAAAAAAGAGAAATGCTGACGTGGTAGTTAAAAAAATTAATTTTTTAATATAGATTATCGGTCCTGTCAACATATTGCCAAACTTTCGAGTGTATAGATTTAAAAAGTTTAGATAATTTCTTGTGCAAAAAATTTATTCAGGTATAATTATGTTATATTCAAAAAAGTCTAGGTACCATTAGTGAAATTAACCCGATATTCTTACTTTGACAATTCAAAAATAGGAGAAGTTTTTAACTATTAAATCATCATTCCATCTTGGATTTTTTTCTCTATTAAAGTATCAAATATCTAAATTCCTATGCGGTAGCTGTAAGCCCCCAAATTTTTTTATTATGGTTTTAGAATACCAAATCGAAAACCCTAAAGTCTAACCCAAGTGGAAACCTAACCTTAAGCAATTTCGATCAGGAAATTTCATAAGAGAAATTTCAAAAACAAAAATAGAAAGTTCAATAATCGACCGATTCGAAAATCCGAATATGAAAGGATTCGCCCATCCGATCCCTGAGTTAAACCTTTCAATTTCTAGGGTAAAGATGGATTAAACCCTAACCCTAGTCAAACCGGAGTTCAAAAGTCAACAAAGACCAGGACAATCAAACAATTTCAACTCCGGCAATCCCGCATTCTCAAACCCTAGAAAACGAAATTAAGTTATAGCTTAAAATAGTTCGTAATAATATAGGATGACATAAAAATATTAGATTCACGAATTTCAAGTGTCCTTCGGACTCGAACGAGATCAGTTCTCGAAAAACGTGTCCTAGAGCCCGGAATATTAAAAATATTCCGATGACACCAAAGACTCGTAATTAAACAAGGATTTCAAAAATATCAATTTTAGAATTTTTCGGTAACTAAAAATAACAGATATAGCTCGTTTACGCGTATTTTTATTACTACCGGTATTTTATATGTCTAGTCTACTATTCATAGTACTATTCCTACTATTCATTACTATTCACCTATCTCTACTTTTCTTACACCTATTTCTTACTACCTACATACCTATTTCTTACTTTTTACTTTTCCAATGCAACTTTATTTCACATCTACTTTCCACTTTATTTCTTTTCTTTACAAAAAATTACAAAATAAATAAAAACCCTCCCTCTCTCCTCCCTTTTAGGCGCCGGCCCCCTCTCTCTCACACTCAATTATATTTCTTTTTAATTATTTTATTACATCAAAAATTCACTCCAAAAATTCTATAAATACCCCCTTCCTCCTTCATTCTTTCACACACTCATTTTACATAACAAAACTCTACCAAAATACTCTCTCAAAACCTCTCTCCAACAAATCTCTCACAAAATACTCTCTACCCATTTCTACTCTTCAAGAAAAATATCAAACACAAAACCCATTCATCCCTTTCAAAACCTTCCATTAAACCTTAGGTAAAATTCTACTTAAATTTCTTCATCATGTTCATACAACTTAGCATGAGCTTAGTGTATGTTTCTTAGGCTCATATGAGTTAAACAAGCAACAATATGTTCATGCTTTGTTTTTGTTCATGTTCCTATTTTACATTATGTTATTATGTTGTTGTTATTATTTATTATTTTTGCTCTAATCTAACTTATATAATATTATGTATACTATGTATTTATATCTATTTAGAGCATATAAGCTCATTTGTTATTTATTTATTTCCAAGTCTTGCAATTTATTTATTTACTTGTTTTATGTATTTATTAAGACTAGTCTTTCTAGTCTTAGACTTGTCCATATCAAGTCAAAACAAATTTCTTTTCTTTTGGGACTAGTCTATTCTTAGTCCCGGGTTGCCTTGATGAAGCTAAGGCTCCCAATACATGATCGGGATACCTTGATGAAGCTAAGGTTCCCAATGCTTGATTATTTATTTATGTTTATTTACTTACAAATATTTATTTCTACCTTACTATGTTTTATCTTTACTTTTACAATGCTACATAATCATATTCATGCATGATTAAGAATGTTGTTGTCTTAAAATAAAACAAAATAAAAATCGGTTCTTTCAAGAGTAAACTAGATTTCTTAACAAAAGGAAATTTTCTCAAAAGATCTAAGTTTTGTTTTTCCAAAGGATAAGCTAATCATAATTTTTAGAAGAAGTAATAAAGTAGATTTCTTCAAAAGGATAAAAGAAACTAAAATACCCCATAAAGGAAGAATTTTAACTATAAAGGATTTTAACCCAACCATATCTTTTATACGACTTAATTATGTCCATTTTAGACTTTAAAAATCACATGCTATGAAAGCATCCTCAAAACTCACACCTTAGAATTGTTATTATCCTTTCAAATTTAAAATGAAGTTTTACTAAGTTCTAAAGTTAACAAATCTTTATTAAGAAAGCTTTTCTTATAAACTTGTCTAAGAAAATTATTTTACTATAAAACAAGTTTTTCAAACCAAGATAAAATTAACTCCCTATTTTAAAGACCAACTTAGAAAAATAAAATTTGTCAAGAAAATAAAGTTTTAAAGATGTATCTATAAAAATATGAGGAAAACATATATTTAATGCAACTTCAAAAATTCAAAGCTTAAAAGAATATTTTGAAAAGCTTATTTTTAATCACTAGAAATAGAGTTGGTAAATAACTTAAAGAACCAAAATTTTTGAAAATGAATTCACTTTTGAAAAGTAAGAAAATGAAATAATAATTGTTCATAACAACTCAAATATATTTTGTTTTCACAAATCAAAAAGGAGAAATTTTCGAAAGTCTTGTCTTTTAAATCTCTAAAGACAAATTATTTATAAAATATCAATCTTGAGACAACACTACAAAGATCATGCATACATATGAGTATAAATATATGTCCAAAGGATTTTTCAACTATATATATGTATATATCCATATATTTTCTTAAGGAAATTTTGAGTAAAGTAAAGTTTGGAAAAATCATATTTTGAGAACTAAAAATTCGTAACTATTCTGTACCGTGTTAGTTTGCAACCCAAATGGCTTCTTATGACAAAAATAACCTTAGAAATGGATAGATCTTTTCGAGTAGGTAGAAAACGATATATTATTTGCGCGATTCCGAGTTAAAATGACCAAGTTATGGCCATTTTAAGTTGGAATTACCTTCTACGCGAATTTTAACGATCTTATGATAAAGTTTTTGATAAGTACCATAGAATCAACAAGAAATACTCATTATGGGTATTCTTCTTGATTAGGTGAACCCGAGGAGGAGTATTCATACCCGGAGGATTATTTTGATTAGTGGAATTACCGATCGACTCATCCGTAAGAAAGATAGATCCTCATGGCCAAGTGAGTTTATTTCCTACCTTTTTCGTACTTGGTTGTGCTTGTAGCTAGAAGCACTAGAAGTAGGAAAAGATGAAATGAATTATGTATGATAATATTGGTTGAAAGAATGTTAAGCATACCGAGGCACGAATCGTTGTTAATTAACTTATGTTTTGCTATTATTTGCTGGAGTGTGTGTAAAATTCTGTGATCACCTTCAAATTACTTTAAACATATACTATGAATTATATTAATTGATTCATGCATATCACGTAGTTAATTTCATTGCATGAGCTGCTAATCTCGATGGGACAAGAGTTTAGTAGCCGGGTGTGCAGTAGCCAGAAATCTGCAAGATGGGCGATAGGTGCCTGGAAGAACTATTTTAAGATGGGCGATAGGTGCCTGAAAGAACTATTTTGTGATGGCTAGTAGGAGCCTGAAATAAACTACATGAGTTGGATTTTAAGTTGGGTTTTAAAGAGCCTGGAACACCTAACCCTGAATGGAGGGGTAAATCCATTCAAACATATGATTTCCGGTAGATCATATGTATTGCTTGATCACGTGTTTGATGCATTCATATGCTTGTTAATAACTTGTTTGAAATTATTTATACAAGTACGATGATTCAGGAATATTTCACTAAGCTAGTAATGCTTATACTCCGATAGATCTTGTTGTAACAGGACAATATCTTTTATGACCGATGACTTCATATACTCAAGTGGGATGATGTCCTAGTAAAGCTTATGGAAATCTTTTGAAGATCATAGGTTAATTATCCTTTGATATCTTTTGGTGTTAATATTATTTGGTTGTGGGAAAGATTAAGTTGTTATTATGATTATTTGGAGAATTATAAGGGAAAGATTCCTAAGATGATGTAAAGATTATATCTATTAATGATAAATTTGATGTTTATATAGTTTCTTGTATTGCTTTATTTACTATCTCAAACTATACATCCATCGGTGTCTCCTATGGTTGTGATAGACGCCTTACATATAGTGTTGAAAACTTTCGCATGACTTTGAGAAGTCATTCTTAAGTTTTAATCCTGTATGTGGCGGACTGCCACGTTTAGGATACCCTTCGGGGCGTGACATAGCTTCTCCATTTTCTAAAACAAATGAGTTATGATGAGATATAAATATATTTGTCAACATATATAATAAGGATAATCACATTAAAACCCATTTTATCTTTATAGCAAAATTAAATCAATTCTGCATATATTAATTAAAGGAAAATGTGAAATTTGTAACTGGATTTTACACAAAAATTTAATTTGATACTTAAATTTTAGAATGATCAATTTAATACCCAATTGAAGTTTTCATGGCTATTTTTATTAACTTTACGAACATTTCTCTATTATGTGATGTGGAAGAAGTAACTTATTAGTATTAGATAGTTTATTTTGTTTCTACTATGGAATAAATAGTCTATCAATGCAAGATGATGCTAAGAAAATTAATAAAAATTCAATAATATTTTATCTCTTCTACCTTTGCAGAAAGCAAATAATAATTATAATAATAATAATAATAGCCATAAAAATTTTGATTGAATATTATAGGTCCCAAATGACAAATGGGGAGAATTATTTGTAATTAAAATTTTTGCTTAAAAGATTATTTTACTTTAATTAGTCGTGTACAAATATTGCTTAAATCAAATGAAAATATGAAATGCAATGTGAATAAAGCAACAATAAATTAAAATGCATAAAATAAATGAGGCACAAGATTTATAAAGGTTCCTCCTTATTTGTGAGTCGTCTCTTCAAGCTCCACTACTGAGGATCCTATCGTCCATACCGGTCATTCCACTAAACTAATAATCCAATTAAGAGATTACAAACACCAATGTTATATTGCTTTGTCTCATAAGCCTCACATCTAGGCTAATGACAGAACTATAAGATACTAAGTATAATCCATTCAGCCTAACTCTGAAAATAATGAGTAAGAATACTTTCAAAGATAATGGGTTCTCAAACGTTTAATCACAAATCAAAATATAAAGGTATATGAAAATTGTAAGTACAGGTAACTTCTGATGAAGGTTCTAGCAGATGAAAGTTTGATAGTATTGAAATTGATTGTGAGCGTTAAGGTGTATCTTAAATTTTGAACTACGACTTCCTTATATCTCCGATGATGTAACGGCTCCCTTGAGTAAATCTAATAAGTTAATTTTATTCTATTCTTTCCATAGGAATACGAGCTTATTTTGATAAGTTTTTGTTGAATTTCTATGAATCTAGTGCTTTTAATGCTAAGTTATTATTTTTCAGCTCCATGAATCGAAAGAAGAAGAATTAAAGTATTTTTAATTAGATTTAGAGCAAAAATAGCAGCAAAAGTGAAGAAAAAAACCGTCGTGCCCTGAATAATATCAATCGGAGCCAAAATGTAAGGCAAAACAAGCAAAAATTGGTCTATTTAGCCCTCGACATGACTCTCGGCACTTCTTTTAAGGAGATCGAGCCTAAACTTGAAGAAAGCTTCCATCGCGCCTTAGTTATATCGCACCTTTGCCATCAAAGCAATCGAGCCCTCAACAGTCTCAAAGTTAGCCATTGATGGAAGAATGGACAGAAACAATAGTGTTTTATCAACTCAAGTCGAGCTCTATCCTTAAGCAACATTCGAACACTCGACTTACCCATCGATGAGTGATTATTTTAGCGAACGATACAAACGCGCGTGTGGATAAAGAATTTGCATTTCGTTATAAAGAATCTATCACGTCAGCAATAAAATCTCCATTCTTTTCTATGCCCTCGTATTATAAATAAATGTGCACAACGTTGTAATAAACAGGTTGTACAGTTTGAATACGATAGTATTGTCACGCCTCAAAAGGGGGCCTAGTAGGATTAATCTAAAACTATCATACCACGTGTGCACCCATAATATGAGAGCCGTCTTGTAAGTCAAAGTGTACAAGACTCTATTTATTTATCAGTGTCTTTCATATAAATATATATTATACTACTGGATTTCAACTATGGGATCCGATTGTCCACTTCCTACCAAGATCGCAGAGAATCGGTATTGTCACGCCCCGAGGGGTACCTTAAACGTGGCAGTCCGCCGTACACAATACTAAAGCCTAGGAATGACTACCTTAGTCATGCAAAGGCTTCCATATTATGTACAAGGCGTACATCACAACCAAGGGGACGCATCGGAGTAGCGTAATTTACATTGATAATAAATAAGTAACAAGGCAAAGAGAATACTTATTATAAAACATAAGCATATCACAATTCAATTCTTAAGGCATATTCTTCTATTATCTTCAAATAAATATACGTCCCTAATCATATAGGTTATCACATATAAGAACCTACAAAATTTCTTATCGTATGATTCCATATCCTTAATCTTCCGTCCATGACTTCCTTAATGTCATGATCCTCAAATTTAATCCACGAATACACCTGTTTCAACAAATCTATAGGGGTATAAGCTACAACTAGCTTAGTGAGATATTCCTTTTCATTCGCACCATATTTTCAAACAAGTTTATTTATTTAATCACACATATGCTATGTATACGATGCAACAATCACATGATTACTCGAATATATATAGTCATCCGGAAACCATATATAGAACGGATTTACCCATCCGTATCAAAGGTTAGGGAATCGGGTTGAAGGTCCTCGACCTTCTACTGCTAGTCCCCAAGTCCTCACCCACAGCGTTCGGTTGGCTCGGCTCCGAACCTAGAGTCGCTTTCCCCCGAGCGATTTGGATTCTCTAGGAAGGAACATAGCCCGTGGCACCGCACGATCACAGCCAATCCAACTCTACGCATAGGAGTAGCAGCCTTCAGAAATAGATGTGACTCGATGGATGCTATGCGTGAACGTTTTTATTGTTCTTAGGTCAAACCTTATTAAGGTTTATTAGGGGCGATCAATCTATTTAGCAACAATAAACAATCATACAAGTAGTAACCAAAATTATTTAAATAAGCAGATCGAAGTTGCGATATTCTTAATTCTCAATTCACGCATAAACATAGAATCATATATATACGCATAATCCCGAAATCCCCAAATATATTCGTTTTTATCTTTTCTTAGTATACTAATGCTACTACATTACAAGCACAAGCAAGGTAACGAAATAGAAGGAATAACTCACTCGTCCATTTCGCTATCTTCTTAGTCGTAGTAATCCTCGGGTAGGGTATTCTTGTATCCTTCGTCACCTAGACAAAAGAAATACCCCGGATAAGTCTTCCATGAATTTCTATTCTTGGAGATTCTAAACTTTACTTAAAATCGTGGTAAAATCGTATAAGAAGAAATTCCAACTTAAAATGGCCATAATTGCTCATTTTAACTCGGAATTTCGCATATGATATACCGTTTTCTACCTATTCGAAAAGTTCTATTCATTTCTAAACTTATCTTGGTCATAAAAGGTCATTTGGGTTCCGAAAACGTCAGGTACAGATTTAAAACGAATTTTTCTAAACTTTTGCAAAAATCTATTTTCGAACTCAACTCCATTTTAAAGAAAATCCTTTTGTAACAATATATATATAATATATATATATATTTTGATAAAACTTTTGAATATATATAGGTATGCTCACTTTATATGCAAAATCCCAATGGTAGTGTCTCAACAATTTATTTCATAAAACAATTCATTTAAACCTTAGTTTTGAAAATTTCCTTTCAAGTATCTAAAGAAACTTTATTATTTTCCTAGGTTGTTATAAATGAGTATATTTTTATTTTCTTCATTTCTTCTTCCAAAACAAGTTGAATTTTTCCTTAATCCTTTAGTCTTGTATTAAATTTTCCTTCTAGTGATTAAAGTTCAAATTCATCAAAAGTATATTAAGTTGATAAAAACCTTTTTATAAATTTTTGTATTTAGGATGGTTTTTAGAAAATGAATTTGTCTTCTTATATTTATTTCTATAAGCTTTTGCTTTCTAAAACTTGTTCTTTCATCTCTTTGAAAAGAATCATCTTCATTGATAAAATCCATTATTGCTAACCTTACTTTATATATTATTTTGAAAACAAGTTCTTTCTTTTAGAATTTAAAAATCATTACTTTTCCTAAGTGGGTTCCTTATGAGTTGATTTTTATATTAACTTTGAAAACTAGTTTGTTTCTTAGTTTTAGAAAAGAATTTAAGTCTCAAACTTTCAATATGAACGATTTATTTTTCTAAAACTTAGATTACATAAAATACAAGGAAAACATTTATTTCTTACGTTTTCTTGATAAAACTATTTTTGTTATTTAAGAAAACTTGAGAAAACTTGTATTATTCTATTTCTAGGTTGTTGATAAAACTTCATGTTTTTGTGGTAAAATCATATAATTGGAAACTTAGTTTTGAGCTCATTTAGTAAAACAAGATTCTATTTTTTAGACTAGTTGAGACATTAACATTATGCAAATGCAAGTATCATGAGCATATAAAATAATAAGAACATAAGGAAATACTAAAAATAATTAATGAGCAAGAAAATAAAATATCAAGCATTGGGAACCTTAGCTTCATCAAGGAATCCCGATCAAGTATTGGAGCCTTAGCTTTATCAAGGCATCCCGGGACTAAGAATGGACTAGTCCCGAAAGATTAAAGAAAATAAAAGATTGTTTTGACTTGATATGGACAAGTCTAAGACTAGAAAGACTAGTCTTAATAAATAAATAAATTGCATAACTTGAATGTAAAAAAAAACAAATGAGCTTATATGCTCTAAATAAATATATATACATAATATAATTATTAGAAGCAAATAATAACAATAATAATAACAACATAATAAAATAGGAAGCTTATGTACAAGAACAAAACATGAACATGTTGTTGCTTTTACTACTCATATGAGTTTCAAAACAACACCATAGTCATGTTAAGTTACATGACATGGATGAATAATAGATGGAAGAAATATTACCTAAAGTATGTAAGAGGTATATGAGATGGTAATGAAATGGGTATTATGTGAGTAGTGATATGTGGTAGATGTTTATGTATGAGACATGATTTTTGTGAGGAATTGGTTTGAGAGAGTTTTGGTAGAGAGAATTCTTGAAGAGAGAATTTGTGGAGAGATTTTGAGAGAGTTTTGGTAGTGTAAAGAATTGTGTGAAAGAATGGAAGAGGAAGGGGTATTTATAGAATTTTTGGAGTGAATTTTTGATGTAATAAAATAAATTGAAAAAGAAATAAAATTGATGAATGGGAGAGGCGCCGGTTTTGCATTTTAGGGGGGAAATTTTTATTTATTTTTGTTTGTGTAATAAAGAAGTAATGTGTAAAGTTGATGTGATTAAAGTTGTATTGGAAATGAAAAAAGTAAGAAAATAGATATGTAGGTGTAAGAAAAGTAGAGATAGGTGAATAGTAATGAATAGTAGAAAAGTACTATGAATAGTAGACTAGACAATTAAAGTACCGGTAGTAATAAAAATACGCGTAATAATGCGATATCTGTAATTTTTAGCTACCAAAAAATTCTAAAACTGATATTTTTGGAATCCTTGTATTTTTACGAGTCTATTGGTATAAACGGAATATTTTTAATATTCCGAGCTCCGGGACACGCTTTTCGAGAACCGATCCCGTTTGGGTCCGAAGGTCACTCGAAATTCGCGAATCTGATATTTTTATGTTACCCTACGTTATTACGAACTATTCTAGGCATTAACTTAATTTCGTTTTCTAGGGTTTGAAAACGCGGGATTGCCGGATCTTAAACACTAGGGTTCGTTATAGGCTTGTTGACTTTTAGGGTTCCGTTTTGATTTCCGTTTTCGTCGAGATATTCGTAAGATCGTATAATTTTCGAGTCTTGATCGTTTTAGAATTTTAGCTCGAAATTTATATTTTATTTTATTTGTGATTATTTAATAGTTTTTAGTTCTCGGAATCGTTTAACCGAGTCTAGGGTTATGAGTTGACTCAGTTTGACTTTTGGTGAGAATTTGAAATTTGTGATTTCTGAATTTTATCGAAGGTCTTAAGATTTTGCTGTTGATCGTTATTTGGATATATTGTCTTGATTTGCGTGTTAGAATACGGTTAGGTGATTTAATTTATGTACGGACGTTGATTAAATCGGTAGTTTGACTTTATATTTTGTTTCAAAGGTTCTCGTTTTCTCAAGATTGAGAAAACTCGTTTTTGTTCTTATTTGGAATTAAGTTTTAACTTGGTTCAATTTTTAGGGTTTCGTTTCCAATGTTTTGACTCGGTCTAAATACTAACACGTAGTAGGCTGCCACTTGCTCAAATGCTATTTATGCAAATCGTGTAATGCATGATCATTTTCTTTTATGGTGTCAAAAGCTTTTAGTCAGGTTTAATAATAATACTAATATTGGTAATATCAATAGGCTTAATAATAATTTTAATATTACTACTAACAACATTAGTGATATTAGTAATAGATCAACAATATTCATAATATAAGCAATAATATTGCATAAGAAAATAAACTTTAATGATAAAATCAATATCAAAATATTTATTCATTTATTTATTTATTTATTTATTTTTATATATCATTTCATTAATAGCATAATTAGTTTAAGTTATATTTCTATTATCTTTAGCTAAAACATAAATTACGGAATATTTATTATCATAATCATTTTATTTGGATTAATTAAATTAATTTATCAGTTATTATTATTATTATTATTATTATTATTATTATTATTATTATTATTATTATTATTATATATAGTCCTCGCCGAAAGGGGACTTCATCCAGGGGACGTCATTTATGTCCCCCTAATTTTGGGATATTCATTTCTTTTTTTCAATAAAATTTAATTATTAATTTTATAATAAAAATTTGTAATAAATAAAATATTAATTTTTAACACTTTTTACATTACTAAAACATATACTTATAATCTATATCTTACATAACTCATACTAATAAAACTAATATTAAAAATTAATTTAAAAAATCATAATATTTCAGAATTAATAAATAAAATATTATTAATTATTTTATCTAACCAAAATAAATTAAATTATATTTTTCCACATTTTTAATAATACTAAAGTATTTATATATACATATATTTAAATAACTATATATTACTAAAAATAATACCAAAAATTATAAAAAAAATTATTTTCACTTCAGAATAAAATAAATATATATTTTTAATAATTAACCAACCTATCAGAATTAATAAAATTAATTTAATTAATTTTTTTTAAAAATCTGCACATATTGGTTACTATTCACATGAACAGTATCAGGGGCACTATTCATCATCTTCAACCTTGGTTTTGATCCGATTTTCTATTGTTTTACACGCCCAAATTCTTTCTAATTCATTCCTAAGCATTTATACATGATATTTCTACACATATAACAACTCAAATCATCAAAACTCATCCTTAAATTACAATTTTCGGATTAAATAAGTATAACTCAAGTTTAAGAGTTCTTACCTTCTTGGAGCTATTTGGACAAGATTTGAAGCTTGCTTTGGGTTGTTTTATGATCCTAAGATCATTAGGAGTTAGTTTAGATCAAATTTTTTAACAAATAACAAATTAAAGTGTGTTAACTTACCTTGGAAAGCTTGTACCCAAAATTTTTGTTTGAGCTTTAATGGAGGACGAATTTAGATATGTATTTGCTTTGTTTGAGGTATATTTTAGAGCTTTATTTAGACTATGTTAAGCTTGGAAATAATATCTTCTATTTACTTGTTCCTTGTAGTGTAGAAATAGAAGAAGAAGAAGAAGAAGAAGAAGAGGAGGAGGAGGATGATACGGTGCAGTGTGTTTGTTTTCTAATTTTTCTAAGTGTGTATGTTTGTCCAATTCTCATTTGTATGTGTTGTGTATTTGTTTGAAAAGTTGACTCAATTTATTAAGCAAGTGGAGAGGAGGTTTTTCGCTGAACAAGGGTCAAGAACATCTACACCATACAAGTACCCATTTGCTCCATAATTGCACCGTAACTTATGAAAAAAAATTATTATATTAGTTAGTTGATAATTATTTAGATTTTTGTTAGTTGGTTTAAGCTAATCGGGTACAAATTTAATGTTTATTTTAGAGTTTTTATCAAAAAGTATTTTTCTAGGTTCCTACAAAATTCTTAAATCATCAAAAAATACAATTTTTAAATTTTAAGATTGCGCAATAAATTTAGAGTTTTGGTTCCCACGATTAGGGCCTCATGAGCTTATAGGCTAAATTTTTGTTTTAGGCTCCAATAGCTTAAGAATACCCTAACTAGAGTAATGGTGTGATTGGAATATTTATTTTAAGTTTAGATTGTAAGTTATGGACCTGTTTATATCTCCATCGCGTATTTATAACTCCAATAGTTTATCCTCAAATTATTGTTTTCTGGGTATAAGCGTTATTGGATATTTTCATTTTATTGAACTCGAAATCTTATTTAATTTATCTCTTATCTCTTGAGTTTTTAATACATACTAAGAAATCTTATTAGTAGTATTTAATTTTATCTAAAGAGCTTTGGTTCATAATTTGAAACTATAAACAAGATCGTTATTATTTGTAAATTCATTCTAAAGTTTGGGTTGAGTTCAACATTAACCAGATATTTTATATTTCTAATTATCTTTATTTCTATATAGAGTTTAAGAGCTTTTGAAGCTTCGAGTTACTTGAATATATTTTAATTATTAGTTTGATATATAAAATATTGTCTCTGATATTAGTTTAGATCAGCGAAATTTTTATTTAAGTTTTTAAGTCGTATATGAATTTGTTACAACTCATAGATCTATTTTAAGATTTTTATTAAATTAATAGTATAGTATTTATTTCATATTGCTATTTTCTCATTTACTAAATATAACAGTTTTTAGGTTTACATTTAGTTTAATTAGAATTTTAATATCCGTATTTTCTAAATTCTCTAATTGGAGTATTAGTATTATTTGATTATTCATTTAAGATCTAAATTCTTATATAACATTTTAGTTTTTAATCTTTATCGTGTATTGTGTAATTCTAGTAATTCATCTTTTAAATGGTATTTTTATAACTAGTAAGTTCTAGAAATTAATCGTCTTTTATCATAACTGACATTTAAGGTTAATTATGATTACTTGTTAAATTGTTATTTCTTGTTATAGAATATTACCTTTTACTGTAATTGAGTTATTTATATTAATTTATTAGTAACAAACTATTTTTATCTAGTATTGTTTCATGGAAATAAATATTTAAAATAGTCTTGAATATCATTGTATCATTATTTAATTAGCGTAGAGTTTATTTTACAAGTATTGAGCTTAATGAAAAAGAATTTAAGAATTTATAGTTAACATATATTTATCGTTGTTCATGAATTATTTAAGGTCGTAAGAATCATAGTTTATATTTCAAAAACTTTATTTATATTGATTCTAGTATTTCTAATTATAACCAAACTTGTTCTTATTTTAATATTCTTAAATCGTGAAAAAAAATTTGGAGTGATTTTTGTTACTCGTTTTAACCATTCTTTAAAAATTTATATTATATTTTTAGTATTTATTAAAACTAGATTATGAGAAATTAGGGGGATTACAAGTATAGTACTAACGTATCGTAGTGAGAGAATTTCTAAAGTAAAAGAATCCCGTTTCTTCTTGCATTAGAGAGTCTCGAAGTTTTTTGGGTAAAAACCATTTTAACCCATTGTTTGTAATTTATACCTTTCAATTAATTTCATATTATTTCTTCAGATAATGTTTGCAAATTCTAAATCCATGGAGAGATAATCTCATACAGCTTAGTTTTGTGAATCCAAATCCTGATTCATGTGATTTCAAATACGCTTTCAATGCAATATTGAACTGGGTTTGTAATTAATAGCTTGATTTTAATTTCATGGGTCTAATGCATGGTGCACGAGTTAGATTCTTGTTTGATTTCAATTGAATAGGATTTGAGGTCATTTTTTTGAATAATTTCGTGGCTACTAATGGAGTCGATTCTAAATATCGAGAGAGAATGCAGGTGAAGATTTTATGTCACTTGTTTTGAAATTCATTGAGTTGGTTTTAAAAACAAAGAATTCTTAAACTTTATATGGATCGAAGTCGGTGATAGTTTGAGAAGAGATCCAGCAGTCTGGTTTAGATCTATAACTACTGACCTTGAGAGAGGCTTTAGTTTACCTTAGTGAATCCAACGGTGCAAATACTCCGCAAACAACTCTCTTTCTATGTTTTGTCTTAAGAAATCATATGGTAAGGAGTTGGTAAAGCAAAACCTAGGCTGTCGCCTTTCACTGTAACAAGCCGATTCCCTAATTTTGCTCAGAGAACATTTGTGAATATCATTAACATTAGCATAACTTTTGTTTTCATTATGTTTTCCTAAATTTTTCTTTAGCTAAGATAATAGAGGAAATGTGAGTATTATAGATGCCACAATTCTCTTGAGATTCGACCTAATTCTTTCTATACTATTTTGGTAGATACGCTTGCCATAATTGTTAGTAGTTGCTAACCGAAGTTGGACAGGACGAAATTAGTTTTATAAATTTTGAAAGCTTCCACTTTGAGTTGTTCTTTTAAAGGACTTTTATACAACTCAAAACCAACACAAAAAAACAAACCAAGCAAAATCTCTCCTATGTAACCACTTTTATCTACTGGAAATTGAAGACTTGAAAACTTGAAAAAATCTCCTAAAATCTTGCATATAGTTATTTTAAGAATTTTGAAATTCAACCTTATCTTTAAGAGTAAAAAGTTTGAATATCCTTATGTGATTTGAAACTCCATAAAAATCTGAATATTTAGTTGTAAAGATATATTTGTGTGAATCCTTATCCATATCTTCCTACAGTGCTAATCCTTATCCTTAAAATCTCACCTGACTTTTTCTATGTCAAAATTGAATAAATCTTCAATAAAAACAACTCTTCTAGTACCGAAATAACAAAGTTTTCATAAAGCTTATCTTAAAAGATTAAATGAGCAAATCCAATTTAAATTTATCCCTATGGATTTTTTAAGTGTTTGAGTAGAACGCATTAGATGGGTGAAACGCATGTCTACTATCCTTGTAAAAAAATTATACAAATACAAATTGTATAAAAAAACTTACCAAATTACTATCTCTATATTGCATCTTGGAGGCGGGATACAGCTATCTATTGTGCAAAAGTTATAAAAAATTGTATATTACATGTAAGGTGTATGTGTAAGCTCGGAAAATTTCAATAAATAATTTTAAGATGAACTTCGAAAATAAACCCTAAAAATCACTCCAAATTAAAACCGAATTACAACTAGTCTTAAATCACGAACGAATTCGAAAAATTTCCGAATCTTGGGAAAAATAAGAATTCCCAAAAACAAAGTAAGAACTCAACATACTACAATTCCAAAGCCACTACGTACGACAAATTCCATACGTGACTCCGTTCATAAAGTCGGGTAATATAGATACCAAAAACGAATTATTAAAAAGCAAATAATGATTAACATTTGGAAATGAAACGCAATTCAAGAATTCCAAAAAACGTTAAAAGATAATAAATACTACAAAAATAAAATTTAAAATAAACTTCTCAAATTAAATATGTTGTATGAACATAAATATCAGTTTCCAAATTGGCAAAGGTCTAAACCGGAAAATCACCCGGAAATCCTAACCGGAATACAATAGTGTAAGTCCCAATCTAGTGCCCCTAACCCTAGAGGCCGAGATGTAGTTTAAATATATAGAATAGCTCATAGTAATATAAGTTTGTTTAAAAATATCATATTGGTAAATTTTTGACCTATTCGAACCCGTTCGGATACAGACTTCGAAAAGCGTGTCTTGGGGCTCAGATATCAAAAACATACAATAGTACCGTTAGACTCGTAATTTCATAAGAATTCTAATATATTAGTTATGAAATTTTTCGGGTTAAAAAGTTACAGTTATAACCTTTTTATCGTATTTCCATTATTACCGTAATTTATTAGTCATTTGCACTATTCATTTTTATTTAATTACAAAATTTTATTATTCTTATAAAGTCTTATATTTTTAGATAAATATTTTATATGTTATAGAAAATTTTGTTTTTCTAAAATTTAGTTCGTTCCGGGTCTTTACGGATCAATTCTGTTTAAACTCGATACTAAAAATAAATAAATTAATTTAATAATTGGAAAATATTTGAAAAATATTTTTATTCTCATAAAATATTTTTTTATAATTTTTCAAGTTATAAAAATATTATTTATAGCCCATATTCGCGTATTTTGACCGTACCGTAACATATTGTTAAAATACTAAAATAATTCAAATAATTATTTAATTTTAATTATGAAAAATCTGCTACAAATATTTGGAATAATTTTTCTATTTTATTTTATTTTATTAAAAAAAGTACTTTTACAACCCATACTTTCAAGTACACCTTACACATATCACTTCCTTTTCACTTCAATCTTTTTACACTTCATTATATCTATTCATGGCAGATTTTTGACTCCTTGATGCTGCCATTGTCCTTCATTTACTCCATTTTGACCAAATTAATTATTTTTCCACTCCTTAAGAAAGTTACATTACACATTTATTACACAATTCAAATTCAAGTCAAATTTCATCAAACCCCCTCTCTCCTCCTCTCTTTTCACGTGCAGCAGCCCCCTCCCTTTGGCTGCCCTTGTTTTATTTTTTTCTCTTTTACTCAATTAATTACACTCATTTTCTCTCTCTCCTTCATTTACTCACTTTCCTCTTTCCTTCTTTAGTCTTTCTCTCTCATTTTTCCTCTCTTTCTTCTTCATTTCTCTCTGTTCTTCTAAGAAAAAACTCTGCCCCACACCTTCCATTAGCTTCCACACCCATTTCTTAAAGATTTCCAAGCAAATCTTCTTCCAAAGCTCCATAGGTGATATAGGTAAAGTGTAATGAAGGTTTCATGCATCAATGACCTTCCATAAGCTTAAAAGCTTAAGATGATGATGCCAATAATGAAACACTCCTTTTCTCTACTATTATTATCTTGTATTTCAATTATTTTCTTGTTTACAGTTCATATATTTTGTAGATCTAAATTTTTGTAGCTTTGATTTTCGTTTATGCCATGGATCTTGTTATTTAAGTTGTTATATTTGTTATTTCTTATGATTTATGCATAGATCTATCATCCATATGTTCATCTTAGTGATTCATGCGTGTAAAACTAGTTTAGAAAACTAGATCTAGAGTTTTGAGTTATAAATGCATTAGATCTTTGTTTATGTTCATGAACAACTTGCTAAACATGATGATGGTAGGAATTGTAGGAAACTCAAGATCTATTTTATTTTCAACAAAACAACTTTTGAAAATTCCGATGATAATGGAACCATATTAGAAAAGTGGCTTTCCAACTTCAAAAGTATATTTTTTCATTTAAAATGAAGCTTAGGGTATAGACAACATAATGAATAATTTTGATAAGTAAAATTTAGATCTATGTTCATATTATGTTAGATCTTAGATTTGAACTTGAACAAATAGTGAAATTCGTATTTTGGCAAGAATCATATTTAAAAACCACTTTCCAAGTGTCAAAACGTAATTTTTACTTAAGAAATGAAGGCTTAATATATGAATATCATCAAGACTTCTTTTTATAAGAATCTAATGTGATTTTCAAAAGTTATTTTCAAAACAAAAATGTCATTTTCGGATTTTGGCGTTATTTTCAAAACAAAAATGTCATTTTCGGATTTTGGCCAGGGCATATTTTAAAAACATGTTTTCCAACTCAAAAATGAAGTTTTTGTTTAAGAAATGAAAGGTCTTAAGATAGGATATGTAAGGAATGGATTTTCATAAGCTTAGATAGATTTATCAAAAGATATGACCAAAAATAAATTTTGTAAATTCGGATCCCAACCAAGACAATTTTTAAAACCTATTTATCAACTCCAAAACTCATGTTTTATGTGAAAAATGAAGTATATAGGTAACAGGTATCATGAAGTAGTGATTTTTATAAGTTGAAATGAGTTTTGATGAGATTAATGTATAAAACAAGAAATAGAATCAAGATGGGAAATTTCGAGTTAGTAGTCAATTTGTGAAATTCGTAATTTTGAATGAAGGCCATAAGAACACCTATTATCCAAGCTCAAAATGAAATTTTTATGTAATGAATGGAGTCCTTAAGTAATAGGTACCATAAAGTCTTAAATTTTAATGCATTAAACAAGTTTTTCCCAAAGAAATCATTAAAAAGAGAATTTTCTAAAAATTCGGATTTTTGAGTAAATCATATTGGAAAACATATTTGCAAAGTGTGTGAAATACAAATTTTTGTGTAAGAATGAAGTCCTTAATGGTTATGTATGATTGAGCCCTAATTTTCTAAATATCAAATGACTTTTACTTAAAGGAATCACTCAAAAACTAATTTTTGTAAAATTGGGATTTTGGAATCAACCCCACTTGAAAACATGTTTACCAAGTGTAAAATGGAAATTTTTATGAAGAAATGAAGGCCATAAGTTATATATAATGAAGACTCAATTTTGACAAAAATAATTATATTTTCTTAAGTAACGAATCCAAAACAAATGAAAATGATAAAAGTTAGAAAACTAGATTTTTCATAAGTAATTATTATTATAGTCTTGCAAATAAAAAGTTATAAAATTTCCTTTTAGCAAAAATCATCAAGATCATGCATACATTAAGCTCATCTCATGTCACTTATCTTAGGAAACCACTCATATTGCATGTATAGCTAATTTATATAGTAGGAACATTACAAACATTACAAAACTACCTTTCGGAAGTTGAAATTGTTGCTGCCCTAATCTGATCCGAACTTTTCAAAGCTTCAAAGTTTCAAAACTTGAAATAATATTAGAATTAGATAAAATCTTTCGAAGTGGATAGAAATCGAATATAATTTGCGAGATTCCGAGTTAAAATGACCAAGTTATGGCCGTTTTAAGTTGGAATTTCCGCTTAGGACGAGAATTACGAATTGATAAGTCGTATAAGATCATTTAGATTAGTTTGAGTTGAATACTTATTAGAGTATTTCTTCCTTTTTAGGAGATCCTGAGATCGACGATTCTCTACCACCGGATTATTATTACTAGAAGACCGGTGATCCAATGGCCGAGTGAGTTTTCTCCTTATTTTATTACCTTGATTGTGATTGTAGTTAGTTGCATTAGAATTATAGGAACAAGATAAAAATAGATATGAATGAGGATGGGATATATGATGAGATTGGGCATATCGAAACCACGATTTGATTAGATACTGCACCGTTCATATTATTCCTGTCATATGTGTGATATTGGTTGGTCACTCTAAAGAATGTATAAATATTTTTTTGACCTAAGAAAAAATTAAATTGGTCATGCATCACATCAGACATATTGCATTTGGTAGCATGCTACTCCTACGCAGGTCGATCGGTATGGTCCGTGGATGATTCGTTTGGATAACGAACCCGGTGCCAGAGCTCATTCAGGGGTACTAAGGCGCATGTGGATGCATTCTTGGATGAGCCTAGCCGAGTCGAGTGCTAAGAGCCGAGGGCTTGGGGACTAGATGCGGTCGTGTAGACTCAATACCATTCCTAACCCAAGATTCGGAGGGCGTAAATCCGTTCTGTGTGTGAGTTCCGGATACCCATGCATAATTGCTTGCTCACGTGATTATTCATGCATAGCATATGACTGATTTTAACTTGTTTGTTATGGTACGAAACTAAGGAAATTCTCACTAAGCTAGTGTAGCTTATACCCCAATAGTTGTTTAAATGAACAGGTTTTCAAGAATGCAAAGTGGCGACCGAATTGGTTGGAGCCGGGAATGACTCCGGGATTTCGGCAAAGAATACGAATGTTTGAAGTTATCAGCTAGTTTCATGATTTGTCTTGTAATAGTTTATGTAGGAAAGTCTGTGGATGAATGTAATCGAAGTTGAATGATTGTATTTTGAAGTATAGTGATTTGTATCTGAAGTATAGTAAATTTGTATTTCCTTTACATTGTTACTCAGTTGTAACAACATAAAATGTATCATTCCGATGTATCTCCCTCATGTGTTAGACGCCTTGTACATAGTATGGAAGCCTTCGTGTGACTGAGGTGGTCATTCTTAGGCTTTAATATTGTGTACGGCGGACTGCCACGTTTAGGGTACCCTTCGGGGCGTGACAGTATGATACACGCAAGATGTGAGACACATAAAGCAAAGTACTAGAACTTTGTGTGTATTACAGATTGCACTTGCAATACATATATCACATATAAGGTATGCGATACATGCAAAGTACCAGTACTTTGCATGTATCGAACGTTGAATGTGAGATACATAAAAAAAGGGTGTATCACATGTCCTACATGACACACTGCGATGCTAATTTGGTAAATATTTTGGTCTATTGTATTTGTAAGCCCCCAATTTTTTGAAAATGGTTTTGGAATACCGAATCGAAACCCTAAAGTCTGACCCAAGTTAAAACCAATTTCGATCATGGAATTTCATGAGAGAAGATTCATTAATCATTCGACACAAAATCCGAGCATGAGAAAGTCCATCTAGCTGATCCTTAAGGTAAACCCCTCAATTTCTAGGGTAAAGCAAGATTAAACCCTAACCCTAGTCGAACCAGAGTTTCAAAAGTCAATAGAGATCAAGGCAATCACACAATTTCAACTCCGGCAATCCCATGTTCTCAAACCCTAGAAAACAAAATTGAGTTAATGACTTATAATAGTTCATAATAATATAAGGTAATATAAAAATATCATATTCGTGAATTTTGAGTGTCATTTGGACTCAAACAGGATCAGTTCTTGAAAAACATGTCCCGGAGCTCTGAATAATAAAAATAGTCCAATAACACCAAAAGACTTGTAATTAAACAAGGATTTCAAAAATATCAGTTTCACAATTTTTCGGTAACTAAAAATAATAGATATAGCTCGTTTATGCGTATTTTTTTTACTACCGGTATTTTATATGTCTAGTCTACTATTCATATATTATTTCTACTATTTATTACTATTTTACTATCTCTACTTTTTTTTACACCTGTTTCTTACTACCTATACACCTATTTCTTACACTTTTACATTTCCAACACAACTTTATTCACATCAAACCTTACACATTATTTCTTTTCTTTACAAAAATTACAAAACAAACAAAATATCCTCTCTCTCCTCCCTCTAATACCGTCGGCCTCCCTCTTTCTTTCCTCTATATTATTTCTTTTTCAATTCATTTTATTACATCTAATTTTCACTCCAAAATTCTATAAATATCCCATCCATCTTTATTCTTTCACACATTCATTTTACATAACAAAATTCTACCAAAATTCTCTCTCAAAACCTCTCTCCAACAATCCCCTCTCAAAACACACTCTACCATTTACTACTCTTCAAGAAAAATAACAAACACACTACCCATTCATCTCTTTTCAAATCCTCCATTAAACCTTAGGTAAAAATCCTACCTATATTCTTTATCATGTTCTTACAACTTAGCATGAGCTTAGTGTATGTTTCTTAGACTCATATGAGTTAAAGAAGCAACAATATGTACATGTTTTGTTTTTGTTCATGTTCATATTTTACAATATGTTGTTGTTGTTATTGTTATTATTATTATTTTTTTTTTTTTGCTCTAATCTAACTTCTATATAGTATTATGTATATTATGTATATATATATATATATTTATTTATTTAGAGCATATAAGCTCATTTGTTATTTATTTATTTTCATGTCTTGCAATTTATTTATTTACTTGTTTTATACAATTTATTAAGACTAGTCTTTCTAGTTTTAGACTTGTCCATATCAAGTCAAAACAATTTTCTTTCTTTTCTTTTCTTTTCTTTTCTTTTGGGACTAGTCTATTCTTATTCTCGGGTTGCTTTGATGAAGCTAAGACTCCCAATACATGATCGGGATACCTTGATGAAACTAAGGTTCCCAATGCTTGACTATTTTATTATGTTTATTTACTTACAAGTATTTCTTTCTATCTTATTATGTATTATCTTTACTTTTACATTGCTACATATTCATGCATGATTAGAATGTTGTTGTCTTAAATAAAAATAAAAATGAGTTCTTTCTTAAATAAAGAAAAGTAAACTAGATTTCTTAACAAAAGGAATTTTCAACAAAAATCTAAGTTTTCTTTTTAATAAACTCTTTTCAAAGGATAAGCTAATCATAAATTCTAGAAGAAGTAGCAATGTAGATTTTTTCAAAATAATAAAAGGAACTCATTTCTTTTATAAATCAAAACTAAATACTTCATAAAGATAAAATTTTTAGCCTTAAACTTAAGATTTTAACTCAACCATATCTTTTATAAGACTTAAATAGATTCATTATAGACTTTGAAAATCACATACTAAGAAAGTTTCTTCAGAACTTAAATTTTATATTGTTATTCTCTTTTCAAAATTAAAATGAAATTTTTGCTAAGTTATAATGTTAACAATTCTTTATTAACAAAGCTTTTCTTATAAACTTGGCTAAATGAATTATTCTATCACTTGACAAATAGTAAGAATAAAACAAGCTTTTCAAACCATGGTAAATCAACTCACTATTTTGGAAACTAACTTAGAAAAATAAAATTTGCCAAGAAAGTAAAGTTTTAAAGGTACACTTATTTCCTAAAGAAGAAAAAGGATATAGAAATAAGAGGGAAACATACATTTAACACAACTCTAAATATTTGACCACATCAAAAAATTAAAGTATATTTTGAAAAGCTTATTTTTCAATCACTAGAAATAACATTAGTAAATAACTTAAAGAACCAAATTTTTAAATATTAATTTACTTTTGAAAAGATAGGAAATGGAATTATAAATAGGAAAACACTCACTCATAGCAACTCAAATATATTTTTGTTTTTCCTTCTAATAATTTAAAAAGGAGAAATTCTCAAAAGTTTTATCTTTTAAAACCATCAAAGACAAATTGTTTATGAAATATCAATATTGAGACAACACTACAAGGACCATGCATACAATATAGTGCCTATATATGTTCAAAGGATTTTTTCCACTATATAAATATCCATATATTTTTCTTAAAGATTTTTTAGTAAAGAAAAGTTTGGAAAAATCATATTTTGTAAACTATAAATTCGTAACTATTATGTATCGTAGTATTTTCTAACCAAAATGGCTTTTTATGACAAAAATAGTCTTAGAAATGGATAAATCTTTTCGAGTAGGTAGAAAATGGTATATTATTTGCGTAATTCCGAGTTAAAATGACCAAGTTATGGCCATTTTCAGTTAGAATTACCTTCTATGCGAATTTTAACGATCTTATGACAGTTATTTATAAGTACCATAGAATCAATAAGGAATACTCATTATGGGTATTCTTCTTGATTAGGTGATCCCGAGGAGGATTATTCATACCCAAAGGATTATTTTGATTAGTGGATTTACCGATCGACTCATCCGTAAGAAAGATATATCCTCATGGCCGAGTGAGTTTATTCCCTACCTTTTTCGTACTTGGTTGTGCTTGTAGCTAGAGGCACTGGAAGTAGGAAAAGAAGAAAATGAATTATGTATGATAATATTGGTTGAAAGAATGTTAAGCATACCGAGACATGAATCATTGTTAATTAACTTGTGTTTTACTATTATTACGTTGGAGTGTGTGCAAATTTTGTGATCACCTTTAAATTACTCTAATCATATATTTTGAGTTATATTAATTTATTCATGCATATCACATAGTTAGTTTCATCTCATGAGCTGCTATACTCAATGGGACAAGAGTATTGTAAACCCCCAAATATTTTCATAATCCTTAAAAATAATTTTAGAAGTATAAATATCAAAGACCCGAAAAATCAACTTGAGATTAAAACTCAATTCTAGACCGAGTCAAATACCGGAAACGAAACCCTAAAAGTTGAACCAAGTTAAAACTTAATAATAAGAACAAAAACGAGTTTCTCAATCTTGAGAAAACGAAACCCTGAAAAATATAAAGTCCAATTACCAATAAATCAACGTCCGTACGTCGATTAAATAATCTACCCAATTCCTAAAACGCAAATCGAAACAATAGATCCAAATACCGCTTAACAACGAGATAATAAAGTCCTAATTCCTTCAGTAAAATTTTAGAATCACAAAATCCAAATTTTCCACAAATCGAGTCAACTCATAAACCTAGACTCGGTTAAATGATTCCGAGAACTAAAAACTATTAAATAATCACAAATAAAATAAAACATAAATTTCGAGCTAAAATTCTAAAACGCTCAAGACTCGAAAATTATACGATCTTACGAATATCTCGATGAAAACGGAATCAAAACGGAACCCTAAAAGTCAACAAGCCTATAACGAACCCTAGTAGTTAAGATCCGGCAATCCCGCGTTTTCAAACCCTAGAAAACGAAATTAAGTTAATGCCTAGAATAGTTCGTAATAATATAGGTAACATAAAAATATCAGATTCGCGAATTCGAGTGACCTTCGGACCCAAACGGGATCGGTTCTCGAAAAGCGTGTCCCGGAGCTCGGAATATTAAAAATATTCCGTTTATACCAATAGACTCGTAAAAATACAAGGATTCCAAAAATATCAGTTTTGGAATTTTTCGGTAGCTAAAAATTACAGATATCGCATTATTACGCGTATTTTTATTACTACCGGTACTTTAATTGTCTAGTCTACTATTCATAGTACTTTTTCTACTATTCATTACTATTCACCTATCTCTACTTTTTCTTACACCTATTTCTTACACCTACATATCTATTTTCTTACTTTTTTCATTTCCAATACACCTTTAATCACATCAAACTTTACACATTACTTCTTTATTACACAAATCAAATAAAAAAACAAATCTCTCCCTCTCACATGCCCAAAACCGGCGCCACCCTCCTCTCCTCATCTAATTATTTTTCTTTTCAATTTATTTTATTACACTCTTAATTCCTCCACAAAATTCTATAAATACCACCTCTCCCCTTCTCATTTCTTCACACCATTCCAAAGCAAAGAAATTATGCCAAAATCCTCTCCAAAAACTCTTCTTTATAATCTTACAAGAACTCACTTCTTGTAAAAAGAAAACACTCCTCTTCCATTACCAAAGAAAGTTTCTTTTCAAAGCCTCACTATCTACCACATATCACTACTCACATAATACCCATTCCATCTACCATCTTCATATCTCTTACATACCTTAGGTAATATTTCTTCCATCTATTATTCATCCATGTCATGTAACTTAACATGACTATGGTGTTGTTTTGAAACTCATATGAGTAGTAAAAGCAACAACATGTTCATGTTTTGTTCTTGTACATAAAGCTTCCTATTTATTATGTTGTTATTATTGTTATTATTAATTATATATACTATGTATAATATTTATTTAGAGCATATAAGCTCATTTGTTATTTATTTATTCAAGTTATGCAATTTATTTATTTTATGCAATTATTAAGACTAGTCTTTCTAGTCTTAGACTTGTTCATATCAAGTCAAAACAATCTTTTTTATTTATTTTCTTTAATCTTTCGGGACTAGTCCATTCTTAGTCCCGGGATGCCTTGATAAAGCTAAGGCTCCAATTCTTGATCGGGATTCCTTGATGAAGCTAAGGTTCCCAATGCTTGATATTTTATTTTCTTACTTATTATTTGTTTCTAGTATTTTCTTATGTTCTTATTATTTTATATGCTCATGATACTTGCATTTGCATAATGTTAATGTCTCAACTAGTCTAAAAATAGAATCTTGTTTTACTAAATGAACTCAAAGCTAAGTTTCCAATTTATGATTTACCACAAAAACATGAAGTTATTATCAACAACCTAGAAATAGAATAATACAAGTTTTCTCAAGTTTTCTTAAATAACAAAGATAGTTTTACAAGAAAACATAAATAAATATTTTCCTTGTATTTTATGGTAATCTAAGTTTTAGAAAAATAAATCGTTAATATCGAAAGTTTAAGACTTAAATTCTTTTCTAAACTAAGGAACAAACTAGTTTTCAAAGTTAAGACAAAAATCAACTCATCAAGTTATGAACCCACTTAGGAAAAATAATGATTTTCAAATTTCTAAAAGAAGAACTAATTTTCAAAGGAATATAAATGAGGTAAGATTTATAATAATGGATTTTATAAAAAATGATTCTTTTCAAAAGAAATGAAAGAACAAGTTTTGGAAAGCAAAAGTTTATTTTAGAAATGAATAAAGAAGACAAAAATTCATTTTCTAAAACCATCCTAAATACAAAATTATAAAAAGGTTTTGAACAACACTAATATACTTTTTGATAAAAATAGATCTTTTATCAATAGAAGCGAAATTTATAAAAAACTAAGGTTAAAAGGAAAATTTACTTGTTTTGGAAAAGAAATGAAGAAAATAAAATAAGAATATACTCATTTATAACAACCTAGTAAAAATATAAAGTTTCTTTAAATACTTGAAAAGAAAATTTCAAAGTTAAAGTTTAAATGAATTGTTTTATGAAATAAATTGTTGAGACACTACCATTAGGATTTTTGCATATAAAGTGAGCATACCTATATATTCAAAAGTGTTTATCAAATATATATTTATATTTTACAAAAGGATTTTCTTTAAAATGAAGTTGAGTTAGAAAATGGATTTTTGCAAAAGTTTAGAAAATTCGTTTTAAATCTGTACCTGACGTTTTCGAACCCAAATGACCTTTTATGACCAAGATAAGTTTAGAAATGGATAGAACTTTTCGATAGGTAGAAAACGGTATATCATATGCGAAATTCCGAGTTAAAATGAGCAAGTTGGCCATTTTAAGTTGGAATTTCTTCTTACACGATTTTACCGTGATTTTAAGTAAAGTTTAGAATCTCCAAGAATAGAAATCATGAAGACTTATCCCGGGTATTTCTTTTGTCTAGGTGACGAAGGATACGAGAATACCTACCCGAGGATTTCTACGATAAGAAGATAGCGAAATGGACGAGTGAGTTATTCCTCCTAAATTCGTTACTTTGCTTGTGCTTGTAAAGTAGTAGCATTAGTATACTAGAAAAGATAAAATGGATATATATTTGGGGAATTCGGGATTTTATATATGCTTCTATGTTTATGCGTGAAATGAGAATTAAGAATATCGCAACTTCGATCTGCTTGTTTAAATAATTTTGTTTACTACTTGTATGATTGTTTATTGTTGCTAAATGATTGATCGCCCTAATAAACCCTAATAAGGTTTGACCTAAGAACAATAAAACGTTCACGCATAGCATCCATCGAGTCATATCTATTTCGAAGGCTGCTACTCCTACGCGTAGAGTTGGATTGGCTGTGATCGTGCGGTGCCACGGGCCATGTTCCTTCCTGGAGAATCCAAATCGCTCGGGGAAAGCGACTCTAGGTTCGGAGCCGAGCCAACCGAACGCTGTGGGTGAGGACCTGGGGACTAGCAGTAGAAGGTCGAGGACCTTCAACCCCGATTCCCTAACCTTTGATACGGAGGGGTAAATCCGTTCTATATATGGTTTCCGGACTACTATAATATTCGCGTAATCATGTGATTGTTTCATTGTATGCATAGCATATGTGTGATTAAATAAATAAACTTGTTTGAAAATGTGGTGCGAATGAAAAGGAATATCTCACTAAGCTAGTTGTAGCTTATACCCCTATAGATTTTGTTGAAACAGGTATATTCGCGGATTAAATTTGAGGATCATGACATTAAGGAAGTCATGGACGGATGATTAAGGATATGGAATCATACGATGAAGAAAGTTGTAAGGTTCTTTATATGTGCTAACCTTTATGATTAGTGGGGTACTTTATTTAAAGACAATAGAAGAATATGCCCTTAAGAATTGAAATGTGATATGTTTATGTTCTATATTCTCTTTGCCTTGTTACCTATTTATTATCGATATAAATTGCGCTACTCCGATGCGTTCCCTTAGTTGTGATGTACGCCTTGTACATGATATGGAAGCCTTTGCGTGACTAAGGTAGTCATTCCTAGGCTTTAGTATTGTGTACGGCGGACTGCCACGTTTAGGGTACCCCTCGGGGCGTGACAAGTATAGTAGTCGGGTTTGCAGGAGCCATAAATTTGTGAAATGGACGATTAGGAGCCTGAAAGAACTATTTTAAGATGGGCGAGTAAGCACCTGAAATAAACTACATGAGTTAGATTTTAAGATAGGTTTTAAAGAGCTTGAAACACCTAACCCTGAATGGAGGGGTAAATCCATTCAAACATATGATTTTCGGTAGATCATATGTATTGCTTGATCACTTGCTTGATGCATTAATATGCTTGTTTAATAACTTGTTTGAAATTATTTATATAAGTACGTTGATTCAGGAATATTCTCACTGAGCTAGTTATGCTTATACTCCGATAGACTTTTGTTGTAACAGGACTATATCTTTTATGCCCGAAGACTTCATATACTCGAGTGGGATTATGTTTTGGAAAGCTTCTGAAAATCTTTTGAAGATCTTAGGTTAAATATCCTTTAATATCTTTTGGTATTAGTATTGTTTCCTGATGTGAAAGACTAAGACGATATTATGATTGTTTGGAGATTTATAGGGGAAAAGCCCTTAAGATAATGTAAGGATTATATTCTTATAATGTTGAAATGAGATGGTTATCTAGAATTCTTGTATGTTGTATTTACTATCTTGAACCATACATCCCACCGGTGTCTCCTATTATTGTGATAGACGCCTTACATATGGTGCTAAAACTTTCGCATGACTTCGGAAAGTCATTCTTAAGTTTTAGTACCGTATATGGCGGACTACCACGTTTAGGGTGCCTTTTGGAGCGTAACAGTATTTGTCTATTTTTTTTAAAAAGCGATGGTTTACATATAATAATCTTCACATTAGATGCATTACCCAAATACATCTAATGAGTGGAGCTGGATAATCATCATAAATAAACTTATCCTTGATATAATTAGAGTTCATAATAAAAGTTCCATAAAACGCTTTTGTTAACTTAAAGATTCTAGCAATGTTTCCAACATACATTATAACACAGCTTTTCACAATGGTTTGGGCATTACTTCTAATAGTCATTATAAAATGCTTCTTATTATTGCCACACACATAGTTAAATTAATTAGTTTGTTTTTATTTCCTTTTTGTTATTATCAAAACCAATAAAGAGGGAACTTTACAAATATAAAACTAATCACTTCAAAGTTTAGTTAGTAAATTTGACTTTTATGCAAAATTTAGGTATAAATTTTGACGTTTACCCTTTTATAAATCTAGAATTCTAAGATAACTCACTTAAAGAATAGACAGATTAACTTGAATCTTAATTTATAGATAGAACTTAAGAAGATATTCCATTCGTAATATGTGTAGAATTAATGAGATCCTTCCCTCTCTTCTAAATTGTGTTACCTTAATTATCGAATCATAAACACATTTTTTGGTTATACACTTATCAGGGTAGGGCGAAAAAACCAATCGAACCAAACTGAAAATATGTTTTTTTTAATAGTTTGATTTAAAAAATTCCCAATCCGAACCAATCCATAAATTTATGGTTTGGTTTGAAAGGTAAATCAAACCAAAACGTTTTAGAAAAATATAAAAATATTTTACTATATATTCATGTGATTTCATTTAATATTTATTATTTATGAATATTGATTAAAATCAACTTGTTCATTTTACATTTTTTTTAGCCTCATATTTTTTTTTATGATAAACTATTGTTTTTTTAATAGTTTTAAATTTTATAAAGTATGAAATTTATTTATTCAATTATAAACTTTTATTATATATTAATTGTTTAATATATTTTGTCAACAAATTATTTCATTTATTGATGAATTTTGTTGATAGATGATTTTTTATTTTAGCTAAATTTATGGGTAGATAATTGACTTGCTGGTTCCATTAAAAATTATAAATTATGACTTACTATGTGTTAGTTGATGAATGTATTTATTAGTGTATAACTGATTTTATAGAGAACTATAGATTAAAAATATGATAAGTTTATAAAGCATTTTGTCATGGTTTATAATATAAACTTTGTAAAATGATATAAAGATTTAGGCATCTACACAAATGTAAAAAAAAACTAGAACAAAGAAAATTTTTAGTTAGAATTTTAATTTAATCCGTAATCCAAACCAAACCAAACCTTTATTTAATGGTTTAAAAATTTCTAATCCGAACCAAACCATTACTTAATGGTTTGTTTTGGGATGGAAAAAAAAAAACCAAACCATAAATTATGGTTTCGTTTGGTTTTAGGGAAAATCAAACCAAACCAATCCATGCCCACCCTTACTTATCATAGGTTAGGTTTTATTCACAGTACCTAAACTTTTTTATTTGTAACAGAAATATACTTAAAAAAAAAAAATTTGTTACACAACAATATCTGAACATTTTTTTTTTCACCTAAATACATGTGGTCGGATTCCCGCCTTTTTCAGGTGAGGTGATGACATGGCAACAAGAATTCTTTTAAAAGTTCATTTTTTTTTAATTTTATCTCTCTGCCTGGGCTATTCCATATTTTCTTTCTCCTAAGTGGATTAAAATAACATTTTCTTCTCGCCTACCCTAAAAAACCTTTCATTTTCACTAGTCGCCAAACTTTTACTTCAACCAAATCAATAAAATCTCTCTACTCCGAACCTCTACAAAGTCCGTCATTCGTGCATTTACTCCAACCAAGGGCATAACTCCAACTAATGTTCTCCAAAATACGGTAAGGGTGCTTTTTATGTTTGGCTGTTGTAAACTTTGTTGCTTTAGCATCTAGGATAAACTTTTCTTGCATAGGTGTATTGTGTGTACATTATATTGTCAAATATCTATATGCAATCATGTGTGTGCATTTCATGTTATATTATTGATAGTTGGAACCCTAGTTTCAGTTCATGAAATTATCTATATAAAGTAAGTGTTATATGTTAGATACGTTGTTATTAGTGTTGTGGGAAATGTGTTGTACAACCTATCTAAAGGTTTGAATGCGATTTTTTGTGCAGACCATGGTGATGGGTATTTCTTGGTTTGATTGCATTACGATGAAGAATTTGATGATTGGATATATTATGACGACTCTAGAAACTTTTAGGTTGATGCCATATTGATACTATGCCCATGGTGTGTTTGGATAACTGGTTGTAGAGGTTGAAAGTGAATGGGGTAGTTATGTACTATAGGTTACTTCCTAGTTTGGACTTTAACAATGGTTCTTATGGCAATTGACAATGAATTAGATGTTCTTCTTATGTGCTTCGATGAGGATGAGAATCGGTTAATAGATGTTTAATGTTAAGCACTTGTCCATGGAGGAATTAGAATACATGTATACACCAGAGAAGCATAACAGAGTTGTGATCAAAGAAATTGAACCAAAAGATGATCAATGAAGGGGTGATCCGAATCGGATGGACCATATTGGTAAGGATGTGGTTGGCAATGAGTTAGCTCCTCATGTGTTTTCTCACAAAAGAGTTGATAAAATGCAAAACACCCCAAGCATTGTATTAAGGAAACTTTTGTACATTGAAGATGGAAGTAGTTCGGGTGTTCCACTATCCTCTGCTGTAAATGTGTCCAAAAACACTATGGTTGGTTCTGATAAAGGACAAGAAGAAATAGGACATCAAAGGGATATTGAGGATAACATTGTAAATGATGATGCTTCCTTCATGGAGAATGACAAAAATGTGAGTGAAACTGATTTTGGCTTAGTAAAGATAATGAGAAATGATGTTGGACAAGAAATAGGACATCAAAGGGACATCCAAGATAATAATGTAAATGATGATGCTCCTTTATTGGAGAATGACAATATAACGCCCCAAAAATTTAATTCGATTAATTAAATAACTTAAGGTGCTACCGTCACGTATAATACTCTAAAGTATTACATACTAAGGCTTTCTTTAAAAGACTTATTTATGTTGAACATTACTACTCATTTTATTTTGGAATTGTGAAATAGTTAATTAGATTTTCAAATACTGGATTTAGCAGTGGAAAAATAACTTTATAAAAACAATTTAATAAAACTTTACTCCTTAAGAGTAAACCAACTTTCTAAGAAACAAAACTTTATAAAAACATTTATTAATCTACTCTTAGGGGTAGATCTTCATTTACAAAACATATGGGCATTGACAAGTCCCATTAAAATAATTACAAATTTGTAAATAAATCCAATCTTCACTAAATAAATGAAAATAAAAGAAAATACAACATTTAATGGCCCTAGCCCACTTCACTCATTCTCACGGGTCTTCTAGATCGCCCAAAAACCCGAAACAAGCATCATCATCAACTACAGCATCAACATTAACCATAACAACTCAACAACATCAACATCATCCTCAACATCTCTTCATCACCATCTTCATAAACAATAACACATGTTAAAAGAACAACAACAACAATAATGAGCCAAAGCTCAGTACACAATAACGCAATCACAAGGGATGTGGCACACGAACTTAGCTAAATGCTATGCAACATACAACAAGTTATTAACTTTTCTTTAAAGTAAACAAATAGCATAGGAGTATTCAAACTCTAGATAACAGGGATCGCGAGTAAACCTGAGTAACAATCATGACGCTTAGAGGGTTGATATAAGCAATCTGGATACTTATATCTCTTAGTTGATATATCCGAAAACGAGAAATAATAGTCTCATCTAGGGTTCTCAGTCGTTACCCGACTCTACTTAAACTCAGTCCATAACATGAATATAGTTCATCGTTCCCATAAACATTAATCTAAACCATGGAACTTCCCTCCAAGTTTAAGCAAAAGTTAATTACCCCATCGACTATCCATCATATCACTTATAAAAGTCATATCTCAATGACAGGGGTGGCCTAAGCACCTAAAACTACCGTACCCCTAATTTGAGCAAGGTGCCGCTCTCCGGACCGGATACCGAAATGCCATCTTGGTTCAGAAACGGATTTAAACGGAGGAATAGACAACCAATTCAAACAATTGTTAGGCCGAGTTCAATTTCTTAGTCCATTTAAGATGTCTATCCTAACAATCACCATGCAAGTTACTGTGCACTTTTAAATGACATCCACAACTCAAAAGAATCAGAAGATAACCTAGAAGAATCCATAAATCAGATTCAAACATCTATTTCAAGAAATCGAATTCTTATAAGAACTTCAGCTATAACTCATTTATCTACTTATATCAACTTTTATTAAAATCCTATTTGAGTAGACGCTAAATAGGAACCCCGCTATGGCTGTGAATATCGCCCTGCCAAAATAAGGTCAGTTCTCCTTGTCTGTCAAAGTATTTCCTTTTCTCTTTGTTTATAGTGTTTTATTACAAAAGCATCAACAAAGAGTTCATAAACCAAAAATATTCATTTTTCCAAGTAAACATACCTTTGAAACAACATATTCACCTTGTTAATCTAAGGTTATCCTATCTCATTAACTTAAACTAATTAGTAACCATTAACTCCTTTTAACTAAATCCTATCCAAATTCATTAAAGTTAAACAATCTAATCCATTTTAATTCATTCAAGTTCATTTAGTCAAGTTGGACCTAGGTTTGTTAACTAAGTTCACTTTATAACTAACTTCTAGATTTAATCTAATTATTTGTTAAATCTATAAATCTACTTAACTCATGTTTAATTACATCAATTAACTCACATAACACATCAAATATCACTTATCTATCTCATTTTATCTCAAAAAGATCCAATTCCTTAGCAAAAACACATTTAACAAGCAAAACATAAGTTTTTCACTTAGCTTGAAAAACACAATAGCTAGAAAGAAATAAAATTTAAGCATCAATAATTTTAGAATTTGTAAAAATTTAAAAAATAAAAGTTGTAGATATATTTTCAATCTTTCTATAGCAACTTGAATCACCTCAATCAGAGGTCGGATGAAAAAGTTATGGCTAATTTACAAAACAATATCGCAATAGGGAAGAAATTAGAAACCGCAACACCCTTGGTAATGGGGTCGTTTAGGAGGCCGTTTCAACTGAGTGACAAATGAGATTTTTGATCCAAGAGCACAATACCCCTCCTAACGGGGCCGTTGCCAAGGCTGTTTACTCCATACACCCCCCCAAATGGGGGTGTTTGACAGATTTTCAAAATTTTTGCCTTCTCCCTGTTTTCAAACACGAAAATTCTACATCTTTACACTTTTAAGTCTTCTTCCAACACATTTTCAACTTCATACATCATCCTACTTATATCCTATCATCCTCTAACATTCATAAACTTCATTTCCAACTCAAATACAAATTCAATACAACATACCACCAAATCCACTTCTCAAAACCACTCTAACACTTCTCATATTCAACTTCAATTACACCAACACTTCAAGTTATATGTTTAGCACATACAACAAGTTCTTTTATCATCAATATACTACTTAAACTACCATTAACACATGGAACTCATCCAACACATATATGTAGCATTAAAACCTTATTCACATAAGAAAGCCTACTAACAAAATATACAAAACAAACAACACACATACCTTAAGAGCTTTATGTCTTGAATTTGTGGTCTTGTTGCAAGCCTTTAATGGTTTTCTTTGCAGAAGTTGAAGGAGTTAATGATATATAACCATAGGTAGGCTTTTGGAGAAGAGAAAATGAGGTTTTGAGCTTTCTAAGGGAGTGTTTTGCATGTCTGAAAATTTCACACGAAATTTACACTATTTGAGATGATATTTATCAACTTGTTGACTTTAGGGGCTGCCTTAGTTAAGGCTTTAAGTGGGCTTGGTTTTAGTTAATAAATGGGCTTATTTTATGGCATTAAATGTGTGTTTTGGGGCTTAGTTGATGGCTAAAAATTTTGCTATGTAAGAGATTTATTTTTTAGCATATCTTTACTTGTTTTAAGCTAGTTTATCACACACTTATATATACTCACAAATTTATAAACTCAATATTTAGTTATTCTAAGACATTTAAGTATTTTAACACATCAACATAACACATATATCATATATTAACATAAATCTCGTTCATCATACTTCAAAATCATGCATAATTTAATTAACACTTTTATAAAACATAACTTGAGAAATTATGGCTATTTCAAGTTTGTTCACAAAAAGAATTTTATGAAATAAATTAAATAGATTGATTTACCAAATCGATTTAAAAAAGAAATAAATATAAAGAAAAAGAATATTTAAAATCACCTATCTACTAATTTAATTATCTCAATTTTTCTATTTCTTTTCTATAATTCAATTAAATCATTTCCAATTAACAAGGTGAGAGTTTAGGGTATTTCAGACAACAATGTGAGTGAAACTAATTTTGGCTCGATAGAGATAGTAGCCAATGACGTTGGACAAGAAGAAACAGGAAAATGAAAGAGACATCTACTGTAACAACAATATGGGAGATGCCGATGTTGACTCCACTCCTTATAATGCAATAGGAATGGATCATCATAACAACTTGAATGAGATCGAGGAAAATATGGTACATGAAGCAAACATTGAGGACATGAGAGACAATGATGTGCAAGAGAATGACATGGGGGAATTAGAGGACTCAGTGGATGTTAGAGGCCATCAACAAGGTACCATGGGAGATTTAGATGAAGACGATCCAAATGAAGAGCTAGATGACTTGGTAGAGTCAGACTCTGACATACCTGATGGAGATAAGGACTACCAAGATGTAGTATCACATAACATGAGAAACAAAAAGAGGGGAAGACCATGTGCAGTCTCCATAGTCCCTTCACACCATTTAAGGGTATTTATTGATGACATGGCTGAAGAGGATAGTGATTATGCCCAATCTAATGATCTTCACTCTAATGATGATAGTGATGGGCTTGAGAAGTTACATTTCCCTAAAATTGATGAAGTAAGGGACATGATAGATCCAAATTTGATACTTCGGCTTAAGTTCGGCAGCTTTGCCCAATGCAAGAACACTTGTAAAAATTGGTCTTTTAAAAAAAAAAAGGATTACAGGTCCACTTCCCTCAAAATGACAAAAGAAGGTGTGTTTGTAAGTGCTTCAGTCAAGGCTACCCCTTCTGACTTTATGCAAGTAGGGTGTCAGAGGTGGACCCCACTATGAAAATAAAGACATTCAACATTGACCACACATATGAAAGTGTTTTCAAAAATTTTCACATCACATCTCAATGGTTGGCTAAGAAGTATTTAGAGAGATTTAAGGCAAATCCATCATGGACTATGAGTGAGTTTGTTGTTGTAGTAAAGGAGGAAACAAGGTTTACCATAGGACGAATGAAGGCTTGGCATGCTTAACAAAAAGCAATGAAGGTCATAGATAGATATGAGAAACAATAGTACAATAAGCTTTGGAGCTATGCCATGGAGTTGATGAAAAAGAATCTAGGTTCCACTATCATAGTAGCTATAGATGATGGGGAACTTAAGGGTATATATGTTTGCTTAGGTCCACTCAAGGAAGCATACAAGAGTGGTTGTAGACCACTGATAAGCATTGATGGAACGTTCTTGCAGGGGCTATATGGTAGTCAGCTCCTATGTGCCATGGGCATAGATCTAAATGAATGTATCTTTCCTATAGCATATGCAATAGTGCAAGTGGAAAACAAGGAAAACTGGAAGTGGTTCTTGGAGTTGCTAGGTGAAGATCTAGGTATCTCAAACAGCTACAAGTTTCATGTCTAACCGACAAAAGGTTTGTTATGTGTAATTTATAAATTAGTTTCTCTACTTTGCAGCATACTGAGTGTATCTAACTCATGTTTTTTTTTTTAAGGTTAATTTTAATTTTTTTTACTTTGTAGGGACTGATACAAGCAATGAAAGACCTATATCCAAACACGGAGCATAGAAATTGTATGAGGCACATATGGACTAATTTCAAACAAAGGTACCAAAGATGTATGGACTATTATTAATGTTGGATAATAGAGGGAGATATGAACTTGCCTTATTGGTTTTTTTTTTTTTTTTTTTGTACTAGGTGGAGGAGTAAAAAATTGAAGGATTTGCTTTAGAATGTTGCAAGAGCCACTTATGTTCCCAGATTCAAGTTTTGGATGGGAGAACTAGAGAAGGAAGATAAGGAAGCTAAAGATTGGCTCAGTAATATTCCATGTGAAAGATGGTCATGAGCATGCTTCTTTGAGTTTTCAAAATGTGATATGTTGCTAGATAATCTGCATGAATGCTTCAATAGGTAAAAGCTTTTCGAAACCTTAAGATCACATAATGCCAATCTATGGTATTTACTTGCTTTTGGTTACTCATTTCAGTTACATTTTGGATGCTAGAGGCAGAGCTGTCATCACTATGTTGGAGATGATTATGATTAAACTAATGTGCACGATGAAGAAAAAGAGGGACTAGATGCAAAAGTTGATTGATCAAGGTAGAGGGAACATACGTCTAAAAGTGGTGAAGAAGTTGGATAACTTGAAGGAGGAATCAACTCATTTCTACCCAGACTTCAATTGGAGGCCCAAGGTGGCATGTTATGGCTTTGGTACCACTTATGTGGTTGACATGGTGGAGAGGAGATGCACTTATAGAAGTTAGGAGCTTACAGGCATACCATGTGCACATACTGTAACTTGCATTTATGTAAACAATGAGCTACCTAAGTAGTACATAGATGATTGTTACAAGGTAACCACTTACATGGATATATACAAGCATCACATCGACCTGATTGAAGGCGAGGAGATGTGGCCTAAGCTAGGGAATGATGTCTTGCCTATCCAACTACCACATGAAATTGAGAAGAAAAAGGGGAAGGAGGCCATTGTTAGAAGAAAGGAACCAAAGGAGCTTGAGAGTACCAAAACTGGTCACAAGCAAATGTCAACAAAAGGGACCATTCAAATCTCATGTACACTTTGTAAATCGAAGGGACACGATAAAAGATTTCACATAAAGGGCCAAAACAAGGTACAAAGCATAACAGGATTTCCCTTCTTTACGTATTGTTAATTGTAGGTACCACCATGTAATCTTTCCCTCAATCCCTGCAAATTAAACGAAGAAGGCAAGCACAAGATGGAACACACCCAGGCCAAGATACGACACAAGGGTCTGAAGTGGCAGATGATGGTTAATTTTGTATAGGTTGTTAACATGCACTCCTAGCCTGTAATACAGCCGAGCCAAGAGTAAGAGTACAAGAAGGAAAAGAGATGGTGCAGCATGAACAATGCACAATGCACGATTTTTGTCTACAAAGCTCCGCCATGATGGCCTCTGTCTTATCTTTTTGTTTTTTGAATTAAGCTATGAATAATGTAGAATGCACCAATGTGTATAGTTGCATATGTTCTGCCAAGACACATATGGACTAATGATCAAATGTTTATACGATCCATTTTGAATTAATACAGTTTGCTTAGCTGTGTTATTTTATTCATACAATGTTTGCTACTCCATCGTATACGAAATTCAAACTGTTCCAGACGTATTACAATTTCGCAATTGCCTTAAACTACTAAGAAGCAGAGTACAAGTACTATTGTAAACAAAAATTGTGCACCATTTAAAACTTCATTAAAATAGATGCAGTACAATGTCAAATTGGTGCCATAAGTCTACGCAGCATAAGGCACCATAATCGTCTTGAACAAGTGCATATGGCATTAACCTACATCACAAGATGCCATAACAGACCAACAAAAACAAATAAAATAACCCATCCTAAACACTCACAGTCCCAGCACTTCCGACTTTCCCCCATCTTCTATGCTTCATCTTTTCTTCCTTTTTCAAGCCTATCAAGACGATTCAACAAGCCCAAGATGACTATTTTTGCATGCTCTATCATCGGCAGATCAACCCACACAAAGAAACCACAACTGGCATTTCATTGCACGAACACAAAGATCAAGCACCATTAAAAACCAAAAAATAAAAAACCTAACATTTAACTACAATCGCTAACCCCATACTAGTTGCAACCATAGAAGCGGTGTCCAAGGTGAGCATCAATCCACATTGTCTTTAACTTAGCATTTACATCACAATGACAAACAAGTAGAAGTGTGAACCTAGCCTTAGGTCATCGTAATCAGATTTTGGGTTTTTTAGTGTTTACTCGCTCAATGTGTCATCACCTCCATCTGATGCAATGATAGAGAAGGATGAACAATTAGATAATAGGAGAGAGAGGGTTTTTTATGGTAGACGGAAAGAAAACATTATTTTTATCCACTTAGAAGAGAGAGAATGTGGAAAACCCCAAGTAGAGAGAGAACTAAAAAAAATGGACACATAGGATAAAGAAATGTTATTTTAAGAATCCCCATTGCCACATCATCACTTCACCTTAAAAAAGGTCGAAATCCACCTACATGCATTTTTAGAGAAAAAATAAAAGTTAAGATGTTTTTATGTTACAAAAAAATTTTTTAGATATATTATTGTTACAAACGAAAAAGTTCATGTATTGTGAATAAAACTTACCTACTTATCATATGATGGAAACAGTTGTAGCAGTGGAAATATAGTATTTGAACTACAACAGTTCAACAACAAAGGACGTGTCCCCTTGGGGTTCTGTACAAGTCTCATTGAATATTCATACAAAATAAATGGAGCAATTTAATTGAGAAAAGAAAAGAAAAAAGAATAATATATAGGCACATTTTTCTCTCTTTGATACAAAGGCCTGAAAGAGAGACCTCCCTAAAAGCATGACCATACAGAATGAACCGAAGGATCAACCGATAAACACCATTCCCAAGAAGGCATTTTCTTCTCCTTCAACTAATAATTCACATACAAGTAAAGAACAAATGCACCCCTTCATTCCCGCCCTGTTTGACATATACTGGTAAAAATCTACGCAAATCAACATCAAGATGACGATGGCCAAACGACTGCAGCTGCACATCGATGCAGGAAACGCCAGAACATCTAGAGACTATACCAAAGATACAATCACCTCAGGCATGCCAAGCGCTAGAAATCAAAATGCAATATTCCAGCATGACAACCAGGTGCACAACACACTAGCTCAGTGGAGGAAATGGCAAAGCCCAGAAAATAACAGGAAGGGGCTGGCAACAAGGTATATGACACTCGAGGAGATAACTCAATCAACCACCAGCTTAAAAAAATTTGATCCCCGCATACGGCAGTAATATAACCACTATATTATATTTGGAGGGGTCCACCAATAGCGTCCCGACCAGAACTAGCATCCTTGTGTCTCAGAGAAAGATTTCCAAACTGCACATCAAGGTCCTTGCTTCTGGTACGTTGATGACCAGAAGATGGTGGCAGCTGCTCCTGCTGCTGCTGGTGTAAGGCCCTTAACCTTCCCCTCTCTCGCCCCAAAACTTCATGCTCCACTACACAAGAAGCATCCATTAATCTCTTCGCATAAAACAAGCTAAATTAAAATGTCCTTGACATAGATACAGGTCCATCAGATGAGATAGCTAATCTATAATCAAGAATCAGGATATTTATTATATCAGTAAAACAGCAAATTATTTTTTTCCGCAAACTCTATGCACAACAGATGCAAGTTTTGTGAAGTGTATATATAAAAAACCATGCAATCTATGAACCTGACCTTGAAAACATTCAACAGTGATTTCGAATTTCTATAAGATGTTAGCATTAAAGAATATGAGTTCACAGTCTTGTCACTAGATTCCTCCCCATTTAGTCAAAGTTCTATTTAAGCTGTGGATCAGCACATAAAGAGCAGAACAGAAAAATTATTTTTTCCGTAAACTACATGCACAACCGATGCAAGTTTTGTGAATTATATATATAAAAACCATGCAATCTATGAACCTGACCTTGAAAACATGCAATAGTGGTTTTGAATTTCTATAAGATGTTAACATAAAAGAATATAGTTCATAGTCTTGTCACTATATTCCTCCCCATTTAATCAGAGCTCTATTTAACCTATAGATCAGCACATAAAAAGGAGAACAGAAAAATAAAAATAAGCATATGCCTATATCTGATGGTGCAAGGCTTTTAAATAAGCTAGATAATTATTTTATTTTAAATTCTCAAAAAGTTATGCGAACTCAAGGGAAGGCCTACATATAGCATCTCATCAAAGTTTCATGTTCCATGTTCATGCACATCCAAGTAGAATTGCTTGAGAAGTGAGGAGAGATGTATAAAGAACATAGGTCCCCAAAAATTATATTAATAGGCACTTCCTCTTCTCAAAGGTTTTGCAGTTACATTTTACTATTCAGGCTCTTAATTTCTAACCAACAATAAAGGCGTCTATGTATAACAGAATGATGATGGCTTATGTGACAAAATCATCACTTCACAGGTGCCCTCTTATCAATATATAAAAGCCAAGAGACCCTTTTACAAGCAAATGTAATCTTCTGGAGGAGGCAAGGAAGAAATATATCATTAGTCCTTACACTTCTAAATCACAATGAAAGTGCATCAGAATCCAACTAAGCTTTAACTAAGACAAGGCTAAGGATCAGAATCACAAGTTGGAGGGGTACTGGCAGGGGTCAAGCAATGTCAATATATTTAACAAAATATTCTCCATATTTGGATTATAAATAATGAAAAAATATATAATTAAATATATATCCCAAGCTAACTAAATAGAATTTAAATTGGTGTTGACTAAATAAAATAATCTAGGGGGAGGTTGTAACCCAGTAATAAAAAAAAAGGAATACATACAAAGGGAGTAGAGAGGGTGTCAAGCAATGCAATTATTCTGTGGCATAAGTCTACGCACCTACAGTCAGAGAATATAACAGAGACCCTTTCTATTATAATCAGCCAAGAGAAACAGCAGACACAACTCAAAATTTTCCTAGCTATGGTGTGAACCAAGGTGGCAGAGCTTATTACATGCCTATTGCTGTTCTACTACCATAGGAGATAAATAGTGGCTCAAAAACAAACTTCTTCGTATCAACCTTCGGCTATTCATAAACAAACTTTTAACATATCAACCTTGGGCTAAGGCTGTTATGAAGCTTGTTAAGTTTTCATTCTAGCTTCAAGAGAACTAAACTCCAGATCTCCTTCAATTAACAAAGGCTGAAGAAGAGTTTTGTGGTCCTTCGATTATATAGAGCATCATAAACATAGAGTGCATTACACACCATCAGAGGAGTTTGTCCACAGTAACAAGTCTTTCTTGAATGGCTAGCCAAGATATGAAGGCATGCTGTGGCACATGTTATTTGTTACTAAGTGCAATTTGTTTCACCACCCACCCACCCCCCCCCCCCCCCCCCCCCCCCCCCCCCAAAAAAAAAAAAAAAAAAAAAAAAAAAAACCAAAAAGAAAAAAAAAAGACAAAGTGCGGTTGGCCCTATTTTTTGGGACCTCCTCTCACTTTTCATAAGCAAGTCTAATTGAGGAAGTTAAACTGAATTGGTGCATATGCCTTGTAGGTTGATTCATGTGCCTTGAGGTAAATGGTCATAGTACAGCTGTATCCCTCCATTCCATTAACCTTATCCTCCACCCAAAATTAAAAAAAAAAAAAAAAAAAAATTGAAAAAAGAAAAACTTTTTATGGGCTCTGGTGTCCAAACTAGCCTATCCTGAGCACTAGATTTGTAAACTTAGAAGGGTAGACAAGATATTCCAACGTCATCCAAATAAGTACATCAACAATCCCATTCAACAATGGGAAGAAAATCCTAGGGTTTAAATTTTCCGAGCAGTGATTTTGCTATATGTGCACCTGAGGATGTCAATTATCAAATATCATACCAAAGAGAGAATTCTGATCACGAATGTTCCATCCAAAGAGCCTTCTGTAACCAGATCTTCACAACAAGCCCAATTACAAGTACCAAGCAGTCCCAAAAGCTCCTACCCTTTAACAAAGTTGATGATAAACTCCGAGGAGAGAATCCACCATCTAAAACCATATAAATGTTCCAGAGATGCTTAACCCAGGCCACTTTCTTCCAATCACGCAAACCAATTACACCTAAGGCACCTTCCTCCTTTGGTGCACAAATTCTATCCCAAGCTACATTCCACAAAACCGCACTTCATTGCTTCCATCCAGAACAATAGTTTCAATTTGGCCTTTATTGTCTTATTGTCACCTTTTCTTCTGGTTAATTCAAAATTTTATTTGACCAAAGGAAGGAGTACAACCCCAATATGCGGGGTCCTTATAGAGCTTCCTTAACCAGCAAAAACAAATCCACATTAATTCCTGATGGTACCATCAAATCATTAGCAAAGCACAAATGTAAAATTCGCTCATTCTCACATCTCCAATGAAAACTAAAAGGGTTGAAAGAGATCATTTTATAAAATTTGAAATAAAAGGGTCTACTTGCTGAATCCTTCTTGAACTAGGGAAGGATCATGCAAGTTCACCATTGAGATTAATAAAAATTCTAGAAGTGGAGAAGCAAGGAATAACTCACCAAACAAAATTCATAGGAAAATACATAAATATGTACATTGTCAATAAAGCCCCAGTCCAAAAGATCATAGTCTTTACAAAATTCCACTTTCAAAGCACGTCTCCTAAGGCCTATATGTCTTCCTTTTTTTGGTTAATTCAAAATTTTATATAACCAACGGAAGGAGTACAACCGCAATGTGCGGGATGGAGGGGACAAAGCCCAATATTTACATTCTCAAAACTAGGACAAAACCACTACTATGGAAGTACAAACAATCAACTATTGAGAACAAAAACATAGTTCAAAAAAAGCCTTGCTTGATGGGATAAGTTCAGTGTGTTAAGGCCCAAGCGTAAGGAATTCTATCTCTCCAAATACAATAAACAATTGCTGGAAAAGCTGACTTCCATTTATCCAAAACAGGACTTGTCAGGTGTAGAATAAAGCCATCTATGGCTCCCTACCAAGAAATAAAAGATGGTGGACATTGTAGGGATTTTCTTACTTCCTCCCACACCGCCTTCAAAAAGAGCAATAAAAAAAAAAAAAAGAAAAAAGATAAGCATGGGTTTCGTCATCTAAATTGCAAAAGTAACATGATTTTGAGGAAGCGATGCCCCACAAAGAGAGCTTGTCAAGTGTGTAGAGTTTGTTGTTGAAGGCGAGATATCGTCATAAGTAGCCACGCATCATCTCTTGAAAAACCAAGATATTGTCATAAGTATACTGTTCGATTCCCAATGTGTGGGTTAAAAAGGCCTTTGATCTATTTTCTAGAACTTGAGAAATACATTTATAAATCATATTATAACAAGAGATAGATTATAGTCAACCACTTTACCAAGATAAGAGATCTCATTGATGTTCTGGTGGTAATCCTTGTAAAGGCTGAAAAAGGTCCTCAAATTCCATAAGCATAACCTTAATATCCTTTCTTTCTCTGCTTCATTAATGGCAGCCACCACTGCTTGGTTTCTTACAGGCTCATCCACCCCCAGCAATACAAATTCTTCATCCTTTAGTCTAAACTTCATTTGCATTTTCACAATATCCCAACAGATGGGTCCTAAAGACTTCAACCAATTCACTCCAAGCACCATGTCCACCCTGCATAACAGTAGAATACACAATTCCACTTTGAAAGACCACTTTGCTAATATCATCAACTCTATGTTTCTGCAAATTCCTCCAACATTTTCTCCATTTGCAACAACAACTTTTAGACGATCCCTTGGCTCCTCCAATACAACTACTGTATCTACAAAATTATGTATACTTCCTGAATCCATCAAAACTGAAACTGGTTTCCCTTCAATTCGTCCATAGAACTTCATAGCTTGCTATTTTCCCAATCCCTCTATGGCTTGTAAGGAAATTGCAACCCCTTCATTATCCTTTGATGGAGCAACTTCATCATTGAACTCGCCTCTCTCCCTCTCATTTCAACCAACCTATTTGGATTGTCAGATTTATATTTGTATCAGTAACTTATCGGTATCAATTCGGTTTATAAACAAAACTATCAGTTTTTCATCAGTATCATATCTGTATCGATTCGATACAAAAATGATATCAAAATGATACAAACCAATATACCCAAATAGGTCCATAACCTCTTACAGCGGTGTACAATGGTAAACGGCTTGTCACAATTGAAGAAAAGGCCTTTAGCTTTTCTTTCATCCAGCTCTACTTGTGTTAGCATCTGCATAAGGTGTTTTGCCCAAACTTCGGCTGGTATTAGTGGATTTCTTCGAACTTACAGCCTTTCCTTTCAACATGTGGTTCTTTCAGTGAAACAGTCCAGCAAGACTCATGGCTTGTGTCAAGTCTTTTGGTTAGTGTACTTCAACCCATGCTGCAATGTTATTGTTAAGTCTACTTATGAAAATATCAACCTCCTAATTTGATGTCAAGGTGTGATCATGGGTAGTCAACTGTTCAATTCTTCTTTGATATACCACCACAGACCCAACTCACTTCAGTTTAGACAATTTCCCTAGTTTGCTACTACATTGAGGGTCCAGGCTACACAATGCATGGAACTCATCCCATTTCAAACGTAGCTGATGTTCCTCCAATTTTAAAAACCACACCTATGGATCTCCTGCCATGTGAAAGACTTTTCCAACTTCTCTAAAGTTCTATGATGTTTAGCATAGTACTAACAACAATTCAGCCATCCTAATAAATCCCCTGTTCTGTCATACTTTGGAAATTTCAGGCATGTAAGCATAAAAACCCTTGTTCTCTTCTGTGCATGTTGCTGTTGGCAAAATTGCAGAATGTTCTCCAACTTCACTCGATGCTTCCTGTCCTTTCCCTATGCAGTTCTTCCCTGAAATTTCCCAAGTCAAACTCGAAATTGTTGAGCCATCTGCCTTGTGTCAGCTTGCTCCCTATCCTACTTACATAGCCACCATCACAAGGGCTTCAAACTGCTGTTAAGGAGTATTGGAACCTCTATCATATAGCCTAACTCCGATAACAAGTTGTTACAAAGTCGTATTTGTGATCCCATTGCAGGCTGATTTAAAATAACATTTTCTTTCTCAAAATTCTTACCCCGTTTTTCTCCTGATTTACCCATTTCCAAAATTATATTAGGGCTACTTAGAGAGAACCTAGATCTCATTCAATTAAGCTAAAATTTGGAACACAATACTTGATAATATACTTCACTGGAGCCAGATTCCCTTTTAAATACAACAGTAAGGTCAGTCACAATATGCAGTTATATAGTCCCATAACTGCTGCCCTTATTCTTATTTACACATATTTATTTAATAAACCCTAAATTGACACTTGTTAATGCAGCTGGTTAGTGTAATGAATCAAAGGCAAAAGCTCAATCTTGAAAAGATGAACAAGTATCAACCTAGAAACTCAAGACAAATTTTGAGAGAGAATTATTATTACTTAAAAATTCCAAATGAAAGAAACTAGTACATATTTATATGCAAATTTCTATCGACTACAATCCTTCTAAAAAATATAAAAATATAAAATAAATAAAACAAAAACTAAATAAAATCACTAATGAAAAGAAAACATAACACCTTCCTAAAATAAAAACTCAGTAAAAAAGGAAAGTAGATTAGCTTTTTTCTTTTCAAAAGAAAATAACCAAAAAGGAAAGTAAATTAATAGCTTTGTTGTCAAAGGAATATAAAAATAGCCGATTCCCATAATAATCACTTTGCACGATTACTTTGCTTTCTTCTTTAATTTATTGGTCTTACTTTCTTCTGCTCAGCTCATTCCAAAAACTTGTCATTTTCCCCCACTTGGAAAAACACTTAAACTCTGAGCTTTCTGAATTTAACAGTTCTTCATCTAAGTAATATAAGTAGATATTCACTGGAAATTCTTATATGGTTTAGTATGCTCACAACGTAAGCGTTGTCATTGATCTTTTGTATAATTTGATATGACCCGTACTTCTTAGATTGCAACTTACTGAAGGTGCCAACTGAGAATCTTTTCTTCTGCAAAAAATCCAATCACTTGATCTCTAACTTCAAATACCTAAATCCTGTTATTCATATTGATTGCTTTTTTGTAGTTAGTACTAGATTGTTCAATTTTCTGCTTCCTTCTACAGTAACTGACTGCCCCCTCCTCTACCATATTCTTTGCTGCAATACTAAATTCTGGAGCTCTAGGCAACTTAATTAGGTCCAATGCATGCTAGGGCATCTTTGTGTAAACTATGGAAAATGATGACTTTCTAGTTGCTCTACTTACAGCATTATTATAGGCAAGTCAAGCACAAAGCCCATTGACAGATCTTCCACATATCATTAGAAGTGGGTAAAGACGTACAAACAAGTATTTAGTGGATGTTCCTTTCATGTCTGACATAAAAGCCAGGTTACATCTCTTTCAACTGCAGCAATTGTCTTATCTCCTACCCATATGAATAGAAAGACCTCCCCCAGGACCCATGCAAATCGCGAATCAACGGCATTTAGGTAACGCAAAGGTGACTACCTCGCATTGAATAGCCTTTATGAATGTGCAAATTTGTGCAATGCTGGTTATTGCTGCACTTACCCCAAATTTCCTACATGTCTTCATTTGACTACTACAACCACCATAGACATTCAAAAAGAGAATATTACATGTATAATGTATTTATTTTTTAAAATTACACAAAACCAAATTGTGAAAAAAAAAAATTACATAAATAGTCGTTATATCGCATCTTGGAAGCGTGATATAATTTTTTTTTTAAATTACCATGCGACACTCATGTAAAATTATTAAATGTTTATCGCAAGACCAACATACAATACACAGTTAGACTTATATCGCATATTAGTTATGCGATACACCTACTTTCATAAGTTTACCCAAGTAGGTCATATATCGCATGTTAGAAATGCGATATTTATGTAAATTCTTGTGTTTTTAGAAATGCGATATTTATATAAATTCTGGTGTCTCTTCAACATGTGACATAGCAATAGTAATTTTGTAATTTTTTTTCTCTAATTTGTATTTGTGTAATTTTTTTCCTCAAAAACATTAGACATGTCTTTCACCCATTCAAAAACCAAAATCTCAGTACTCAAAAGTCATCAACAGATTAGCTTGTTGACACAATGCATCTGCTACTCTCTACCTTATGCTTCATTCTAACTCCACCTAGCATGCATAGCTTTACTAATTTTAGACTAATTATTCAGGTGCTTCCATACATGACTGTCTGAATATTGAATAAACTGTCGACCAATCAAATAATGCTCCTAGGTCTTCAAGGCATGCACTACAAAATAAAACTCCTTGTCATCAGTAGTCCAATTGCATCTTGCATTGCTTAATTTCTTGCTAAAGAATGCTACAAGTTTCTTTTCCTAGGACAACATAGCACCTATGCCTATTCAATTGCGTCAGTCTACCCCAAACAGTTTGCAAAAGTTTGGTAGCGTCAAATACTGCAAAACTTGTCTCAACTTCCTCTTCCCATTGAAACTTGTCTCTCTTTAAACACTAGCACTAGTGCTGCTATGCAACTAAAATTTTTTTATGAACCGCTGGTAAAAGGTAGTCAGCCCAAGGAAGTTTCTTAATTTTGATACAATTTTAGTAGTTCACTCCCTAACAGCTTCTACTTTCTCCTCATCTACTTGAATTCCATCAGCACTCACCACAAATCCCAAAAAATTATAGTTTTTGGAACATAAAGATACACTTCTTCAAATTTTTATCCAACTTGCAAAATGATTAGCACATCATGAAAATGTACAAGATGTTCCTCGTCTAATCTACTATGAATCAAGATATCATCAAAATAAAATGTAACAAACTTTTAATAAAAGATTTTGTTACCTGATTCATGTCGTGAATTAAAGTGCTTGGAGCGCTTGTTAATCCAAATGGCATAGCCCACCACTCATGCAATCCCTACCTAGATTTGAAGGCCATTTTTCACTCATCCTAATCTAATTCAAGTCCAATAGTATCCGCTTCACAAATCTATCCTAGAGAACACTGCTACTCCACTTAGTCTATCTAGCATACCATCTAGTCTAGGTATAGGGATATATAATCAATAATGATTTTATTGATCACCCTACTATCTATATACATTTTCCAACTTTCATCCTTTTTTGGTGTCAATAATACAGGAACAACACACGGGCTCATGCTCTCTCAAATACACCCCTTCTTTAGTAGTTGTTGTACCTGTTCTTGCAGAATTTCGCTCTCCTTAAGGCTCATCCTGTAATGTGGTAGATTTAGTAGGCTAGCTTCAGGAATCAAGTCAATATATGATATTATATGCCTTACATAGCAAGTAGTCCATGAAGCAGATCTTATGGCATAATCTCACTGAATTCCTCAATAACAGTTTTACTTCCTTCAGCTATTCCTATACTTCAAGGTCTTTAAAGATATAATAGACTTGTTTTACAGTCAATGCATCGGCAATATGGGATTCTTTTATGGCATTCCTCATCTCTTGTTTAAAATGGGTAATAGTAAACAAAGTTTGACCCTACATTTTAAAGTTGACTCAATAACTTCCTTTCAAAAGAAGTAAAGTAACGTTTCTTCTTCTCTAACCAGTATACATTGTCCTTGGCTGCATCTAGGGCATTCACATTAAATTGCTCTAAAGTCTATCAAATAAAAAGTGACTAGCATCCATACCTATAATATCACAATATACCACATCATGATACTTTCCAATGGAAAAAGGTACCTTCCAACGTTTACTTATTTGTATCTTCTTTGCTGCTTTAATCTACCCAATGTAATATCAGTTAGGTCGTTTCCTCTACTAAGTAATTGTAGTGCTTTTACTGTCATTCTACCGCTAATGTTCTCACGGCTACCACTCTCTATGACCACATCAAACAATCATTAATAGTACATCTAGTGCAAAATAACTAGTGGCGTTAAGCATAACCTTCCTATTTTTGTGCTAGCATTAGTTTTCTCACCTCATAAGCATGGTTATCTTCATCATACTCATCATCTCCATCCGATGCATAATAAACCTCTTCATCAACTATATGAATCCTCTTTTTGTGTGAACAGTCACTAAATTGATGGCCAGGTTGGTTACACTTAAAACACTTTTTAGATATAGGTTTAACATATAGGTCAGTTCACTTCTTTTAGGACTTGACATGTTTTGCTTGCCAGTAGCTTGTCTTCTTCAACTCGTTCAATCTTTGCGGCTCTTAGGTTGGCTTATTCTTCTCAATTGTTGCCGTAAACCATCATTCCCATAAACTGCAACGATTAGAATCATATTTTGTTTTTTTTTTTTTTTTCCTCCACTAGCTCCATATTCATGATCATATTATTATTGTCAAAACCAGCCCGGACCGGCTAGTTCGACCTAGTTCAATCGGAACTAGCACTAATGCCAAGCTGGGTCTTGCATATGACTCCTTTTTGCATCGAACCGGAGTTGATCCAGACGGTTGAACCAGGAAACCTGGGCCGAAAAAATAAAATAAAATAAAAAACTAGAAATTTAAATATTTATTCATACTATATTATAAATTTTTTAAATATAGTCATTATATCATGCTTATTTAATAATTAATCGATAAATTTGATCTAAATATAGATTTAATTGAGTGATATCACATATATTAGTCTTTCATAAATAAATTATTATTTTTACTTTTTCATGACCCCAATTCAACCCCAGTTAAACCTGGTTCAACCCCTTGACTCCTAACCCCCTAGCTTGTCCGAATCAAACCCCGTTCCGATTCTGACAACATTATTCTTGACCTCAATCAAATTACATAACACTTGTACACCTATTTATCTTTGATTTGAGGCTTCAATCATCTAATACCTTGCCACTTGTTGGCTGTTGCCCCTCTTTATGTCAATCTCATGAATTCTGCAATATATTCATGGACAGTTTTCTAAACTTGGTTACACCTTTAGTACAAAATTGTCATAATCAGGTGGAATATACCACTTGCTTCATCTGTACCAAGTTTTGACCGGTTGTTTTCCCTCTTAGTATCTCCTATTCCTATAAACTAGCTCCTCCTTCTCAATCTACATACTACTTCACCCTTTTCTACTAAGGGATCTTCATATATTCTTATAATTGATCTATGAAATCCAATCAATAAAATCTCCAATATTTAAATTACCATTAAAATAAGGAATATCAACTTTTAACCTAAAATCACGATTGTCCCTATCATAGTCAAAGCCAAAACCATGACAAGTCATGTGATTGCTACAACCACCACCGTAACTAGCAAGTCTATCATGATTCAACACTAGATCCTCTTCCTTCTCGCTATCATCATAAGTTAATTGCCTACAATTAAATGTAGGAACAGGCCTATCAGCAGGTTAGCCTTGAGTAGCATCATCTCTCGGTCTAAACCCATTACCATTCCTAATTCTGTTGACATCTATTCCTAAGGGCATCCAGTCAATCTACAATGTCATCAAAGTGTTGCTGGAAACAATGAAATATGAGATCAATGTTTTTCCTCTAAGGCCTAAAATGTTGCCTCTAGAGCCTATAAACTAAGCCGCAAGCTTCCATATCCTGATCAGCATCATGGATATGACTGTTTCCCGAACTGTCATATCCAGCCATCAAATTGAGTGAGTAATTTCACTAAGCTTTGATACCAGCTAATGCAGTGAGTTAACATAATGAATCAAAGGTTAATTCTCCATTAACCTTTAGAAAAGATAAACAAGTTTCAAGCTAGAAATTGAAGACAAATTTGAGAGAGAATTACTACTAAAACTTGAAAATTCCAAATAATAGAAACCAATACATATTTATAGGTAAGTTCCTACCAACTACAATTTTTCTTAGAAGGAAATATCACAATTGAAAAAGAAACATGATACTTTCCTAAGATATAAACTCGCAGAAAAGGGAAAGTAGATTAATTTCCTTCTTATCAACAGGAAAATAACCAAGAAGGAAAATAAATTATTATTCTTGTTGTTAAAGAAATATCAAAGTAGTCACTTTCCTCTTAATCACTTTCCACAATTACTTTATTTTCTTCTTTGATTTCTTGGAACTTTTTTCTTGTTTTTTCGGCTCATTTTAAACTAATTAGCTATTTGCTCCACATCACTGGCCAATATTTCCCATACTATTCAAACATATCAGCCAACCCATGCTGACGATACAACAGACCATGCAACACATAACATATTAAACACTATGACTAATTATAATACAAATAAATATAATAAAGAAAATGTGGTTTCTAACATATAAAACATTCAATATAATAATCAAACAGTCTCTAAGAGCAGCTCTTATTCCTTCGCATATACACACATAAATGGAACAACTTCATAGCATGAGCTTGAGTGTCATGAGTAACAAAATGCTTTTCTTCTTGCCAGGCTTATATGTGAAGACCATCATCCTAATTTTTACCAATCCAATTAGTCCGACATATAGTGGCAGATTGCCAAATTAAGTTCGTGATATCCATTGGCTAGTCAAATTTGAGCTATTTATTCCTAGAACATCCATGTTTTTCAAAAAATAAACTCCAAACACAAAATTAAACTGCTAAGAAACTCAATTGCTGACCCTCCACTATCACTTATTAGCAGAGAAATCTGATATTGCCATACTAGCTGGGTACTTGTTTGAGGAGTCTCAATTGCAAATACATCTTCCAAATGAGAGAGGATTCCTTGAACTGATGCTTGCTCACCTTACAAAATTTCTTCACAGTCACTGCCTCTTCGAAATGCTCAAGAACTGCTCTAGGGATTGTGACAACAAAAAGCCAAGAGGGATAGGTATATTATATGGTTGTTTGCCCTCATCAATTACAAAGGTATTATAAGGCTGGCAATTCTATGAGTTTAATTTCCCATGTGGAGGAGCTACTTGCCAAACCTCATATTTTCCAAGAGAAGTCTCCTGAGCTATTGTGGTTTCCACACTTGAGCTATAGCGGACCTTAAAAACACGTTGATCTTTTCTTTAATTTCTCCTTGCTTGTAGTTAGCATACAGTGAACATAATAGCAGGAAAGTTTATTATTTCAACTTATAAGCTACTGCTTAAATTGATTCATTATAGGACTCTATCTTCTGACTACTAAGCCTGTACTTGACATCCTTAACCCCATCAAAGGATTTTCAAGTTTACTTTACATGATATGACCATGCATATGTGATTAAAACTTAAAAGTCAGGATCTTTCGGTCACACCTCACAAAACCATGCTGAGTAACTTCTGAACAATCCAAACAAGCTTATAGTTATTTGAGACATTATCGGGGAGGGGGTGTGTTGGGGAATTGCCTGCCAGGCACAGAAAATGGCATGGTCAAAGAATCTGCAGCAGAAATGATTATCAGACAGGTAAACTTACAGTATTTTATCAACTGCTCATTAGCTAAGCTTTCCAGACGTTGCTTTAGGGCTTTGTTCTCCATGCTCAATATAAGATTTTGCTGGTTTAGAAATTCAATCTCAGCAGAAACTTCTGACCATTCAGCCTGCAGAGCAGCAATTTGAGATGTCATATCATCACAACCACATAAAAAATGGGTACTACAGTATTGATTCCACTCCTTTTCATCCTAATATTTCCAAAATTATGACTGTTCCTGCTGAAACTAACCTGAAAAGCTTGCACGTTTCTTTCCAACTCAGCTATATACTGGAGTTTTCTGACTCGGGAGCGCTGAGCAAATTGCCTGCAGCGACAGCATGAAAATGCTCTTTCATCCAACATTTTACTTAAAGTTCAAACTTCCTTTTTTTTTTTTTTTTTTTTTTTTTGGGGTTGGGGACTGGGAAGAAACTCCTAAAACATAACAATCTTTTACTAATTAAATATATAGCAATTCTTTTTTTTTTTTTTCGGTTGGTTGATGGGGGTGGGTGGATGTGGCAGCGTGCTCAGTAAAAAGGAAATTGATGTGTGTGTTGTGAAGAATCATTGTTACACTGTAAATATATAATTACCACAGTAAAATAAGCTTAATCAAAAACTTAAAACTGATTATGCGTAGAATATCTCAACTTATGTATAACTACATCAAATTTTTTAAGAAGAAGAATAAGATACAAAATGATAGAAAATTTATGAAATCCACATGATACAAACATACACACACACACACATAGTGTACGATAAAGATATTGCTGTGTTTATAACTAAATTATACATCGCGTGTATATACATAGACACACCTCTAATATGCATGTACTCGCACCCATTTAAATACATATTATAATATTTATAATAATTCAGCACTTACGCTTCGTTCACTTCTCTGTATAGAATAAGGAGAGGATCGAATCCCAATTTAATAGGAATATATTAAAAATGGCCATTATAATATTTACTTAGTATAAAAATATAAAATAAGTACTTATTGGAATAAAAGTAAAATATCTATAATTGTCTTCATCTTTTTATTACAAAGAGATAATACATGTATAGGTGATAACATGAATATTTATTGCAAGCTATCAGATTACCAATATCTCTTCTCATGCCTCTCTCTAATCACATCCCTCCACATGTCATTAAGTTAAAAGTTTCTCCAAGGTCATCCAATTTGCAGGATCACACAATGTACACATAACCAACCATCAATAACATTGACTCCAAACACAAGCCAAAGTAACAAGAGCATGTTCTTGTCAAGCGACGCCAGTTGCATGAGTGTTGAATAGTCTATCAAACATCATCTCTTTAATTGTTCCCCTCAAATGGGCTTATAGTTAGTTGCTTAACATGATCGGCATTCATTGGGTAGACCAAGTATGGAGCCAATATGGAGGTAAAAAAGATTATTTCTTTATTTTTCCTGTGTTTTCTGGGAAAGTCGGACCGAGAGAAACGAAAGTGTCATAAGGGAATCTAGGTTGTCTAGTATTAGATACAAGCTCCCGTGTGGTGGTATAAAGAAGAGCAGTTTTTTCCTACAAAAAACACGGACCAATTTCTTAACAACTAGAGAAGGTCAATCCCCATAACATTCCGTTACATGTCAATGAAGGAAAAGATTCTATTTCTTTTACTACTTTTGGAGCTATGATGTTTGACCTCAAAAAGAAAAATGTGCTTGAATTCTAAAAGCATGTTGCACAAGTGAAAACTTTAGAGATTTTGAGCCATAAGTTCCAATAAAGAACATTGATGGACTCATAAATCACCTTTTGCTTTTCCTTTTTCTTAAGAAGAGGCATATGCATATTTATGGATAGCAGAAAGGGATATAGCATCATGCGTATATGGCATAGAAAGATCTCAAAAAAATCAACTTCTTAAGGCTCCATGAAGATAAAGTGTGCAGACGAAGAAAATCATTGGAAGCCACAGATGTATCTTGGCTCTAATTTAGTATGAATAATATTTATCTGATTACTATGAATTCTATGTTGTTCTCTCTAGCTAAATGAACTAAAAAGATGCCAATAGAACCCACTGAATATGTCATATTCTTCTTGCCAGTGGATATACCAAGGCAAGCTTTAATGTTGGAACTGTCCAGGGAGCCATTGTCCAGTGGGGAGTTCATTGGGAACTATTCTGACTAAACTTAACCTCATTCTTACTAAAGATAAGTTGGGGAAAATCTTTTTAACTATTTATCTGTTTGAACTAACCAGTAATCACATAAATTATATGTGAATTTTTGACAAATATGCAGAAACCACCAAAAATGAAATGTAGAGAAACTGAATAAGAACGGTATTCATCATTCATAATAATTGATTATATTTCTAGATTTGTGCTATACAACATTTTTCTTGGCTACAGTAAGTCTAATTGCCAAAACAAAATGTGAAAGAAGGCAATGTGTTTCAACCAATTAATAAAAGAACTAGATATAAGCAAGACAGCCAGTTTTTTTTAAAAGTAATAACAGTGCTACCAAAATGAATAAGTAAAAAGAGGGGAAAGTGAAATACAGCAATAAGAGGGCTGAGTACATACTGTTTAGCCCGTTTGTTGTCTGAGTCAGAAGGTGAATTCTTTGCTCGAGAACTATCTTTTTTTTCAGATGAAACCTGGGGATCATTGAGAATAGATTCCACAGGAATTTGCTTTTCATCCTTTGTGGAAGGGACAGCATCAAGTTCTCGAGGGGCTCGTGATGTTCCAGAACTCAGAGAGGTGATGTTATCTCTCATGGAAGTCCGAATGCTAGGGTGAGATACAACATTCTGAGGTGAATCCTTTGATTTGTTTTTAGGCTTTCCTTGGTTTGTTTCGATGTGGAAAGAACCCTGTACACTGTCCTTACTATGACCAAATTCTTGAGATTCCCAACATGGCACTGGCACTGCATTAGAAGCATCGATATATGCAAAAGAGTCACTTGAAGAGCGCCGATGGCCTGCCTTTCGGACAGGTGTATCTGGCTCATTTAGTAAATCATCAAGCCATGAAGGTTGCTCCTCTATCAAAAAGCTCTCGGAGGAAGTTCTCTGGTGGTGTGAATATGAATATCCCTTCACAGGTCTTTGAATGGCTTTTGATCCAGCTGCTAGACTGGGCACATAATCAACATATGCAGAGGATACACTGGGAAAGGGACACTTTGGAGGCAGTAAGGCATGTTTTCCAGGGAAAACCAGGTTTCTGCTGTTTGATGAGCCCTTGAAATTTGACATTACCAACTAGAAGAATATGCTGAAAAAGATCAAAGGGGTGAAGAAAAATATTCAAAACATGTAGAAAGGAAGAAATAACCAGGTGCTCTGAGACCTTCAAGTAAAACTAAAGGAATAAATGCAACACCCCACCATTTGCGGATATGAAAGAAAACAAAGCATAGCCATGGAAAAGAGGAAAACTGTAGAGCTTTTAAGCATGAATTCCAGATTCAACCACTTGAAACAAAAGAAATTTAAAAAGGCTGCAAAATTACTGATGATGATGAACAATTGATATTCCCACCAAAGCTTCATTTAGGTGCACATGAAACAATAAATTAGCACATGCACAAGCGCGACATTTATGGTGAACCTTGGTGAAAAGTATAAGATAAAGAACCCGGAACTAAGATTTCAGTAAGAAACCTAACTTTGCATCCTAAAATTAGAAACAAACAAACAAAATTAAAAGGCTTCATACCCTTAAAGGAAACTCTGATGAATATAAAAATAATACAAAGAACACACCCTCGAAGGAAACTTACTTCTTGTCTTAATTGTTCTACAAGATTCGAAACGAAAAAAAAAATCAAATCAACCTTCTCTATCTCTTCAAAATCATTAGATCCTTTGAAAATCTTATAGCATGAACTTTTACCCAGCACGTAAAGCCAAACAAGCAAAAAAAAGCATGGAAAAGCATCATAAGCAGATGTGACAGGGCAGCATGGAGGAAACACTAATCAAGATAACTTCTCGCTAGACTGCATGCAGAAACAGCACCATGAAGGAAAACAACGCAATCAAGTAGACAATAATCACAAGGACTAAGAAGCATCATATGTCCATCAAAACCTATATCCCTCAGCCTCCCTGTCATCAAAGAACGTGGCCTACAAAAACCATGGATATATAAGCCAGTAAGGATCCTAGTAATTAGTTGTAAGACCGGTTTGTGCACTCGTGTCCCTCCATCAGCAACAATTTACCTGAGCAAATACATGAAGGGCAAAACATGTCTAACTTCGTCAACAAAGTCACACGCAATCTATACAATCTTTAAACATTATTAACGTGAAATGTTGCGGAGCTCAATACTATCCATGCAATCCTCGAGATACTCAACCGCATTCAAGATAAACCTCGTAATCCAGAATCAAGTAAAGTACAACCAGAAATTGCAAAAAGATCAACTAAGTTCAGATTTCAACACACAAAAAATAGAAAAACAAACTATGAAAGCAACAAATTCAATAGTTAAAGCACGAAGAGCAACTCCAATGCTTAAAAAGGTGGAAAATGATGCCCTACAAAGTTTAATTACTGATGATGCTATCAAACAAAATGTAACGATATCAAGCCCAAGACAACAATAGATTCAAATACAGATTATACAAAAGAATTACTGGGAACTGTTCTAAATTATTATTATTATTATTATTATTACCTTTGAATGTAATTTCAGTTTCAGATCTCGAAGGGAAAATGAAATTGAAAAATCAAAGCAGCTTTCTCTTTCTTCTGTTTTATTGTGTCTCTCTGTTCTTTTTAATTTCTCTCTCTACAATTGTTGGGGGTGCTCTTTAGCTGTATGTGTGTCGTGTTGCTGTCTCGGATTCCTTGGAACTTGGAAGCACTCTCTCTCTCCCCACCTCTCCCTCCGACCCCTCGGATGTTTAGAGGTGGTACGGGAAGTGGAAATTGGAAATTGGAAATTAGGAAACCAGGAACGAAGAAAGAATATATAGAATCTGGGCGGAATAAATAAATGAATTCATGTCCGGAAATAGGAAGGGAGTGTGAAGATTGTGGCAACCTTCCCACTTCATTAACTTTAATTAGACTTTTTAAATATTTTAAAGGGGGTCCTCCGACTTTCTAATTCAACTATCTAGGGTCGGTCCTTTTCAACATATTCCACCAATTACTTTTTTTTATTTTTAAATAGTATTTATTAAAAAATAGATATAAAACTAATAATTATACTCATAAATATATCACACGGATATGATATAAAATGATAATTATAGATACAAATCTAATACAGATATGATAAAAATAAAAATTTGACAATCTAAATATAACCTTAAAATATTTTCATGCATCTATAACTCTCATTTTGGATAAAAAGCTAAAAGTTCACTTACAACCACTATATAAATATGTTTCTTTCACATAAAATTACAAATGGTAAAAATAAAAAAATAGAGGAGTTTTAAATAATTATAAGCAAATATGGGTCTGTTTGTATGGTCTGTTTTTCATTTGTATCTTTATTTATATCAAAACGATATATATAAATATATCTATTTTGCATTTATATTTTATTTATATTTAATCTATTTGATCTTTTTGTGAGAGCCGCCAATTTTTTTATCTATATTTATTTCTTTATAAATAATTTATTAGAAAAAAGTTTGAAAAATATCTGTATCTGCCCGGAAAAGCTAAAGAAACAGACTCATGTCTTTAAACTATACTTTTTCTCTTTAGATACCTTTCTTCTTTCCTCAATTGATTTAAGCAAATTTGCATTAAAAGACCCACTTTTTCTAACTAGGTTTGGTTTGAGTGACTATTAAGAGTTATAAGAGGTGCAAGTTTTTTAAAATGTTGGTGCATGAAAGATATAGGTAGGAGATCTTTATGCTCTATGTTTATCTTAGGTCGTAATAATAGCACATTTACTTGGTATTAGAAAAGGTATGCTTTGGGATTAATATTGCAATAGATTGGTAACATTGTATTGTAGTTTTTTTTTTTTAAGTTCTAGTACCAGAAATATATATTTTAGCATTTACTTTAACTCATAAATTGTAGCATTAAACTAAAAATATAATAAATATCATTATATCTATATTCGTTTCTTTTAATTAAATAAAAAGTTACTTAGACCTACTTTATATATATACACATGTACACACATGTATACACCTATTATAAATGTTTGTTAAGCATACAATATGATATATGGTACAAATGTAATTTATATTACATCACATGTATATAATATATTGATTATATATATAAACATATAATCTATTAATTTGTGGGCATATGCCACATCTAGTATATGAGCTTTACCCATTTGTGTAATTAATGACTCAAAGTTTAAAAATATCAATATACTACCTATAAAATTTTCGAGATAATTTATAGTACCCAATTAAGGTATTTAATCATAGAAATAGGCAAAATTTAGGTAGTTAATTGGGAAATTTTGAAAAAATTAGATAGTTAATTGTAAAAATGAGCAAAGTTTGGATATCAAATTGACGCTCTTAAAATTAAGATTATTAATTGCAAAAATAGATAAAATTCAAGTATTAAATATGATAATCACCCTTAATTTGTTACACATATAATAGATATAATACATCCACTATGTATATACACTTTTTAAACATTTGGTATATATGTTATATAATATGTGTGTGTGTGTGTGTGTGGTCTAATATAGACCATGGGTCTCCTAAGCTGAGTTCAACCCATTAGTCGTCTAATCCAACCTAATGGGAAAATGTCTAGTCTATATCAACAAAAGCTCGAAACCTTACTAGGGCGCCGTTTACCCTGACTCGAAGTATCAACTAACTTCTATAACACCCAATCAACATTCTATGCAACATCTCTCAATATATTCTCATCACTAGGGCTAAGCACGTGTGTACGTGGATTAGTAGATCCACCGCATGTTCACCATAACCATCGCCAACTGCCTACTCACTCATCATCCTGCAGCACACCTTAACCGTTGGGTATCTACTGCTTATTTAGTATCTTCTTCTGCTCATCGAGAATGGTAAGTTGTCTAGTGTCTCTTTTTCAACATCCATCAACTCTCAAATCAACATACTTGCTGACTTAAGCATTAAAGTGGCGACGAGAGCCTAACTTCGGCATGTTAATAATTGTATTCTATTTGGCAGACCTACACATAGGATTCCAACTTAGACTATCTCTCTTTAACCTCTACTTGATTAGAAATAACGACATTTGGTGCCATCCATGAGAAACTTACCCCTTTGCATAAGCTTTTTTGTCTTCATTTTTCTCTATGTAAAGACTTAACCTTATAACACAAATCTTCCTCTACAATCATGTCACCTCACTTTGATAACAAGAAACCACTTCAAGGTCCTAATCTTAGGGATTATTCCATCTCAGCCACAAGTCTGCCTAGCTTGCAATTGCCAAGGGACTTGCACGTAGGCCCCAGCATCCTTCCCACCGCAGACGATTCCTTGGACCAAAGCCATCTAAGCAACTTAAAATATATAATTCATCATATTGTGAGTAGAATATTGAAATAATGAACCACAACAAAGAAGCTGAACAACGCCTCAAAGAGTTGGAACTAGGAATTCATTCCTCCCAGCAACAAGTGAGTAGTGGCAAAACTCAGCTACCTTAACTCCCCGTTTTGACATCCCAACCACCACTGCCAGATCAATATCAAAATGGCTATTATCAAGCCTGAGAACCCTCTCAGGTGTAGCCCGCTCCTCAAAACTCCCACATCCAAGTGTCCTTACACATTAAAGACCACTCAGTAGCACATATTATTTCCAAGACTTACATCAACAGCCTCTCCCATATGAATAGGGGTGTGCAGAGTACAATTTGGTTCGGTCCAGTTTGCCTCTTGAACATAACCGAACTTTATATTATGGTTTGTTTTTTTAATTCGAATATAATCATACGGTTCGGTTCTTTCCGTATTTAAAAAAATAGTTATGTTTATTGTTCGAACCGTTTTTTTATTTTATTTAATTTAAAATATATTTTATTAAAAAACTTCAATTACATATATCATATCACCAATGTATATATAAACAATAATATTTAAAATTAATTATTTACCTAAATAAATATGCAAAACTTATATTGGATAAGAGATTTCATCAATTATAAAATTATTATCATACTAAATTATAATGATATACTAGACTCGATAAAATAAGAATATGATATCCCAATAAGAGACATAAATTTTATTAAATACTTCTAATTAATATACTATTAATTATATAAATCAATAAGTAACTAAGTAATATAAGTGAATCCGTTAATAAGAGAAAAAGGAAGGAAAAAAATGTTTAAAACACTAGAAGTTAAAATCTAAAAATTATCTTAATTGACGACATGTCACAACAATTGAAATATGATATGACCATTCTAATTTCATTCTCATAAATTATACATATATAAATAAAAAATATAAAAATAATTAATTTTTTTATAAAACAATTAAAAGAAAAAATAACATGTTTAATTTAAAAAAATATAAAATGATTCGATTCAATCCGAACTATACGGTTCAATTCAAGGTCTCAAACCAAATCGCTAATTGTTTGATATTAACTAAACTGAATTGCAAATCAAACCGCTTCAAAAAAGAATCGGAATTTACGTATGATTTGGTCTAGTTTTTGGTTTGCTTGGTTTTACTACACAACCTTACCTGTAGATCTCCTTATGTATCAAGATTAGCATTTTGAGGATATGACACCTAAAGAAATGAAGAAGGATATCAATGAGATGTCTGAGATCAAGGAAAAAAAGAAAAACAGTTACACAACCAAAATTGTGTAGTTGTCTATAATAACACCTCTATCTTAGTCGATGATCAAAGAGCCTTCCCCTAGGGCATGAAGTTACCTACATTCAAAATGCATGACAGAACCACTGACCTAGAAGAGCACTTGAGGTAATACAAAGATCAAATGCTGATCTTTGACATCAATGATGCCACCTTTTCTAAGGTATTCTAAGGAACACTAGAGAAGGTCAACCGTAGCTAATACCATCAACTACCTATTGGCTTGATCACGAATTTCAACAAGCTAACAAGTGCTTTTAAAATGCATTTTATAGTCAGCCAGCCCCGTTATTCTTCTTAGTGAAACAGAAAAAGGATGAATCCATATGAAACTATGTCACTCGCATCAACAAAGCCATCACCATACTTAATGACTTGGACCTCAACATCATTGTCCAAACAACAATTTAGGAAATTTGCAAGAACGAAAGCCTATTCCATTCCATTGTCAAGAACAAACCTTAAAGGAGCTCTAATAGTGAGTTGAGAAATACATTCGATGCAAGGAATTTATCTTTACCTATAATGAGATCAAAAGGTCCGATAGAGAATGCTAGAGATATCAGAAAGATAAGGGGTTTGCCAAAGAATGCCTTAGACCTCCCATAGACAAGGAAGGATCAACTGTGCAAAACAAAAAGGGTCAATGGAAAAAAGGTTCTTTGAATTCAATTTCCTCCCACTCATCCAATCCCAAAGGGAAATATTGCTCGAGATTAGAAACCCAGGCTTCCAACCTGAGCCCACCAAAATGCGTGGGATCCCCAGTAGAAGGGATTCAAGCAAGTACTATGATTACCACCAAGATGTCAGTCATAAAAATGTTGGTCCAAAAAGTTAAGTAACTAAGAGGGTTTTTGTAAAGATTTCCTTACAAACATTTTAAATATTGTTTTAGAACATGTTTCGGTACTAGTTTCGAATTAGAATTTGCAAAAATTTTTCAAAGTAACCAATGCACCTCCTCTTGGATACTTAACTTTCAGGGCTAACAATTGGTATAAAAGCAAATGCTTGTTACTTAACAAGTATTTGATCTTAGATATGGCCGAGTTTAATTATTCAATTGCTAATAATAGAGCTCCTTATTTTGATGGTGCTAACTTCTCTTTATGGAAGGTAGACATGGAGTCATACATCAAGGCAAATGATCATGCTTCATGGAGAGTAATCGAATGTGGAGATGTGGAAGTTAAAGTGGAAAGTAGTTCCACAATCATAGGCGAAGATATGAAGAAAATAAAGAAAAACGACAAGGTTAAGAGTTTACTCTTAACTACTATTTCTCCTTTTGAATTTTATTTGACATCTTCATGTCAAACCGCAAGAGAAATAAACTTTGTGAAACACATGAAGGATCCAACACAATTAAAGATACTAAAATAAATGCTTTACTTCAGTAATATGAGCTTTTCAAGTTTAAAATGATGAATTTATAAGAGATTTATTCAATAGATTTACCCCCATATCTAATGAGCTAGCTTCTTTTAAGAAAACGACTTGATGATATTGATTTACTAAGGAAGATGTTGAGAATACTTCCAAAAGCTTGAATGCTAAAAGAATAGCCATAGAGGAAGTATACGATCTTATGATACTATCTCTAAGTCGACTACGAGAAAAGCTTCTCTAGCATGAGTCACATATGAGGACTATCAATGACACAAATGTATAATCAAAAGCAAAATCTAAAAACAAAAAGACAATTGCTTTCAAAGCAGTTGATGTAGAACAAGACAAAGACTCAAATGAGGACAACGTTGACATCAATCTTCTTTTTAAGAAAATTAGTGGAATAAGAACATAAGGTAAGAAACCTAATGACTTTTTTTTTAAACCTTTTGGCCAAGTAACAACTTTAAATTTAAGATATTTAATAAATGTTTAGATGCAGGAAAAGAAGACTAGAAAGACAAGTTGGAAAATAATAAACTAAATATAATATGCTTTAAATGTAAGAAGCCTAGACGGTGTCTAGTGCTTCTTAAGAAGATCCAGAGGCGTAAGAAGCAGAACAAATTGCTACTTGCAACCATGAGTGATTTAGATGTGTTGAATGGTGAAGCAAAAGCATTAAATGATGAGGAAGCAAGCCTCTGCTTAATGGTGTAATCTGATGTTAGTAATTCTAAAACTAAATATGAATCTAGTGATAAAGCTGAAGAAATGCAAGAACTAAAAGTTTTGGCTAAAGCTAAAAGCAAAATCTTCAAGCTTGCTAGTTTAAAAAAGAATCTAATAAAGGAACTAGATGTTATGAAAAATGATAACAAACATCTACATCAAAAACTAAATAAGGTGACACAATCTAAGGAAAATGTTGAAAGAGAAAACCCGACACTGAAGGAAGAAATTGAAGAACTCAAAACAAGAAATAAATGGCTATCACAAACACTAAATAACTTGTTCAATAAGTTTAATGAACATTATAAGAAACATAGCATGTTAATATCATCACAAAGAATGGATAAATGTAAAATTAAACTAGATTATAACATGGTGAAGGTTCTCAAATGAATAATAAAATTGTCTTTGTTATGGCTAAAGAACCTATAAATAAAGAGAAAGTAGAATACAAATATACTTGTTAAACAACCTTTTATACATAATTTTAGAAATAACTATCAACAACCTAGAAGATATGCAACATGTTGGAAAAACATGCATCGCTAGGCTTGATTACACACACATATTGCGGAACCGGAAGCTACGAGACGGGTTTCTAAACCAATTTTAAGCTCACTTATTCAACCATTATCTCTTTTATCCCTTTACGCATTATTACAACAATAATAATAAGGAGGTAAGAGAAGAAGAAGATTACACCGGATTTAACATAGAGTTCGGGCCACCTCCTAGTCTCCATAGTCCACAGTTTGCCTCACTTAAGAAGGACTTCACGCATTTCATTTAAACATAACAATTGCCTCATAAAGAGGACTTCAACAATACCTTAACAACAGAGGACTTCACACAAGTGCCTCATTAACCGAGGACTTTACATAAGTGCCTCGTCAACTGAGGACTTCACAAATGGCTTACAATAAAAGACTTCATGTTGCTTCAACACGAGGACTTCATAAATGCCTACACACACATAGACTTCAACTATTGCCTCAAACATAGGAAGATTTTACTAAAGCACTCAAACAAAACATGTGAATAGTGTCTTATAATATTGGCTCACTACACTCACGAATGATACTATTCACTTAACATAAGCAAATACAAACGAAGTATTTTTACATAATCTCATCCTATTAAGCTCTACTATCTTTTCTCTCTTATATAAATGTTGGTTTCTCTCAATATTGATTTTGATGATAACAAAAAGGATTAAGTAATTACTAACTATTTTATTAAGTGTGCAGCACTTAAGTATAATCAAAGTTGGTTTATGAAAACGTGTTCAAAAGAGACTTTATTCAGAAAGTTTATTAGAAAGTGTTTGGAAAGATTTTTAAGAACAAATGAATAGTCAAAAGGTAACTCAGAAGGTAAAATCGATTGGTTTACAAAACTCTTATAACGATCAGAAGGTCAATTAGAGGGTAAATGTCTCTATGAACAAGTTTCACGAACAAACTTAAAGAAATTGGATCTTTTATGATTATTTATGGATTTGAAGACCTAGCTCCAAAGTTGAATATATTTGGGTAATACATTCAATTATGTTCCATAAAGTTAGTTTAAATATCCATGGGGATTCATGTTTTATTGGATTAAAGATTATTCTAGGGGAGTTAACATTTTTTTTACAACAAAACACGTAGTCAACAAGAATTACATTTCAACAGAATATTCAAGTTTTCCATGGGAATATAGAAGACACGATCCGGATTTTATGCAAGGAGATTGTCTGATGAATATTTATCCATACAAGGAATTCAACAAATATAGAAGATACGATCCTATTTTTAAGTGAACAGTACCAGAAGAAAGTTTTCAACAAGAACATGTCAACAATGTCCTAAATCAATTCAAAATATTCAAGATAAAGATCATTATCTCAGTTGTTGGGTATTCAACCTTATCTATTGGAGCAAATCAAGAGATAACAACAACAAGATAATAATTTATTCAAATTTTCAGTTGAAGAAGACTAAACAAGCTGATCCTATTCGAAAAACAGACACAATATCAAGAGTTAAGTTTATCAACTTCAAGTTCCAGCCATTGGAAGAAATAAGAATAAATACACACGCCCAAAACAAAGAAGTAGCAAAACAATCACGTGAAAAAGCTCAAGCAAAAAGAAAGCCACAAAATTCATTCTTTAATTTGAGCAAATCATTGTCATTCTTATTGTTTCTCTATTCAAAATTTTGAGGATTCACATTCTATTTCCTCTTATTTAGATTTATTCACTTTGTGTAAGATTGAGAGTTACAAGTAGGCTTAATAGATTGATTATTAGCTTAAGGAGAAGCTTGGAGCTGAGTGCATTATAGCCAAGTGCTTTGGCAAAGACAACTTGTAACTTATTGGTTGTTAATTGGATAGTGGAACATACCGGTATGGAATACCAGGTCCCGGGATGGTACTGGAATAGAGGACTGACGCTCAAGGTGGAACCTATAAATCGATTTTGCACTCTTTTCTCCCTTATCTATCTTTATTTCGTGCATAATTAATTGTTTTTCTTAGCTGTGTTATATGCTCAAAAAGTAAATCAGAGAGTAACTGGAATATTTTTTTCTTAAGCTGAGAGTTAATCAAAGAGTAAAACTGAGAGTTTAACTTTAAAATTATTATTTGATCTTTTGTGGGTTTGAGTAAACTCTTTTAATCCGAATTTTATTCAAAGATATTAGTTATTAAGTTTATTGTTTTAAAGAAAGTTTTAAAGCCATTAAAGTTGAGTAACTAAGTGGTGCGAATTTGTATTTTGAAAAGTAAAAATTTTTATTAATAACCAATTCACCCCCCTCCTGGTTATTCTTTTGGGACCAATAATAAAAACACCCCAAACATTCTCTCTCTCTCTATTTATATATATTAGCTTTAAAAACATAGCCATTCACCCTCAAAAGAATCTTAAACGATCGAATTTGGAAGTCTGCAACGGCTATTCTTTAAACTATCTCGTCCCAAATTTGTTATGCCTTGAGTTACCCTCGATCAAGTCTGTGCTGTTTGATCTCATCGCACCTTAGATTTACACAATCGAGCCCTCTATTTGCCTTGTGATCAAGGATATGCTTTCTCATTTTGTTCAACTTGTCGCGTCTTAGATCAAACTTGTCGAGCCCTTGATTTGCCGCTTGACCAAGGCCACGACCAAGCCTATGGCGCTTAATTTGTTCCTATAGAATGTGCAGAGAAAAATACACATATAAACACAAATATATATATATGCACACTAAAGCTTAAACATATTAAAAATAAGTTTTGCTTATTAAATATAGCTTAACTAAGTCAATGAGCATTTGTGCAATACATTTTCTCATTAAAATAATATTGTAACCACCCTTGGTTCATCAATCCCCATTTTTTATGAGAATAATTATTGCACAACATTACTCCTCCTAAATTAAGCATTCGGGTAAAAGCGCACTTGTAAAAGATGTAATGCTTAATTAAAGGTTCCCAAGCTACATGTAATAAACAACTTATTAAATGCAACTTAACTCTTCAATTAAGCATTTCGGGTAAAAGCTCATTTGTAAAGATATGATGATTAACAAAAAGACTTAAATTACATTTAATAAACAACTCATTTTTAAACATACAAAAACACACAAGTATAGTGTTTTAAATAATTATAGAAACTTTTTCTCTAAAATATGGTTATGCATTAACCTTAGAGACTTGCTCTGATATCAATTGTCGGAAAAACATGCATCACGAAGCTTGATTACACGCGCATATTGCAAAAGCAGAAGTTATAAAATGGGTTTCTAGACCAATTTGAAGCTTATTTATCCAAATTATTATCTCTTTTATCCTTTTACACATAATTATAATAATAATAATAAAGAGATAAGGGAGGAAGAAGATTACACCAGATTTAATGTGGAGTTTGGCTTATCCCCTAATCTTCATGGTCCACAATTTGCCTCACTCAATGATGACTTCATGCATTCTGTAACGCCCTAATATGAAGGCATTACAACCCGCTACGTATCCTCTCTTATATAGGACACGCAAAGGCTCTAATATCCACAATAATACATTTATCACTTGTAAACACACATAGGTATCTCATAGATATGAAACCCATTAAACTAAAAACATATACCTCATAAAATATAAACTCTTGGTTCCGGTATAAAATCCCAATTGGCATCACATAGCCAACAAATTCAGTAGAAAACTAAAACTTTGTTCACATCGAAATCTTTTCATTTAAAACCAACATAAACATCCAACTACAACTCCAAATGACCTAACCATGTCTTTTCTTTCTAAATCCTTATATCCGAAGACTAGCTCTCGGCTGGGTAGTCGGGTCCACTATCGCCATCCCTGTTATCAAAGAATAACTCATATCTAGAAAGATCATATACTATATCTTCTTCACCTATACCTGAAATTTAAAAGAATGAGAGGCGATGCCCAGTACGATAATTCCAATCAAAAAACAAATGTATATGCACATACAATAGACAGATAATACATGCAACTTAAACTAATGCAAAGAGTCATATTATTATCTTTCTTAAGCTAACAAAACAACACAGTCCAGTATTATGTATACTCTAATCCCGAACTCGGAGTTACTCAGACCATTGAAAATCAAACAACTCTTTGAAAACAATAATCATATACATATATGGATGAGTCGGTACTCCCCAAATACCCCTAATCCAGAACACCTAATTCTACTGAATCATATCAAGGCACGAGTCCACTAAGGACAATCTCACGCCAAGATCATCAAGGTGCCTTACCAATATCACTGTTTGCCAGGTCTTTACTGGTCAAAGCCAAGCACAACCAAATAGACAATTATTAAGCCGAATATAATTAGGTTTATTATGAAATTCTGTTCTTACAACCATTCAATCAATATTAAACTTACAAGCAAAAACAACAAGTAAGGATTGGTCGTACCTTTCTTGATTTCAGGAATACAAATCAAATCCGCAAATCCGATATCAACAACAACAAAGACAACCCGAACTCCACAAACTCTTATATCAACACCAACAACAATTCCACGAACTCCAAATATCCTATTACAAAATATATATATACATCAACAGATATGAACACATTATCAATATATATCCTAACACATATGAATTCTCCAAAAATCCTAACCTGAGAAGAAATCTCCGCTATCTGCTCCGTCTATTCCAATCAAACTCCACAAATATCCTCAAGAACAACAATGAACCGTACAAAACTCCACAATCACCAAATATTTTCACCAAAACCCGAATTTACATAACATAAAGAACATATAAGGATTGTTTAACTCGTATTTTGTTTGAATCCATCATAGAGGAGATAAACTTACTGATTTGAATTGCTAAAACCCGACTTGCATTCACCAATCATGGATCTCAACACGTGCTAGGTTTCCTCACAAGAACCTTCATGCAAAATCCAACCAAACCCTAAGAAACTTATATAAATTCGTATATAATCCATATGAAAAGGTTAAGATCACTTACTTTGGATCAAAAACACCCTTTTGATGATTCTCCAACCCTAGAACTCCAAGAACGCTCCAAAACTCTCTTATACGGAGGAAAAAGATGAATAAACTTTTTCTGTCGAAATTGTTTTCTCACGTCTCGTATTCATAGAAATTGCTCATATGTCGGCACCTACGCCGGCGGCATACATCTTATATTTGTCGGCGTACACCCTACGCCGACAAAAATATCACAAACACCGACGGCGTTCATATAGGCTTTGAATTCCCAGAATTTCGATCCAACAACATACGCCGGCAAATCCATGATCAACGTCGGCGACGTTCCTATCCGACGTTAAAAGAAACGCTCGCATACAATGGCGGCGTTCCACCTAGCGTTAAGAAAAGATGGCATAGATTCTCTAGATAGCAGCGTAGCATCTATCAAAAATTGGAAAAATCCGAATTTCATCATTCATTCCCTAATCAAACTTAATCTTTTACAACTTACTTGTTTTAATCTTAAACTCATCCTATATCATCTTATGATTCATAATCAGTTATATTTTCATCTTTATATTTCTGTATATTACACATTCCCTACAAAGCAATTGCCTCATAAAGAGGACTTCGATAATGCCTCAACAATAGAGGAATTCATACAAGTGCCTTGTTAACTAAAGATTTCACATTGCCTTAGCATGAGAACTTCACAAATGCCTCATAACAAAGGACTTCACATTGCCTCAATACGGGGACTTTACAAATGCCTACACGCACATAGGACTTCACGTATTGCCTCAAACACAAGAAGACTTCACTAAAACACTCAAACAAAACATGTGAATAGTGTCTTACAATATTGGCTCACTAAACTCATGAATGACACTATTTACTTAATAGAAACAAACACACATAGATAATATTTTTACATAATCCCATCCTATTAAGCTCTACTCTCTTTTCTTTATTATCAAAAAACACCCTAAAATACTCTCTCTATATATATCAGCTTTAAAAACATAGTCATTAATCCTCAAAAGAATCTCAAACGGTTGAATTTGAAAGTCTGCAATGACTATTTTTTAAACTGTCCACCCTAAACTTGTCACGCCTTAAGTTATTTCTCGATTAAGTCTGTGCTGTTCGATCTCATTGTGCCTTAGATTTGCACCATTGAGCCCTCAATTTACCCCACTATCAAGGCTGTCCTTTCTCATTTTGTTCCACTTGTTGTGACTTAGATTTACACTTATCGCGCTTTAGATCAAACTTGTCGAACCCTCGATTTGCCCTTCGATCAAGGCCATAACCAAGGCTGTGGCACTTAATTTGTTTCTGCACAATCTACAGAGGTCAATACACATACAAACACAAGCATATATACGCACATTAAAGGTTAAACATATTAAAAATAAGTTTTGTTTATTAAATGTAGCTTAACTAAGTTGAGGAGCATTTGCACAATATATTCTCTCATCAAAATAAGATTGTAACCATCCTTGGCTCATCACAACAAACTACAAAAGAGATTTCAAACCATGCTACAATCAAAATCAGTGGTATCAAAGGAATGAAGGTAATAGTAACAAAAAGTCATGTGGTTGCTTTTTTTTTTTTAATGGAATAGGACATATTGAAAAGTTTTGTTATTATAAACAAAACAAGCTTGGCCATAATCAAGATAATAATACAAATTATGCAAGCTTGAATTTCAAAGAACCCAAGATTTTCTATGTTCGTAAGAATAGGTAATGTGATCTTTTCGGATGCAAGAACACGGAGGTAAAATCAAAGATAGTTGGTGTCTTGATAATGGATGCTCAAAACACATGACTAGAGACGCTTCATTGTTCACAAGCTTAGATTTAAAAGAACAAGACTACATAAGATTTAATGACAATAATAAGACAAAAATAATTGTCATTAGTGCAATTGGTGCTCATCCCTTTTCTAAAGATAATGTTTGCTTAAAAGGATTATCACATAATTTACTTAGTATAAGTCAACTATTTGATAAAAGACCTATAATAACTTTTGATCAAGATAAATGCATAGCTTATAGCAAAAATAGAGATAAAATTTAGGAAGGTTTTAGGAAAAAAAACATATACTTGATATGACCTTCTAAAATAATTTCTAAAATTGTTGCCTTTCTCTAAATGATAATGTTTTCATGTGGTATGGCAAGCTTGGACATGTTGACTTTCATTAACTTAAAAAACTATCTAAAAAGAACTTAATCAATGGATTACATGAGATTTTGCATAAAAGATGATGTGAAGTGTGATGCATGCTTGAAAGATAAAATAGCATCAATCGCACATAAAAGTAAAAATGTGATATCTTCTTCTAAACCTTTAGAATTGTTACATGCTGATTTGTTTAGTCCAACAAGAGTTAAAAGTCTTGGTGGAAGTGGATATGAGTTGGTTATAGTAGATGATTTATTGCAAGATTCTTAAGTTCTATTTTTACAAAACAAAAGTGATGCTTTTTCAAATTTTGAAAAATTTGCAAAAATGTTTCAAAATGAAAAAAATTGTCCCTAATTAGTCTTAAAGCTGATCATGAAAAGAAATTTGAAAATACTGGATTTACAAATTCTTGTTAAAGTCATGACATTACTCATAATTTTTCACCTTCCTATACTTCTCAACAAAATGGAGTTGTAGAAAGAAAGAATAAAAAATTCAAGAGATGGCAAGAACTCTAAATGCAAATAATGTAAGTGAATATTTTTTAGCTGAGGTTATTTCTTCTGCTTACTACATAATAAATCGCGTTTATGTTAGACTTATAGTTAATAAAACTCCATACGAATTGTCTAAAGGTAGAATATTGAATGTTTCATATTTTCAAGAGTTTGGTAGTAAATACTTTATATGGGAAAGACCTTGGAAAGTTTGAAGAAAGAGCTTGTGAAGCAATTTTTCTTAGATATTCTTTAAACAATAAGGCTTTTTGCATATACAAAAAGACACTAAAACAATTGAAAAATCAATAAATATCTAGTTTATAAATACCTATGTGGATGACAATGATTTTGTCGTTATGTTGAGAACTGAGGTAAAAACAGATAAAAATGAAAGAATTCAACAAGAATTTTAAGACATATGTTCTAGAAACTAAAATTAGAACCATTGAAGACTTCAAATGCTAAGCCAAAAGGTGATCCCATGTAAAATCAAACAATGAATGAATTACCAAGACCCTAGAAAGACTCATCTTCTCACCCAATTGAACTGGTAATTAGAGGTATGAATCATGGTGTTAGAATAAGAAAAAGATTACAAAATCTGGAAAATCATTTTGCTTCAGTTTTCGAATATGAACCAAAAAATGTAGATGAAGCATTAAAAGATAATAATTGGATAGTAGCCATGCAAGAAGAATCAGGACAATTTTAAAAGAAATAACGTATGGAATTTAGTTCCTAAACCTAAAAACAAAATTGTAAAAGGCTCTAAATCGGTTTTCAAAAACAAGTTAGATGAAAATGGAAAAATAGTTATAAATAAAGCTAGATTAGTCATTAAATGATACTCATAAGAAGAAGGTATAAACTATGATGAAGCTCATGCACCAGTAACTAGATCAGAAGCAATTAAACTTTTGATTGGTTGTGCATGTTATAAAAACCTTAAACATTATCAAATTGACATAAAAAATGGTTATTTAAATGGATATATTAAAGAAAAAGTTTACATTGATAAATCCCCAAGTTTTGAAAATCCTTATAAAAAGGATTACATTTACAAATTAAATAAAGCATCATTCGATCTAAAACGAGCACCAATTGTATGTTATAAATGCTTAAGTGAATTTCTAATATCTAATAAATTTCGTAGAAGAAAAGTTTATACCACTCTGTTTTTGAAATTCTTTGGAAATGATATTTTGATTTTCAAATATATGCTGATGATATAGTATTTGATTCCACTAATAAATTATACTGCAAAAAGTTTGCAAGCTTAATGCAAAATGAATTTGAAATGTCTATGATGGGAGAATTAAACTTCTTCGTTGGTTTACAAATAAAACAATATAAATATGGTATATTTATACATCAAGAGAAATACATTCATCAAATTCTCAAGAAGTTTGGATGTGAAAACTACAAAAGTGTTACAATACCTATGTATAATTCTACTCACCTAGATGTCAAATGAAATACACCTTATAGTCGTAAAAAAAATTTCAAGTATATAAGTGCTACAACTAAATTGGGCATTTAGTATCCAAAGAATCAAAACATTCATTTCATTAGATATTCGGATACAAACAAATGTAAAGTATTGCTCACAACCAAGATTTCGATCAAGAACATGGCTACAGTTGCAGAGAAGAACAATTAAATTTTAAATAACTGTGTACACGACTTTGAACACAACTAAGTTTCTAGAAGGAATAGCCACAATTGAGAATACGTTGCAAAACTCGACTATAGTTTAGCTTGACCACAAAACAACAGGAGCTTCATATTTGAAAACACATTAACAAGCACAGGAGCATTTTCTTCATGACTTTTACACCACTAAGAACGCGGCTAGTGATGCGCTACGAATCACATAAGGTTTGGTTCTTAGCTTAAAAGACACAAGGTTATTGAAGTTTTAAAAATTTATAAATGCCAGTGACACGCTACGAATCACTACTAATTTAAGTAACGCATTTACTAAAGTAGCATCAAAACATTAGGTCGTATTCTAATAGATCGTTAGTATCTATTTGTATTCATTTTTCATTTATTATCTAGCCAAAGAAAATTTAGCAGTTCATGATGTATTAGATATTCACAAAACTAAGTTAATATTTACAAACATAATCTGGCTATAAACATGCTCTAGAGGTAAATTCCGAAAGATAGGTTAAAATATAAGGAATAGCTTAGATCTTGAATATAAGTAATAGCTTAGATCTTGCTTCATCAAGTCCTTATTATGTGAATTAAGAAACAAACTCAATTAGTTCTTTGTTGCATAGGCTTATACTATCGAATTCATCAATTTATATTAATGACTCTCTCGAGTGTCATTAACATCTAAACCTAGGTCAAAAATCGGAATCTCTTCTCAAGCTATTAGCAACCTAGATTTGCATCAAGAACAAGAATCCTTTGATTAAAAACCACATTTCATGAATTCTTAATCAAGTGACAAAAGCTTTTCACTATTCTATCTCTACTTCTCTAGATGTTATAAGTAACCGCATTAATAGCTCAGATCTATTCAAATGAATGATTTCTCGATCTATTTTATTCAAATCTAACATAAATTTACATTGTGCACACACATAAACCCACAAAAATGAAGTTCAAGCTATTAATTACAAGTACTCACCAATATTCAATTAATGCACATTAAATTCACATGAATCAGGTCTTGGATATGCAAAATCTAAGCTTGAACATTTACTTATCCATGGATTTAATTAATTAACAACACGAAATTAAGAGAAATAATTGATAAGTGAAGATAGATATCACTCATGGAAGCTTAGAACCTTGTATATAAACTCGAATCATCATTTGAATTACGTAAAGGAGCTTGAAGCCTAGCAAAGTAGTGTTTCTCTCACTAAAATTCTCTCTCTCTGATTAGTTACCCTATACACTATCCACACTTTAATTCTATACGTGTCTTACTATACATGTTTATTACACTACTATACATGCCTATTTATTGACAAAAAGCACGAAATGAATGAAGATTTTATTGTTAACATGGAATATTCTTTATAACAAACTTTGTTAGAATTGCCACTTGTGTATCAAGGATCGATCAGGTGTTGAACCACGGTTGTAATTGCAAGCTCGATTAATGCCACAATTGGCTCTGCATGCAACTGCAACTTGAGGAACAATTGAAGCTCAATGTTCATCATGGGTCTCAATCGTGAGTATGTTTTGGAATGCAATTGGCTCATTTGCATTGTCTTCAAGTGCTCTTGATTTCAATCACAAGGGGCGCGATTTCAAGTTCTTATCATTTTTTCTCCAATCTCTTATCAAATCATTTTGATTCTTTCTTTTAGGCTCATTAGAGCTTAAAACAATAATTTAAGCAATAATAGCACAATTTTATGGGAATTTTATCAGATATTCAAATAAAATGAGCACAAATCCCCTTGAATTGAATAAAGTAATTAAAGCTTATCAAGGTTTAGATGTCCAACATATTTTATGCAATTTTTAGATCTTTTGCCATGTTAGAATCTTTTATACTATAAATAAAACCCTAGACACATAGAGAGAGAATATACAAAATACTTAGAGAATAGGATTGCATTTTTCAAATTGTATGAGAGAGAATTTAGAAAGCACCTTGTGGGTTTTTAGCAGTTTTGTGGGTTTCACAGCTACAATTCGACTTCATTGCTTCCATTTCATTAAAGGACTACGCTCCAAATTATTGATTTGCATTATTACATTCATAGAGGAGTAGTTGATTTAGCTTAAGTCTTGTGGATCCGTAGGTTGAATTCATGTAACTCCATTGTGCTTAAAACAAAACAGTGTTGATTTCTTGGATTCAATAGCTTTAGTTTAATATATCTTGAATTCATATAATGCATGATATGAGTTCATGCCTAATTTCATCAAAATAGATCGAGAGGTCATTTTAATTAATAGATTTAGGCTATTGAAGAGGATTGCTCATAACATCTAGAGATAAAGTGGTGAAATTCATCCACACTATGATTATTTAATCCTTGAATTTCGGTTCTTAATTCGATTCTAGGTTGGTAATGATTAGGAAGAGATTTTAATTGTTAAATTAAACATTAATGATCTTGAGAGAAACTCTAACTTGTCTTAGAGAATTTTTAGTTCAAGAAATCAACACAACACTTATTGAGATTTTCTTGAGTTACACGAATAAACCTAAGGTGAAACATAATCTAAGTGCTTTGTGAATTAGATTATCTTAATCTTCTTGTGTATGTTGTGAACTCCCTCATTTAGACATAATATAGACTTAGCTTGCTGTTTAGTTTAGCAAACTCCTCTATTTTTATTGGCTATATAATAGGAAAAGAGTGAGTAGGGATAATTACCAACTTCCCTATGGAATACGACCTAGATTCTTCTACTATGCTACTGCGATAAGTGCACTTGCTTGTTCGATTGTAGTTAGATTAGAATTCAAAGAAAAGAATTATGTATGTTTGTTATGTGCTACTTGTAACACCAATAGCAGGTGAAAAGGGAGGAGATGAATGAGTCCTTGTTTGTTTAGCTCCTTTTTGCACTGTTTCTTTTTAGGTGTCATCTGAAATAAACAAAGAAAATCATGATTATCAACACTTTGTCAACTACATAATTGTCAAAGCACATGTAAAGTAATCACCAAGTATTCTAAAACTCAAACACATTATAATCTTCATGTAAACGCCAAGTGTCATAGGAACAATGGAATTGCTAACCATCATGTAATTCATATCTAAGCAACATGTAAACATAATGGAATCTAAGGAAACAAAGGACATGAGATGCCTATTAGAGCCTTATGATAATGATCTCACAACCAAGTCCAATTACACCAAGTCTAATCTACAATTCATGCAAAACAAACTCCTATAGGGTACAAAATGACATCATCTCATCAACTATAACATCTCGATCAACTATTGTAGACTAATTAGACAAAAGCCCTAAACAAATTTCAACTAATCTCAATTTTGCAAAACTAGGGTTCTTGCTCATCAATTCAATTGATACAATCAATGATATGTTAAGACTTATATAACTAAAAAGTCATGATCATAAGTTCAAGGAATTCAATAACATCTACCAATTAACAAGATATTTGACAAGGAAACCCCAATTTTGAATGAACCTAGGATAATAATTAAAGAATCAAAAGCATAATCGAATTTGAAAGATAAGTGGATGAGTACATACTGTGATGTCGATGGAGCAAGTTGAAGGGAAAAATCCATAGGAATTGATGTAAAGGAAATTTTTTGTGAGTAAAGACAAGTGAAAGAACTTGAGAGTAGTAAGTGTTGAAGAGCACGAGTTTTAAAAATGAGCAAAGGGAGGGCAAAACTATTTATAGTTTCACATGGCATTAAGACTTATGCGGCTGCTATGAGCCATGCCTATAAAAAGTAAAGCAATTTTAATTATTGACCTGACACGGTTGCAACATGGGCTGCAACTTGTTTTAACACTTAAGACTCCCTTAAGGATGCGGCCGCATTGTTGGCTACATAAAAACTTGTGAAGTACTTCCTTAAGCTAACATGGGCATGCTACTAGTGGTTTCGAAGTCTGGAAGTAAAAACTGAAAGTCAACTTAGCCACGGGTGTGCCAAGGGGTGCGTCTAAACCTCTAAACAATACTAACAAAAGTTATTTGCTATCACGAGCTCATCAAAACCAAGTCATCAAAGCAAAAATTTATCAATACACGCACATAAGCACACTAAGGAATGCGCCAAGACCTAAGGGCAAAAACTGTCATGCCCCAAATGGTACCCTAAACGTGACAGTCCGCCACACTCAATATTAAAGCTTAAGTATGACAACCTTAGCCATTCCCGAAAGCTTTTATATTAAGTGTAAGGCGTACTTTCACAACTTTAGAGGACCATGTATGGAATTATGAAGCTTAAGGAGATATAAAAACATATTAAGAAAAGATTATTCATAATAAACATTTATTCATATCAATGGTTTTACAAACTTAGGGACATTTCCCTTTGATCACTAATCTATTACATGGATATTTGTACATCAATACTAATGCTACACTTTATCTAAATTTCTATTATCCAAAAGAGATTACCTACCGAGGGTCCTCGTGGCCTTAACCATAAATAGGGAAACTGCAAAAGATATCTATGGGGGTATAAGCTAATAGGTTTAGTGAGAACTATTTCCATAAATAACTTCTTGTAAAATTTCAAACAAGTTGATTAAACAATCAAATGTAATGAAACATACACTGAGCAAACAAGCATATAGTTTTCCGGGAACTATATGTTGAATGGATTTGCCCTCCATTCGGGGTCTGGTGATACTTAACCTCAAAACAAGTAGTTTTAATTAAAAAGTTTTATGCTCGCGACCACTCATCGCCAGCATTCGAATCTACTTGATTTGACCTTGCTTTCGGATCTTCCGCCAAGCATTTCCCTTAAGCCGCTAAGCAATCGCTTTCGAATCTCCCGCCAAGTGTTGCTTTCGACATGAGCTTACTATCCTTCTCACCCAAGGATAATAACCCAAAATGCAATGTGACTCACTTCGTGGTATGCATGAATTCATTTATTTATAAAGTCATAATATAATTATTTTTGAATTTAAGGCGATCAAGGAATTTCATACAAATCAATGCTATACTAAAACAAACATTTAAAACAATTCCGGCTCCGATATTCTTAAAATTCTTTCAAAGAATTATTTTATATACATATCGATTTATCTTTTCCTAACTCTAATGCAACTAATTTACAAGCACAACAAGTATAGCATTTAATGGAAATAAACTCACAATGCCATGTGACTATTCCTCTAGGTGGATGAGTCGTTCACACACTCCACTTAATCGCAATAATCCTCGAGATAAAGGAATCCTCGAGATAAGGCTTCCTCAAGCTCACCTACCAAAGAAAATACCCACAATGAGTATTCCTTGATGATTTTCTTGATATTTGACAAAACATTGTCAAAAGAATGTTAAAGTTCGTATAAAGGAATGTTCAACTTAAAATGGCCATAACTTGGTCATTTTAACTCGGAATCGCATATAATATACCGATTTCTACCTACTTGAAAAGATCTATCCATTTCCAAAATTACTTTTAACAGACAAGGTCATATAGGCTCCGACACAGTGGCGACAAAATTCACCACGGATTTTCCAACACAAAACAACTTTGGTTCAAGAAATCAAAATTTGTTTGATAAATACTTAGTTATTCTATATAGTCGAAAAAATTCTCTTTTTATAACTATAGAACTCATATTCAAGAATGCTCAAGTGTTTTGTTGCCTAATTATTTTTCTTGAGTAAAACAATGTCGAGTTGAAGTTTTTGGAAAAAGATAGTTTTCAAAAATTGTTTTTGTAAATTTCTTGAAATGAATACTTTGTTTCCTTTTGTTTTCTAAAAACGCTTTATGTTGGTTTTATTATTTTTCCTAAGTAACTTTTGAAAATAAAATTTTTCATTTTCTAAGTTTTCTACACTTATACTATTTTAGAGTTTTTAGAAAATATGCTATTATCCCTATTTACTTTTCTTGTACAAATTCCTTTGTCTATTTGTTTGCAAAAATCTTTATTTGAAAATTTTTCATTCTTTTCTCATGCCTTATGTTTTTCATAGAAATCACCCATTCATAAGAGTTTATTTTCTTGATGAAACAAAGTGGAGCAATATGTGACTTGAGAACTTTTTATAGTAAAGTAGTTTCTAAAATCTTAACAGTTGCTTCTTGTAATTTGAAAAGAGATAACTTTATTTTTGCTTTTCAACCCATAGATTTCCTACTTTACATAAACTTGTTCCTAAAAAAAATCTCCTTTTCGTCAATTATTTTTAGAACTTGAAATTTTTGGACAACAATTTAAATGAACATGACTTATGAGAAAATAATAGCAAGCAAAATAATGTAGGTAATAAAATCAAGTATTGGAGTCTTAGCTTTTTCAAGGCTCCGGATTAAGAAGTAGACTAGTCCCAAAATAAAATAAAATAAAGAAAGAAAGAAAAACTTGTTTTGACTTGATGAGGACAAGTCTAAGACTAGAGACTAGTCTTAAAATAACAAGGAATGAGTAAATAAATTGCAAGGAATTAATAAATAAATTGCAAAGGAAAGTAAATAAAGTGCATTGCATAAAATAAATAAATTGCAAGTGAGCTTATATGCTCTAAAGGATATGTATATACATATATAGATAATAATATTTAGATATAGTAGCAATAATATGAACAAAAATAATAACATGAACATAAATAGATTTTTCGAACAAGCACAATACATGAACATAATGTAACTTTCATAACTTGTAGTCTTTGGAAACTCACACTATGGTCATGTAAAGTTACATGACATGAAGAAGAAGAAGAAGAAAATAGTAGAAGGTGGTTACCTAAAGAAGACTTTGGTATGGTTATGTGTTATGGGTTTTAGTTTTGGTAGAAGTTGTTGTGCAAATATTTTGAGAGAGTTTTTGGATGATATTTTGAGAGAGTTTTGAGAGGAGAAATTGAGAGATTTTGGTAAGAATTTGTGGATAGTGAATGTGTGAAAGAAGTGAAAGAGGAGGGGGGTATTTATAGGAAAATGTGGAGGGATTTTTGTGTGATTAAAATAAAAGAAAATTGAAACAAATTGATGAGGAAGATGGGAGGGGGCGCGCGGCCACATTGATGGGGAGAGAGAGAAGATTTTATTTTTTTTGATTTTTGTTAAATAAAAGATGTAATATGTAAGGTAGATGTGAAATAAAGTTATGGGAAAGGTAAAAAGTAAGAATTATAGGTTATGTAGTGTGTAAGAATAGGTGTAAGAAAAAGTAGAGATAAAAGAATGATAGAATAGTAATGAATAGTGTAATGTAAGATAGATATGACTAATAAAGTACCGGTAGTAAGAAAATACGTGTATAAATGCGATATCTTATTTTTACTTACTGAAAAATTACGAAACTGATATTTTTGAAAAACTTATATTTTTACGAGTCTAACGGTGTATTCGGAATATTTTTGCTATTCCGAGCTCCCTGACACGTTTTTCGAGAACTGTGTTTGATCGGGTTCGAAGGACACCCGAAATTCGCAAAACTGATATATTTATATAACCTATGGTTATTGCAAACTATTCTAGCTAATTATCCCAACTTTGTTTTCCAGGGCCAAAGAAAACGGCAATGCCGGACTTGATTGGTTACGGTAAACTAGGTTTTGTTGACCTTTTAGGGTTCCGTTTGACTTCTGGTTTAGGGTTTTATGCTAAACCAATTCCAAAATTTTGAACACATGGTTGTACACTGATGCATGACTTTCCTATGGTCATGGAATATAGAATGTCAAGGCTATGCACTCAGTTCATTCCACGTTGCATCATACAGCCATATAGACCTCTATGCTGTTTCTTGAAAAATCTTCAACACTTAGTGAATTTTATACTCTCTTTGCTCGTACATTATCTCAAACTTCATTTTCAAGCAAAATTATCACTTATCAATAACCATGATGTCTGCAAAAACACATAAAACGTAAAAAAAAAAAATGCAAACAACTGAGAAAAACAAAAACAAGATTAAAAACAAAGAAATTAGACATGGGTTGTCTCCCATGGAGCACTTGTTTAATGTCATTAGCTCAATGTGTTAAAAAAAGCATCTGGATCTTCATGACAAAGCTTTAAACATTGTCCATTAACTTTCAAAGTAGCTTCATCTGGATGTTTACTTCTATAGCACCATAAGTAAAAATCTTCCTGACAATGAATGGACCCAACCATCTTGATTTAAGTTAACCTAGAAAAAAACTTGAGTCCAGAATTGTACAAAGGAACTGAATAACCTTCCTAAACTTGCTTTGAATGACAGATTCTAGCATCACGAAGCATCTTAATCTTTTCCTTAATAATGTAAAAATTCTCATAAGCATTTTGATGCCATTCATTAAGTTAATAGAATCGAAATCATGTTTTCTCACTAGTCACTTCTAAATCCAAATCAGCTATCTTTATAGCCTAATAAGCATAATGTTAAATCTCCATCGGCAAGTGGCAAGCCTTGGCATAAATCAATCTACGGAGTTATCCCTAATGGAATTTTGTAAGTTGTTCTATAAGCCTACAAAGCATCATCAAGCTTCTCTACCCAATCTTTATGGTTATACGCAATGGTCTTTTCCAAAATTCTCTTCAAATCTTGGTTAGAATCCTCAATTTGATCACTAGTTTGTGGATGATATGGAGTTGTTAAGTGATGATGTGCTCCATAATTTTTCAACACTTTCTCAATTTGCACATTACAAAAAGGAGTACATCGATCATTAATTAACTCCTTTAGGCACCAAACCATGAAAACAACTTCTTAAAAAACTTTGAGGCATCATTGGTGGGTAGGGCTTGAGCTTTAGGCCATTTAGAAACTTAATCTACAACTACAATATATATTTGTTCTCATAAGAACTAGGGAATGGACCCTTAAAACCAATACCTCAAACATCAAAAACTTCACATTCAAGAACAAACTCTCAGGCATTTCATCTGCTTAGAATGTTCTCAGTTTTTTAGTAGTGATCGTAAGACAAAACAAAGGCATGGGCATCCTTAAATATGCTAGGCCAATAAAATCAAGATTGAAGAACTTTTTGAGCGGTTCTATTTACACTGTAGTGACCACCAGTAGATTCATTATGATAATGGAACAAAATCCTTTGGCCTTCCTCATGTAAACGCATTGCCAAATTACTTAATCAACATGTACTCAAAAAAGAAAATGATCTTCCTAAAAACAGTATTTCAAGTCAAAAAATAATTGCTTCTTTTGATGATAATCAAAATCATTGGAAAGTTCTTTTCCGACCAACTACTTTGCTATATCATCAAATCAAGGAATACTCTCATCATTGAAAGCATAAATTGCATACAAAGTTCCTTAAGGAACTCATCATCAATATCATCTTCATTTAGCTGCTTGAGATAAGGATTTTCAAGTCTTAACAAATTATCTACAGCCAAATTCTCAACTCCTTTTATTATCCTAATCTTAAGATCAAATTCTCGCAACAAAAGGATCCACTGAATAAGTCTCGACTTTGCATCAACATTTGACAAAAGATATTTCAATGCTGAATCATCAATATAAATAATCACTTTAAATAAAATAAGATAAAGACTGAACTTCTCAAAAGCAAATACCACAACAAGTAATTCCTTCTCAGTAGTTGTATAATTATCTTGAGCTATTGTCAAAGTTTTGCTTACATAGTGGATAGGCTAAAAATGCTTGTCCCTCCTTTGGCATCACACATCAAGTTACATGGAAGATTCCTATCCAAAACTACCATTATTAGTGCTTTAGTGAGCTTCTCCTTAAGCAAATTAAATGCTTCCAAACAATTATCATAAAAAACGAACGGCATGTCCTTCTTTAGGAGTTTTGTCGGAGGTCTTGCAATCTTAGAAAAATCTTATATAAAATCCCACATGACTTAAGAAACTCCTTATTGCTTTGATTGAATTTGACAGGGGAAGCTTAGCAATCACTTCGATCTTCATCATGTCTACCTCAATTCCTTTACTATAAATCTTATGGCTCAAAACTATCCCTTCCTTAACTGAAAAATGGAATTTCTCCCACATGAGAATAAGGTTTGTCTCTTCCCAATGTTAGAGAATTTTCTTCAAATTATGGAGGTAGTCATCAAATGTATCCCTAAAAACTGAAAAATAATCCATGAAAACTTCCATAATTTCTTCAATGAAATCCTCAAAAATAGCCATCGCACATTGTTGAAATGTAGCTAAAACATTGTAAAGTCTATAAGGCATTCTCTTATAGGCAAAGGTGCTATAGGGATAAGTAAAAGTGGTTTTCTCTTGATCCTTCGAGACTATTGGAATTTGAAAATAATTTGACATACCATCCAAGAAACAATAAAAAGAATGGCCAGTTAATCGCTCTAACATTTGATTAATGAATGGCAATGGAAAATGATCTTTCCTAGTAGCATCATTGAGCTTACAATGGTCAATACCAACTCTTCAATAACGATGCACATAGGAATTAACTCATTCTTTTCATCAAGCACAACTATTATACCACCCTTCTTTGGAACGATTTGCACCAGACTAACCCATGAACTATTCAAAATAAGATATACAAGTCTTGCATGTAAAAGTTTCACAGCCTCTTTCTTTACCACATCTTTATGCTTGGATTCAACGACGTTGTGGTTGCACAATGAGCTTAAGCCTTCCTCCATCAAGATTTTACGTGTATAAAATGAAGGATTAATTCCTTTAATACCAAATTTTTTTCACGCAATAGCTCTTTTATGTTCTTTCAGAATTTCTAAAAGTTCTTTTTCTAAACTAAATTAAGATAAGAATAAATGATTATCGAAAGTTTTGAGTTTTCTTCAAGAAAAGCATACTCTAAATAACTTGGAATTTACTTAAGCTCCAATTTAGGATGTTCTTCAATGGATGGCTTAAGTCTAGTAATATTGCTTTGGTTAGTCTCCTTAACACTGGTATCTTTCTTCACCTCTTGATTAGCTCCAACTGAGCTATCGCTTCATGAACATGATTATCCTCCACTTCACTTAATTTCCCTACATAAGACAAATTTCAAGGGCATCTTTTACTAGCAATCCTTGCACATCATTAGACATAGGAATATCAAAGGAATCAACAACATAGAAAGCATCATCATTTGGATAAAAATTGTTTGAAAATATAGAGCATTCTTATAATCATCTCATCCTTTCCAATTTACAAGACCAATTTCCAATCCTTCACATTGATAACCACACCAACAATAGCAAGAAATGGCCTCCCAAAAATCAAAGAGACATCTACATGTTCATCCATGTCCAATATAACAAAATCAATCGGAAATATAAAGTCTTAAACCTTCACTAACCCATCTTCTTCTACTCTTTTTGGAAAACACATAGAACGATAAACCACTTGAAGACTCATTTGAGTAGGTTTTGGTTCCCTTAACTCTTACTTGAACATATTATACGAAATAAGGTTAATACTTACCCCCAAGTCGGCCAATACTCTCACAATCGGTAAATTACCAATGAGATAGGGAATAGTGAAACTTCTTGGATCTTTCATCTTCTTTGGTAATTTGTTCAAGATTACCGCTAAACGTTCTCTACCAAAAGTGATGGTAGAAAGCTCCTCTAGCTTTTGCTTGTTTGAGAGCAACTCTTTAAGAAACTTGGCATACTTAGGCATCTTTGTAAGTGCCTTAACCAAGGGTAAATTGATATGCAGTTACTTGAACAACTCAAGAAATTTACTATATTGTTCATCATCCTTAGTCTTTTTCAACCTTTTTTGATAAGTCATTTTTACTCTATATTTTTCATAGGATTTTGAGCTTAACTTGCTAAGAATTTCTGATAAAATCCTGCGAAATCATGCTTTTGATAAATATTGTTGTTTTAAAACCAATTAAGGAGTAAACAAGTGTTTTTATGCAGATTTTGAGCAAAAACAACAATTAAAGTAAAAAATACAGAAGTCGAGCCCTAAAAAGACATAGTCTAGGCCAAAACAAAGAAAGAAGACAACAAAAAAATTGGTCTATCGAGCCTCAAATGCAAGCTCTCGACATGACCCTCGACTTCAGTCGAAGCGATCGAGCATCATTTTAAGAAAATACATTATCGAGCCTCAAAACTCGACTCTCGACAATTGTGTTAATAGACCAATTCTTCAATAAGATTTCCTCGAGCCTCAACAATTTAACCCTCGACTCTCTTAATTTTACCCTCGATAGAGCAATAGACAAAAAATACACAGTTTACTTAAAAATTCCCTGAAGTTGAGCCTGATCTTGGTGAATATAAGCCTCAACCAATAGAGCATGCGACTTTCGACGAGTGTTTTCACAGATTATTTGCGCGCGTTAAAAATTACCAAATTCTTTTAGAAAGGATCTGCCAAATCTGCCACATATCAAATAAAGATGGGCATGCTTTCTGTACCTAATAGTCTATAAATAAACGTACAAGAGTGTATTGTAAAAGTATGTACCAATAGTGTAAATCAGTATCAACGTAGAGTAGTTTTCTAAAGGATTTTTAGGTAAAAGAATTTCCATTTCTTTTTACTTGAAAATATCTTTTGTTTTTCTAGGTAAAGTCAATTTAACCCAGTGTTTGTGATTTCTATGCATTTCTGAGCAATTAATTGATTCATCTTTTGAACTTGTTTTATTTCTTCTTCATTGTGCTTATTTTGATAAATCTATAGAGAAATAAACTCCTACAGCTTAGGGATTATGAATCCAATTCCTGAGTCATTCTGATTTCAAATGCGCTTTCAAGTAAATTTGATTGAGTGTTTGTAATTAGTAACTTGGAATTAATTTATGGTTTTTAAAGGAATAGTGCATTCTTTTAGATCTATGATTGATTTCAATTGAATAGATCGAGAGATCATTCGATTGAATAGCTCTATGGTTGCTAATAGAGTCGATCCTAACTATCTCTTGCCGAGGAATGGGTGAAGACTTTCTATCATTTGTTTAAAAAATTCATTAAGTTATCTTTTTAAAACAACGGATTCTTATTCTTTATGTGGATCTAATTAAAATCTCAGATGACTTGTTTTAGCTAGATCTAGAACTACTGACTTGGAGAGAAGCTTTAGTTTAATTTAGAGAAACCGATGGTATAAACACACCATTTCAAACAGCTTTTAAGAAGTTATTGTCCTTAAGAAATCATTCTGATAAGGAATTGGTTAAGTAACCTTGAGCTATCTTTTTTATAGAAGTTACAAGCTTATTTCTTATTTTGCCTATTAAACACTTGTTAATGTTTCTAACTTAGTATAATTTATTTTACTTTATGTTTTTTTTTTCTGAGCTCTTTCTTTGGCTAGACAATTAATGGGATTGAGAGTATATTAGATGCCAATCATTCCCTTAGGACCGACCAAAATCATTTACTATGATACATTTGATGGGTACGCTTGCCTTGTGAGACTATAGTTGTTGATTTAGAAAATATTTATAAATTTGAAAAGCTTGATCAATGATCAGTGGAATTTGAGCTTTGGATTTCATAAATCACTTTTTAAACACAAAAAAAAAAAACCACAACTAAGTTTTTTGGCGCCGTTGCCGGGGAATGGTGTTGGATTTAATTTTTGAAGCCCAACAGGGCAATAGTAGAAATTGATTTTCATTTATTGTTCTAGCCGCTTTAATTTTGTAAATATCTTTTGTATATATGTGCTTTGATCTATAAATAGCTTTTGTTGAACTAACCCTTCTTTTTGTTATTGTATATACCTGTTCGTTTATTTTCTTTTCTGTATTTTCACTGTATATATGTTGTTGTATATATTTCTGTTCTGTTTTAGTCTTTAAATTCTCTATTTGTTTTAATTCTTTTATTGTACATATTTATTTGATATTATACATGCTTGTTTGTTTATTTTTGTTTGTTTCATGTTTCTTTTCTTGTTATTTCTTTATTCTTTTATTTGTTATTCTTTAATTAGTTTATTCTTTATATATATTTGTGTTTTCTTCCGATTTATCCTCAAATAAAATGTAGGCATATGACTAGAAGTCAATCTAAAATCTTATTTTGATTTGATCCAGAACCACAACGTATAGGTCAAAAAAGCAAACAATAAAAAATTACTGACCACGGAGAAGTCCAGGAGGGTATTGAACAAAACAGGGAGAACCACCCTAGAACCATGATTGACTTCTGCAGACTCAATTTAGAAGGAGCCAATACTAGTATAAACATACCTAGAGTTGCTGCTAACAACTTTGAGATTAAGCCCGACATAATCCAGATGGTTCAACAGATGGTCCAGTTTGATGACTTACAAGATGAGGATTCCAATAGCCATCTACAACAGTTCCTAGAGATTTGTGACACATTCAAAATAAATGGTGTGTCTGATGATGCAATCAAACTGAGATTATTTCCATTTCCCTAAGAGGAAATGCAAAGAAATGGTTGAATTGATTACCAAGGAATTCCATCTCCACTTGGTAACAAATGGTTGAAAATTTTATGAGAAAATATTTCCCACCTTCTAAAACAGCCAAGTCGAGCACTGACATTGCTTCATTCCACTAGATGGATTATGAAACATTGTATGAAGCTTTCAAAAGGTGGAAGGAGTTGCTGGCAAGATGCCTACACCATAGACTGCCTGAATAGACCCAGGTGTAAACTTTTTATAATGGATTGAACTATGAGACTAGGCAATTAATTAATGCAACTACTGGAGGAAGCCTGAACCACAAATCTCCTAATGAATGCTTAAACCTCTTTGAAGATATGGCTAACAACCATTACCAATGGTCTTCTATAAGAGCCAAGAAGGAAAAATCAGGGGGAGTCTTTGAACTTGATGTTGTTTCCAACTTGATTGCTAAAACTAAGGCTCTAAGCAGAAAAATAGAACATCTGTCCGAGGGGAAAACCCAAGTTGACCCTCAAGCTTACACAAGACAGAAGTTTTCTTAAATTCTCAAGTTTTCTTTAATTGTGCTTTGATAGAATTGAAACCCCTTATCTGTGCATATAATAATTGATAAATATTGCGGACAATGTTTGACTTAAGTGTGGGGGAGGGTTAAATAAGATAAAAGGGTTTAATAACTTAATAAATTGTATGAATAGAGTATGCACGGATATAGATCAAGTTTCCCACGCAAATTCATAAGAATTGAATGAAATGGTTAAAATTTGACAATTTTTTTTTTCAAAAAATCAGTTAGTTAAATGAATTATGAAACTGTCTTGAAACTGAACAATTTTTACTTTGTTTAAATCAATTGACAATATTCATGTAAGTAGTTTTACTCATTATTTAGTTTAGAATTTTAATGCTAGAATTAGCTTGAGGTCCTTAGTAAGGCTACTCAATCTTCTTATAAAAGCTTAAATGATTTATATGTTTTCCAAATTCACCATTTTGAGAACCGTTTTAATCTGTGGTGAATGATCAAATGATAATCATAACTTGATGATTTTTCCTTGTGCATATTAAAAACAAAATTAAAAATGAAACATGTGCTTAAAATTGGAATGGGCTTGGGTTGGTCCCTCAGAAGAACAATTTCTTGTCCCCTCTTTCAATTACTTAAAAAAAAAAAAAAGGCAAAAAGATAGGGGTAACACCCCATCCAGAGGTAAAGAAAAGATGCAGGCAACACCCTCTCCCTCTAAAGCTCTAGATAATGAATGAAATTAAGGAATAAAAAGCACAAATAAGGAAAAAGATTCAGCGGATGATCTGATGAACATGCATTCACTCTAGATTATTTTGCTTAGAGAAATGATTAATAGATTACCTACATTTATATATAAAGGGATAAAAGATGACCGAGTTTCTTCTTACTCTGATTGATCTTTTTAATAATTTTTGCTTAAATTCTTTATTAAATAATGAGAGTAAAAGTTGATTTACTTAGATAAGCCAATTGATTTTTGCAAAAGTAAATATATTTCAGTCAGTAAAGATAATTTATTTTTTAGAATACTGAAATGATTTGTGCTTAAAATATTCAAGTCAAATGGACCATTCATGATTTGTCTTCTTAAATAAAGCCTTCTGATCTTTAATTTGTTTTATTTGCTTGAGGACAAGCAAAGGCTTAAGTGTGGGGGAATTTGATAAGTCATTTTTACTCTATATTTTTCGTAGGATTTTGAGCTTAATTTGCTAAGAATTTCTGATAAAATCCTGCAAAAATTATGCTTTTGATAAATAATGTTGTTTTAAAATCAATTAAGGAGTAAACAAGTGTTTATGCAGATTTGGAGCAAAAACAACAATTAAAGTAAAAAATATAGAAGTCAAACCCTGAAAAGACATAGTCGAGGCCAAAACAAAAATAGAAGACAGCAAAAAAATTGGTCTATCGAGCCTCAAATGCGAGCCCTCGATATGACCCTCAACTTCAATTGAAGCGATCGAGCATCATTCTAAGAAAATACATTGTCGAGCCTCAAAGTCGAGCCTCAAAACTCGACTCTCGATAATTGTATTGATAGACCAATTCTTTAATAAGATTTCCTCGAGCCTCAACAATTTGACCCTCGACTCTCTTAATTTTACCCTCGATAGAGCAATAGGCAAAAATACACAGTTTACTTAAAAATTCCCTGAAGTTGAGCCTGATCTAGGTGAATATAAGCCTCGACCAACAAAGCATGTGACTTTCGACTAGTGTTTTCACAGATTATTTGTGCGCGTGAAAAGTTACCGAATTCTGTTAAAAAGGATCTGCTGAATCTGACGCGTGTCAAATAAAGATGGCCATGCTTTCTGTATCTAGTAGTCTATAAATAAACGTACAAGCATACATTGTAAAAGTATGTACCAACAATATAAATCAGTATTAACGTAGAGTAGATTTCTAAAGGATTTTTAAGTAAAAGAATTTCCATTTCTTTTTACTTGAAAATATCTTTTGTTTTTCCAGGTAAAATTAATTTAACCCAATGTTTGTGATTTCTATGAATTTCCGAGCAATTAATTGATTCATCTTTTAAACTTGTTTTATTTCTTCTTAATTGTGCTTATTTTGATAAATCTAATGGAGAAATAAACTCCTACAGCTTAAAGATTACGAATCAAATTCCTAATTCATTCTGATTTCAAATGCGCTTTCAAGTAAATTTGATTGGGTATTTGTAATTAGTAACTTGGAATTAATTTGTGGTTTTTAAAGGAATGGTGCATTCTTTTATATCAACGATTGATTTCAATGGAATAGATCGAGAGATCATTTGATTGAATAGATCTATGGTTGCTAATGGAGTCAATCCTAACTACCTCTTGCCGAGGAATGGGTGAAGACTTTCTGTCACTTGTTTCAAAAATTCATTAAGTTCTCTTTTTAAAACAATGGATTCTTATTCTTTATGCAGATCTAATTAAAACTTCAAATTATTGGTTTTAGCTAGATCTAGAACTACTGACTTCGAGAGGAGTTTAGTTTAATTTAGAGAATCTGATGGTATAAACACACCATATCAAACAGCTTTTAAGAAGTTATTGTCCTTAAGAAATCATTCTGATAAGGAATTGGTGAAGTAACCCTGAGCTATCTTTTTCATAGAAGTTACAGGCTTATTTCTTATTTTGCCCATTAAACACTTGTTAATGTTTCTAACTTAGTATAGTTTATTTTACCTTTATGTTTTTTTTTTCTAAACTCTTTCTTTGGCTAGACAATTAATGGGATTGAGAGTATACTAGATGCCAAGCATTCCCTTGGGACCTACCTAAATCATTTACTATGCTACATTCCATAGGTGCGCTTGCCCTATGAGATTGTAGTTGTTGATTTAGAAAATATTTATAAATTTGAAAAACTCGGTCAATGATTAGTGGAATTTAAGCTTTAAATTTCACAAATCACTTTTTAAACACAACAAAACAAAAACGACAACCACTTTTTGAATATGACATAAGGAGTTTGTGCTCCTTAACAAGTGGAGTAGGCTATGAATCTTCAACTTCATCTTTCTTTTCAATTGGCTTCTTAATATGAACTTCAACCTCGGACTTCTTCTCCTTCACTTGATCCTTGAATTCACTTTGAAACTTCTTCTTACTCCTTAAAGTAACCGCTTTGACTTGCTCTTTGTGATTTAGCTTGGTGTTTCCCAGTAAAGATCCTTGTGGTCTTTTCGATAGCATCTTAATGATTTGGCTTACTTGATTCTCCAAATTATCAAAGGAGGCTTCATGATTCCTTAAGGTTGCATGATAAGTTATGATTTTACATTTATTTTAGAAGAATAGTTTGACCTTAATAATTAATATTTATGATTAATTACAAGAAAAAAAGGTACTTAATAAGTTTAATTGCTGATTCTAGGTTTTGGAAGGTTATTTGAGCTTAAAAGAAGGAATTTGGATTATTTAAAGCAATTTTTGTTTAAGATGAAGAAAGTTGAAAAGGTACAATCTACGCAAGAAAGTACACAGGCTGACTTGTGTGGAAACCGAAATTTAGTACACAAGAGTCAACACAAGTGATGCAGAGATTCATGTGAGAAATAGAAGAGTATTTAGTTTGCCATATGAGAAAGAACACAATTCGTGTTCAGGTTCGTGTAGGAAGTGTTTTATCAAAGTAAAACGCACAAATTTCCAAACTACATGTGGTGTGATACACGGACCCTAGGTATAGAAAACCTAAGACGCTACAATCGTTTGACAATGGAATCGAACCCTAGGATCGTTTTGAAACAAGCAAACAGGAATTCGTCCCCAATTGAACTCATCAATTGAAACCAAAGTTATCAATTTGAAGTAATTAGAATTGACCCCAACTAAACCTATCGATTGGAACCACAATTATCAAGAATGGAACTTGACCCTAATTAAACCTGTTAATTAGAACTAGAGTTATTAAATACAGTTCTTATCACAAGAACCAAAACGAAAGCTCTCAAATGAGAGAACTCTCAGGGGAATTTATATTCACTCAACTGATTTTAATATGTCCTCACAAAATAAGAGCAAAGGACTATATATAATAAAACAAAGGAAAACTAAAAGACACAAAAGAAATTACAACTTTCGTCTAACTAAACTAGTAGCCTAAATACAAAGGTTGGCGGCCTTTATTACATAAGTTGGCAGCTTTGGAAGCAACTTTAAAAACTTTGATTCTATGGCCTCGTAAGTCGATTGAAGGCTGGTGTACAGGTCTGTATTCAAGGCTGGTGGATCTCTACGTCTAAGCCGGCGGTTTATATTATCTCCACTCCATTGTTGTTGCCACTTGATTCTCATTATTCCCTCCTTCTTTGAAAAGATTTGTCCTCGAATCTTCATCATCTAGAAAATCCAAGCATTGTCATTGAACTTTGCAATCACTTGGTATGGACCATCTCCTTTTAGATGTAATATGGATCGCCGCTGTTGTGAAATTTTCTTCTTATGCATGTGTACCCAGTCTACAATCCTTTTTACAGCAGATAATGGAAACAAATCTTCTAAAAGAGGTGTTCCACCTGGAGTTTCTTTGGATAGCAAATCATCATATGCTTGCAATTGAGAAACAATACTAGGCAAAGATTGGTTAGTATTAGAATAGGCTTCCTCATTGTCATCTCCCTTGACTTGCACATTCAAAGCACATTGAATCATCAAAGATTTCTCTTAAGCTAGATTCTCAACTTCCATACTTTTATCTAATTCTTTCCTCTCATAGTTCATTAGTGTATTTGTATCACTCTCTTCCACAATCTCACTCCTCTCATTTTTTCCTTCACTCCCACTCGTGTTTTCACTCTCACTCTTTTCTTCATTCGCATTTTTTTCTTGAACATTCTTTTCTTTTTCTCTTTCTTTGAATGCTCTTGCTATTCTGATATGATGTTCAATCACTTCCCATGGATTGAGGGGTGTTAAAAGCATGCCTTTTGTTTAGAACCAGAGAATAATGATTATTAACATACTTTGCTCTTAAATGTGATTAGTTTCCATCGGTATCACATCACATAACACTTCGTCTTGGTACTTTCCAATGGAAAAAAAAATCAGAACCTATTTAGTCACCTTAACTTCTACAAACTCATCTGATCATTGTAATATGTAAGGTGTTTGATGTTTCAAAATTTTCAAATTCAACTTCTCTACTAACAAGGTACTAGTAGAATTTAAAGAAATCCCACTATCGATAACCATACTGTAGACTTTGTTATCCACATAGCGTCTAGTATGAAATTTAGGATCACACGATACCTCATCAACATCATCTCTCCACAAATGCGGATTCAATTTTATTTCACTCATCATCATTTTTTTTTAATCAAATAAAAAGCAAACCCTAATCCACGAATTCATAAGAACCCTAAAAGACAATCTTTTTTACACGAATTTCTCTTCTTCTTTTTTTTTTTTTAAATTGAGAACAAAATTATCACAGAGACTTTGAAAACAAATAACAATAAAAGATAGGATTACCAAATTCAAGAAGTCAAAAGCTCTGATACCAAATGATGCAAAAAAAATGCGAACCTTAGTATAGAAAACCTAAAACCCAACAATCGTTCAATGATGGAATTAAACCTAGAATCGTATTGAAACAAGCAAATAGGAACTTAACTCCAATTGAACCCATCAATTGAAACCAAAGTTATCAATTTGAAGTAATTGGAACTTGACCTCAACCAAACGTGTCGATTGGAACCATAATTATCAAGAATGGAACTTGACTCTAATTAAACCTGTTAATTAAAACCAGAGTTATCAAATACAGTTCTTATCATAAGAGCCAAAACAAAAGCTGTCAAATGAGAGAACTTTCAAAAGAATTTGTATTCACTCAACTGATTTTAATCTGTCCTAACAAAATAAGAGCAATGGACTATATATAATAAAACAAAGGAAAAATAAAAGACACAAAAGAAATTACAACTTTCGTCTAACTAAGTTGGCGGCCTAATTTCAAAGGCTGGCGACCTTTATTACATAAGCTGGCAGCTTTGAAAGCGGCTTTAAAAACTTTGATTATGTGGACTTGTAAGCACTAAAGGTTAGTGGCTTAACCATTCTACATCAGCGGTGTTGACCATAAAGGCCGACGGCGTTGAAGGCCAGTATATAAGTTTACATTCAAGGTTGGTGGATCTCCAAGTCTAAGTCGTGGTTTTTGTTATCTCCACTCCTTTGTTGTCGCCACTTGGTCCTCATCAAACGAGTGAGTACACAAGCTTGTGTTGCCATTCGTGTTGAGACCACAACGTATCTTTCCATCCTTATCCAAGCTTATATCTAGAAGATATGGTCAAGATACAGGCCAAACTTCATCCTAACACTTATGAGAGAGAAAATAAAGGATAGACTCCTATTTTGATGAGGAAAACAAGATTTGGAAGAACTCTTTGGCAAATAAACAACAAATGACGCAAGAAAAAGATAACTTTTGCCACTTTTGAATTCTAGAGATTTTAGAGAGAGAAAAAGTCAAGATTGCAGGAATCATTGTAGATTGTAAAAATAAAGATTGAAAAGGGAGTTTACTATAAATTCTTTCTACATTTTTAGATCTTGTGCTTTGATTGTATTATTCATGGAAGAGTAGATTATTTTACCCCAACATTGAAGAACCTTAGTTTATTATGTAACTAGATTTATTTTATTTCAATAATAGATTAATTTCTTGTTTGTTTACACGTTCCTATTTGTTTCTTGAATTAATATATCTAGAGTATTGATTCAATGCTAGATTTCATATAAGTAGATCGAGAAATCACTTATTTGAATAGATCTAGCATTAACGAAGAGAATTGCATGCATATCTAGTGATAGGATGATATAATTCTTCTATATTAGATTAAAATCTAGAGTTAGGTTTTAAATCTAACAGAGGATTCTTTATGCAAAGTAATCTGATTCTAGATCACTATTAGCTAGGAAGAGATTCTGATAGATTGACCTAGGTGTAAGGATTAGTAATCTTGAGAGGGATATTAATTTAATTGATGAATTATGTAGTTCAACAATTAATTTATTAATTGAACTATTTTGATCATGTTATTAATGACTAACTGGTTGATTGGGTAAGTTTTGCAATTTGATATCTTTAGAAAAGTAATCTTAATTGAAGCAATAGTTATTAGTGATATTATTATTAGTACTAATTAAATTAATTGAAATAATCAAATTGGTAGGTTAGATAATAAGATTGAGGTGATTACTAGTACTTGAATGAGATCCTTAAGGAACGATACTTGATATTAATTGATATACTAAACTCTAATTGGTATATTTGCCATAAAAGTGATCATAGGATAGAATAGATATTATATTTTAATTAATTTGATCACAAATCACTACATCGATTTGCTATTGACAAGCTTCTAAAGCCTCAATAAATGGGTCGTGACCTCCTCAATAGATGGTTGTTTTGTTTGAGGAGGCGGAGATGGTGCTGCTCTTTGAAATTTAAGAGGTCGAGTATTTGCATTTTGAAATTTTGAATTGCCCCATCGAAAATTCGAACGGTTCTTCCACCTTGAATTACATGTGTTGCTAAAAGAATCATTTCTTAGTCTATTAACATTTCCTACGTAATCCACTTGCTCACAATAGTGAAAGTTAGAATTTCCAACAAAATTTGAATCTATATAAACTAGTTGTTGATTTTGGGACATCATCAAACCATCAATCTTCTTCTATAACAATGCAACCTTTGATGCTGAAGAATTCACAACATCTATCATAAACACAACTGGCTTCTTATCTTTAGATCTGACGGACGACCATTGATAAGGGTTGTTTACCATTCTTCTATGAGCTACATACTTTCTTTCAGAGTCTTGTAATTGAGGCTTCCACTAGTGGCGACATCAATTAATTACCTTGTCTGATAATTCAATCCATTATAGAACATTTGCATTTGAGTCTACTCTAGTAAACCATGATGAAGACATTTCTAAAGCAATTCCTTCCATCTCTCCCATGCCTCATATAATTTTTCAGATTCAATATGACAAAATGAAGATATATCAGCTCTCAACTCTGCTATTATAGAAGGTGGAAAGGATTTCCTCATGAATAACTCTATCATTTGATGCCATGTCGTGATAGAATTCCAAGGCAAGCTATTTGACCATTGCTTTGCTTTTTTCCTAGAGAAAACAAAAATAATCTTAGCCATATAGCATCATCTAAAAACTCCATTAATCTTGAAAGTATCATAAATCTCCAAAAACTGCTGGAGATGAGCATTCGAATCTTCATCTTGAAAGCCATCAAATTGCATGTATTATTGTACCATTTGGTTCATGTTTGGCTTGATTTCAAATATGATGTTATTAGTAAAATTGTATGGTTAAATATGCGATTATTGGTGGAAATGTATGAAATGCATAAATGATAATATTCGACAAAATCTTTTGAAAAATAATAAAGGTTTTGTTATCATAAAAAAGGAGGAGATTGTTAGTGATAGCATCTCTTTAAGTACTTACAATGTTTTATAAATAAAATGATATCATAGTTTTGTAAAATATGAACTATAAATCTTCTTTCATGACATGCCACGAATGCTTTAACATAAAAGATGACAAAAATTTCATATTACCAAAGGATTATAATATCTAAGTCATTTATAAATTAATGCTTTAGTATTATCACTTAGACTTGTATATACCATTACACTTAAGTGAAACCCTATTAGGTCAATCATAAAGAAACTATTAAGTCGCCAACAAGTCATCACTAAACACAAGTACAACACAACTTATAAGAACATCACTCATAATTATTTAAATGAGAAAAACATACACAATAATTTTAATGACAAAATAGCAAAACACAAAGTCAACTGACTTGGAGTATAGCAATAATATATTAGAAATCCCCATAGTGTGTATGCTTCGGATAGTTTTCCTAATGAAGTAATATTGCCCATTAATATTCATGTCATGGTTTTATCCAATTAGTTGTGTTGATTGTCTTTTTCTTTTTTCTTATGTGTTTAATCATATATATACTCATATAATTGTTTTTAAGAGTGTACTATAGAATTACTGTAATCTTACAATTATTTTTATTATCTTTTGTTTTTATTTAAAAACTCACTAAATGGATTTCCAATATTATAGAAAAAATTACATGTATTTATATCATTATAGATATTAAATGTTATTGTAATTTTTTTAGCTCTAGCTATATTTTGCATTTTTTCCATTTAAACTTTCATGAGAGTTCAAGTGTTCCTCAATGGAAATAATATTTTATCTAAAGTCACAGTACATTATTACTTTACCTTTTCGCGAGGATTTCATAATTACTTATAATAGCATCAAAGTTCTAATAATAAAATAGATGCCAAAATCTTTAAATTTCGATTTTTCAAAATTGAATCTTTACTAGTAGTTTTGGCAAGAAATATATTTACTAACGAGGCTTAAAGATAATAGGAGCTTCTTTTAATACCATAGTTGAGTTATATATCTAGAACATTACGAGGGAAAAAAAAAAAGTAGAACATTGCTAAGATAGTGCACTCCATCATTATTTCCCTGCTGGTTAACAAGCTACGATGAAATAGGGTTACAACCTTTCTTTTTAGATTTCAAAAGAAGGTCTAATAGCTATAATCTTTTATTTTATAACCCCAAATATTACTAATACTACTATACTACTACTACTACTACTACTACTACAACTCAACTTAAGCATAGAGTTATGAAGGAGCCTCAATGGCCAAAAGATTGCTAAAGATTGTAACTAGATCAGTAGCAGTTGTAACTAGTAAGAGTTGAGTAGCAAAATATACAACTAAATACACCACATACTATAACAGTAATAACAAATTTATGGAATCTGAATATAAAATAAGAAAACCATCTTTGGCCCTGAAACTTGTTGAGTCTTCGTGAGTTAGGAGTGTGGTAAGCGAGGAATCACCTTTGTTATTAACTACAAGTAAAACACACATATATTAGTATCATACTCAAAGAAACACAATCGATAGAGAGAAAGAGATATAGGGTTTACAAAGAAACTTAGCTCACTACGTATGAGGACAAAGAGGTAGAAAGGTGGAAGTATAAAAGTATCCAACCTTTTTACTTAGGTTAATTGTTGTGGGCCAAGCTAGAGATAGGTAGTAACAATTTGGTGCTCTCATACTCGAATTTTCTTAAATTTCTTAATTGTTCTTCAATGGCACCTGAAATAAGACCATTGAATGAGAAATTGGATAGACTACAACAACAACTCAATCAATAAATAGATAAGAAACTTGTTGCTTTGATGGAGACTATCAAGTAAACTATTGCTTCAAAGTTGCAATCCATAGGGAATTAGACTTGAGGAGTATCATCACAGGGGTCAAATGGGGGTGAATCATCATCTTCCAACGACAATACTCATTATTCCATTCTAAAGGGAATCAAGCTTGAGATTTTGAATTTTAATGCAGTTAATGTTCTTTGATGGATATTTAAAACACTGCATTTTGATAAGTCATTTTTTTCTCTATATTTTTCATAGGATTTTGAGCTTAATCTGCTAAGAATTTATGATAAAATCATGCTTCTAATAAATAATGTTGTTTTAAAGCTCTTAAAATTGATTAAGGAGTAAACAAGTGTTTTTATGCAGATTTAGAGCAAAAACAACAATTAAAGTAAAAAATGCAGAAGTCGAGTCTTGAAAAGACATAGCCGATGCCAAAACAGAGAAAGAAGACAGTAAAAATTGGTCTATCAAGCCTCAAATACAAGCCTCGACCAATAAAATACATGACCCTCGACTTTAGTCAAAGCAATTGAGTATCATTATGAAGAAAATACATTATCGAGCCTAAAAGTCGAGCCTCAAAACTCGACCATCGACAATTGTGTTGCCAGACCAATTCCTCAACAATTTGACCATCGACTCTCTCAATTTTACCATCGATAGAGCAATGGATAAAAACGCATAATTTACTTAAGAATTTCCTAAAGTCGAGTCTGATCTTGCTGAATACAAGCCTCGAACAATAAAGCACGCTACCCTCGATAGGTGTTTTCACAGAACATATGCACGCATGAAAAGTTACCAAATTCTATTAGAAAGGATCTGCCGAATCTGCCACGTATCAAATAAAGATGGCCTTGCTTTCTATATCTAGTAGTCTATAAATAAACGTGCAAGCGTGCATTGAAAAAGTATGTACCAATAGTGTAAATCAGTATTAACGTAGAGTAGATTTCTGAAGGATTTTTGGGTAAAAGAATTTCTATTTCTTTTTACTTGAAAATTTCCTTTTCTGGGTAAAATCAATTTAACCTGATGTTTGTGATTTCTATGAATTTCTGAGCAATTAATTGATTCATCTTTTGAGCTTGTTTTATTTCTTCTAATTTGTGCTTACTTTGATAAATTCATGGAGAAATAAACTCCTACAGCTTAGGGATTATGAATCCAATTCCTGATTTAGTTTGATTTCAAATGCGCTTTCAAGTAAATTTGATTGGGTGTTTGTAATTAGTAACTTGAATTTAACTTGTGGTTCTTAAAGAATGGTGCATTCTTTTAGATCCACGAGTGATTTCAATTGAATAGATTGAAAGATCATTCGATTGAATAGATCTGTGGTTGCTAATAGAGTCGATCCTAGCTACTTTTTGCCGAGAAATAGGTGAAGACTTCCTGTCATTTGTTTCAAAAATTCATTGAGTTGTCTTTTTAAAATAATGGATTCTTATTCTTTATGCATATATAATTAAAACTTCAGGTTACTAGTTTTAGCTAGATCTAGAACTGACTTTCGAGAGAAGCTTTAGTTTAAATTAAAGAATCCAGCAGTATAAACACACCATTTCAACAGCTTTTAAAAAGTTATTGTCCTTAAGAAATCGGCCTGATAAGGAATTAGTGAAGTAACCCTGAGCTACTCTTTCATATAAGTTACAGGCTTATTTCTCATTTTGCCCATTAAACACTTGTTAATATTTCTAACTTAGTATAGTTTATTTTACCTTTATGTTTTTTTTTTAACTCTTTCTTTTGCTAGTCAATTAATGGGATTGAGAGTATACTATATGTCAATCATTCCCTTGGGACCGACCTAAATCATTTACTATGCTACATTTGATGGGTTCTTTTGGCTTGTGAGACTGTAGTTGTTGATTTAGAAAAATATTTATAAATTTGAAAAACTCGGTCAATGATTAGTGGAATTTGAACTTTCACAAATCACATTTGAAACACAACAAAAACAACACGCATCACCACAACCACATTTCTTTAATTTTCATAAGATACTTGATGTGGAGCAAATTACCATTGCTGCATTTGTTCTGGAGGAGAAAACGCTGGAATGGTACTAATGAATGGAAAAGAATAATAAAATTTCTACCTGGATAACTTTTAAACGTTAGTTATGGAAGAAAGATTTGGTCCGTCCATATATGAAGACATGCAAGGCTAATTAGCAAAGCTTTTGCAAACTTCAATTATGGATGAATATCAATCACGGTTTGAAACCCTTTTTAATAAGATAGTGGGGCCATCTAATAGTTTCTTGTTAAGCTGTTTCATTTCAAGTCTTAAAGTTCACTTGAAACGTGAACTACAAATCCTTCGACCCACAAACATGGTTCAAGCAATTTCTTCAGCGAAATTATATGAAGCTAAACACCTTAACCAATTTTCTTTCAAAATACCTTCATATAGTTAATCTTCTTTTTCTAAACCCTCTATTTTCTACCTCAACCCTTAGTTTTTCAAAACCAAATACAGGAACCTAATTCTCTTTTTATCAACCTTCATTGTCACAAAATGTAACCTAACAAGATCAAAAAACAAATATTCCCATTAAGAAGCTAACTCTTGCTAAAATGGTTATACGAAGAGAGAAGGATTATGCCACAACTGTGGTGAAAAATTTCACAAAAATCACAAATATAAAGCAAAATTCTTACTGTTAATAGTAGATGATGGAGAGGATTAACATATAGATATACAGTTTGGTGAATGTAGTGATGCATTGACTATGGTGGAGTGAGAGCAAGTAGCAATTATGAGTTTTCACGTGATGTCAACTATGCAAATTCCTAAGACACTGCGCTTTATTGGAATGATTGGCAATCACACTTTGTCAATTTTTGTTGTACTAGTAATTTTTTATAGCCAATATTGGTAAATCATTTGAATTTGATTGTGTTATTGACATATTCATTCCAAGTAATGGTTAGAGATGATTATAAAATGATGTGTGAAGGGAAGTGCATAGATGTGCTAGTTGTGCTACAGAATTTTTAAATTTTTTATTACTTTTTATGTCTTATTAGTGTAAAGAACGAATAAGGTGCTCAACATTCAATGTTTGTAGGATCTTGGTCTTAAAACTATTTATTATAATGCATTAACAATGTCATTTCTTATTAAGGAGCAAAGGTATCTCTATTGGGGGATTCTTCATTAGTTTCCCAAATTTTTTATCATCAATTTAGAAGAACGATGAGCACAAAAGGAATAGCATGTTGCTATCACTTGGTGCCTCAGTTTGCTTTTCATTCATCAAGTTCTACTAGCAATTTTTCCTTAAAGGAAGTATTAGGCAAATACTCCAAAGTTTTTGAGGCACCTATATCACTGCTACCTAGGAGAAGTTCTAACACAGGATCTATCTATTGAATAATTCAACAATGAACGTTAAACCATATAGATACCTTCACTTCTAGATGAATGAGATAGAAAAACAAATGAGGGATATCTTAGCTCATGGCATTATTAGAGATAGTAAAGCCCATTCTCATCACCAATTCTTTTAATAAAAAAGAAGGATGAAACATAGTGCTTTTGTATTAATTATAGGGCCCTTAACAATGTTGCTATCAAGGTTGAGTTCCCTATGCCAATAGTGGATGAATTGTATGGTGCGACCTTTTTTCCTTTCAAAACTTGATTTACAATCTAGGTATCATATGATAAAGATGCATGATAAAGACATTGAGAAAACAACTTTCAAAACTCATGAAGGCCATTGTGAATTTCTTGGGGTGCCTTTTGGTTTGAGTAATGCACCTACCACATTTCAGGCTATCATGAACAACATTTTTAAACTTTCTTGAGAAAGTTTTGTGATTATATTTTTTAATGATATTTTGGTTTATACCATGGGTATGGAGGAGCATGCATAACATTTAGCTTTGGTTTTACAAGTTTTGTTAGATAATGGATTTTATTTGAATGAGTCTAAATGTCATTTTAGACGGACTCAAATTGAGTACTTGGACACATAGTGACAAAAAATGGTGTCTAGTCTACTCCAGCTAAAGTGCAAATAGTGCAAAATTGCCCTAAACTTATGTCGTTAAAGATATATGTGCATTTTTGGGACTCTTAGGTTACTACTACAGGCATTTCATTAAGGGATATGCATTGAATTGGCATGATTGTTAAAATCACGATTTTACTAGTAATTGAAATGCACAGAATCAGTAGAATCGTATTAAATCTTGTAAAATCGGTAAAATTATTAATGTGTAAAATCGTATACCTAGATTCATAAATTCTATATAAAGTTTGCAACTAAACAATTTTATAACCATTTTAATTAAGAAATAACATATAAAATCATAAACTCGTAGAATGTATATTTAATTCACGATTTTGATTGCCATGGCCGGTCCATTGACATATATATTACAACAAGATAAGTTTTAATGGACTACTAGGGTTGGGACAACTTTTCAAAGCCTTAAAAATACTTTGTGTTTAGCACCAATACTATAACTTCCTGATTATACTCATCGATTTGTAGAAGAGACAAATGCCTCAAGTGTAGGAATCGGATTTGTTTAATAGTAGAGAAATAAGAAGTAGCTTATTTTAGCAAGAGATTGCCTATGCACTTGAGAAAGGCTTCGACTTATGTATAATAACTTTTTGTGATTGTGGAGCTTGTGGAAAAGTGGCATCAATATTTGCTGGGGAGTCATTTTTTTATAAGAACAAATCACAAGAGTGTAAGGGAGATCGTGAATCAAGTGATTTAGACGTCCGACTAATAGAAATATCCATCCAAATTAGTTGGATAAGATTATACTATTACTTACAAGCCAAGCATGATAACATAGTAGCTAATGCTCTGTCAAGACAAGAAGGGGGATAACAGTTGTTTCTATGGTATATCTTCACCATCATTCACTTTTGTAGGTGATTTATAGAAGGAATATATCCATGTTCTAGCTTATAAGAAGCTAATGTTTGATATTGAAAAGGGACATCAATTGAAATGGTCCTTTAGCTTAAGAATGGATTACTTTATAATGGGGCTTGATTATTTTTGGTGTCTCAATCACCACTTATGCCATTCTTATTAAAGGAGTGCCATTTTGCCCCAAGTTTATGTCATTTTGGTATATTGAAAACTTATAAATGACTTGATGATTGTTTCCATTAGGAAGATATAAAAGGCGATGTGGAGAGATTTGTTAAAGATTGTATTATATGTCAGCAAGTCAAATATCTCACAAGTTACTAGTTAGATTGTTACATCCATTACTTGTTCTTGAGAGAATACGAGAAGATATTCTCTATGTATTTTGTTGCATCACTTCCTAAATCTCAAGAATTTATTGTTATACTGATAGTTGTGGATCGACTTACAACATGCTACCATATGGGACCCTTATTAACTTATTATAGTGCAAATCAAGTGGTTGAACTATTCTTAAACATTGTGATTAAGTTTTACGGTTTTCCTAAGACAATTGTGTCTGATCCAATATTTACAAATAATTTTTACAAGGAACTCTTTAAATTGAGCGAAACTATTGAATTATAGTTCAACTTATCACACTCAGTCAGATGGGCAAACCAAGGTACTTAATAGGGCCATTCAACAGTATTTAAGGAGTTATACTTTGGAGTATCCTACAAAATGGGTCTAATATTTACCATGGGTAGAGTATTCGTAAAATACTTCATTCCATGGTGGTGCTAAATCTACTCCCTTTCAATTAGTTTATGGTAGAGAACCACCTACTATTGCTACATTTGTTAGAAGGAATACTAAGATAGATGTAATTGACATTGATCTTAATGAGCGTGATGTTATTTTGAAGCAACTATGAAGTAATATTTTGGATGCATAATAGTGTATGAAGAGGTTAGTTGATGAGCATAGATTAGATGCAGTTTTAAGGAGAAAGCCATACTTTTTGTGAGGCTACAACCTTATAACACGTGTCTCTTACACATGATCATCATAAGCTTTCAAAATTCTACTATGGTCCTTATAGGATCATTTGTAGAGTAGATTTAGTGGCAACAAATTAGAATTATGACCGATTCAAAATACATTCACTTTTTCATGTTTTAACATTGAAAAAGGCTTATGAGGTGTCTATTCCTTCCTTAAATTTACTGCCAATGGTAGTGGATAATCATTTGATCCTACATCCTCTTTCTATTGTGGGGATTCGTATCATTTTCGACATGGACAAGAGGTGAAGCAAGTGTTTGTACGATGGTTAGGGTTATACCCTGAAGACACTACATGGAAAGGTTACGGTGATTTTCAAAAACTTGACAACCTTGTAGACAAGGTTGTTTTTAAAGGAGCAGAGACATTTGTTACACTCAGCTTAAACATAGAGATAGAAAAGGAGTCTCAATGGCTAAAAGACTGCTATAGATTGTAACTAAATTAGTAGCAGCTGTAAGTAGCAGTAGTTGAGAAACAAAATATACAACTAAATACAACACATACTGTAACAATAATAGCAAATCTAGAGGATTTGAATATAAATAAAGAAGAGAAACAAGGAAAACCATCTTTGGCCTTGAAAGTTGTTGACTCTTCATGATTGATGAGTGTAATGAGCTAGAAATCACCTTTATTACTACATGCAAGTAAAGCACACATATGTTAGCATCATACTCAAAGAAACACAATCGACAGAGAGAAAGATCTAAGGTTTATGAAGAAACTTAGCTTACTATGTGTTGGGATGAAGAGGCGAAAAGGTGGAAGTGCAGAAGTATCCAATCTTTTATACCTAGGCTAATTGTTGTGGGCTGCATGCAGTAACATAATCTTTAGTGTTAATATGATGTATCGTGACAAACTTATGAATACCATTAAATATTTGCTTTATGATTCTTTGTGAAAACTTCAAAAATTTATTATTACATAAATCACTATAAATTTAATTTTTGTAACATTTTTTATATTCCTAACTATTTTTAGAGAACTTCAAACTATTTATATGAAAAGGGTAGAATAAAGAGAAATTCTATGGCCTTGTCATTGAAGTTTTTATGATATATTTCAAACATAATAAAACTTTATACTAAATATCATATCTTAATTTTTTATTTTTATGATAATGAATGTTTAACCTAGTAACAGTTAGTTTATATAAGATACAATTTTATTCCTTTTAAAAACTCAATATCATGTTTGTTTTTTATTATTTATTTAACAAATAAAATACATAAGCCAATTTCACTTCTATATATATATATATATATATTTATATACACACATCAAATGGGCTGTGAAATTTGCTTGAAAAGCCGGACAATATAGATAGAAATCCTTCTTCATGGATGGAAATTATGACTTCTACTAGCAGTAATAATAAATCCTTCTCGATGAAGATTAAGGTCTGTTTGACATCAGTTACTTGACAAATGACAAACACTTTTTTTCAACTTTTTCTAATAAATTATCTGTCAAAAAATACATATAAATAAAAAAAATATTGCACTTCTCATGAAACATCAAATAAATCAAATACATGTAAAATATAGCTGCAAGTTAGACACATTTACATATAAAGTTTAGATATAGGTACGGATTTAGATGAGAAACAAACAATTCAAATAAACCCAAAATTTCAATATCATATCCTTATTTAGGAAGGAGTTTGCATTAACCATGAAAAGGTAATTTTCAATTAGGTATAATCCTACCAGACTACTTGACTATAATTTCTATTATTTAATAAGAGATTTACTTAAAATATTAAATTTTATAAGCTTACTCTATTTTATTATATATTTTTTTTGAGGTGGTTACTATAACATGACAATTAAAACCATTACAACGGGAAGAATATAACTTATTATGTCAAAGATAAGGATCAAGACTGGATGTTATTAGGCTAGAAGGTCATTGGCCATTCTACTATTATTAATTCCTTAATACTATTAACTCGAATAGTATGACATTACAACCATGTTTGCAATCTAAAGTTGTTTTAGTAGTCAATAGTTGTCAACTATCACTTATGAATATTATTTAATTTTTTTATAAGATGGGTAATGGGTATCTGAAATGTATACCTTTCATATGATAAAGTATATGATTTAAAATAGATTTAAATGAGAATAATTTTAAAAAAAAATCTATTACTTGGAGTCTATCTTATAATCTCAATACCTATTCAAAATCTGTTTAATTCAGCAGGTATAAATATATATTGCATGATAAGGGTATCCACTTGCCCTTAATACTTGGATTAAAATAATTAATTTTAGATTTCGATAAGATTTAGAGAGTTGATTAGAAAATAGGTCAAATAAAAAATTTCTATTGAAAAATGGAAAAAATTCAATTTAGTTAATTATAAAAAAAATAATGTTTAAAACTAAATACAATATTTACTTTTAAAAAAAAAGAAAAAAAGTATTTTGATCCCTACATGAATATTTAACCATTGAATTTATGTGTGTGTGGATTTTTTTCCCCCCCAGTCTTAGCATTTTCTTATTATTTATTCTACCGTGGAGTTGTAAAACAATATCTAAAATGTACCCTTTTTAATTTAAGGATCAAAGAAATAATTATAAAGATAGGAAGTCAAATACATTCAAATAAAAGTAATATATAGATATTTGCAAATTTAAAAAAAAAAAGAAAAAAAAAATCGTAAGGATTAAGGGGCAAAAAGGGATTATAAATCTGCTAACGCCTTCGCCTCATAATCACGGGGCGAGGTGACTTCGCTGGCAAGTAACAATCCCATAAGAAGTATCATTCGCATTTAGCTTTCACTCATCCACGAACTTGCTTACACACGCTGTCTCTTTATCGTTCGCTCTTGAATACCGATCCCGCTCTCTATAACATTCAGAGCGATCTCAGTTTGAACCACGCAGATATAGAGGTTTGGAAGCATCAGTCCGCGATTCTGTTCAGGTTTGCACGACGGAGCACCACATTAGATTTGTTTTGTATTTGATGTTGTACTGGCAAATTAAGTTTCATGCGAGATGAGACTTCATGTCTTGTGATGGAATTAGGGTTTCGTTGACGGGGTTTCGGTTTCACGAGACAATCACGTTCTTCCTTTCGTTAGATTTCTGGGGCATCCTATAACTATAGAAATTTACGGTTATTTTTTATTATTTTATTTTGCTTTTTCTCGATTGAATTGGAATTGCTCATGGTGTTAGGGTTTCGTCAGGACATAGTTCCTTTTCGTATTAATTTATCTTATTTACATCTGAAGCCCTGTGATTATCGGGTTAGACATGGGGTTATCAAACTTCGGTTACTATCTTTTCGAGAAAAAAAAAAAAAAAAAAAAGAAAAGAAACTTCGGTTACTGCTTGCCCAAGTTGGTTAACGCATTCGTGCAACCTACTAGGGTTTCTATCCAGGGCTGCAATTTTGGGTGGATTCTGTAATGTATGGAATTTTTTAGATGGAAAGGAAGACCCGTCGAAACTAGACGAATGATTTATGGAATTTCGAAAGGAATTATTGTGGACTTCCTCTCTTGGTGGCGAGAGAGAGAGAGAGTATAATTCGTGGATATATCAGAGACTGGAAAGTTATTTATGGGATATTGCTGGAGGGACAGTCATGTTGATTTGATTTACGTATTTGTCAATTGGACACTCAGAATGGTCGTTTATTTTATCTATCTTCTTTGTCTAGTTCAATGGCTGTTGGGACGGCAAAGAGGATAGCAGATTGGTCACAAGGGCCGGCACCTTATCAAATTCATAATAATAATCAGAAAACTGGACTAGCATCAAAAAGCAGAAGAATTTGCTCCTTTTGGCTTGCTGGAAGATGCAATAGGAACCCCTGCAGGTTTATGCACGTGGAAATCCCATCGTCAAACACATATAATCGCAACTTGAAACAGTCCTCCGTAAGGCAGACAAACATATTGTGAAGCAGTCCACTCACGTGGCAGAGAACAATATCCCTTTGTACACGACCAACCGTATTACAAAGCAGTCCTCTCATGAGGAAGGCAAGCGAATCCTGAAGCGGACCTTTGGTAAGGCTGAGCATTGTCCTGATAAGAGCCTGAAGGTTCATCATACCCATCAGAGTCCATTGGCTCCAGCCTCTGGAAGGGTTGCCAATGGCTGGGTAGATAAAGCAGCTCCAAAGATACCCGATACAATCTGTAGCTTTTGGGTCTCGGGGAACTGTGTGAATGATGAATGTCACTTTTTGCATTCATGGTCCTGGGGTGATGAGATTAAACTGTTAGCCAGACTCAAAGAGCATAACAAGGTAATGCAGGAGTTGTTATATTGGAAAAATCTCATACAAAATATGAACTAACCATACATTAGCAACTGAAGAACTTAGAGTTGTTATTGTTTTTAATGAATCACTCTTAACCGAACATATCATGTGATTTTATATTAGATTCTCATTCAATTTGCTTTTGATGATAGGTGTTGCTGGCATTGCATTTCCTGAAGGTTCTGACAAACTTCTGTCTGGGAGTAAAGATGGCACAGTATGTGTCTGGGATGCACATACTGGTCAATGCATTCAAGGATACAATCTTGGAGGCAAAATTGGCGCTTTTATTTGTGAGGGTCCTTGGGTGTTTGTTGGCCTACTAAATACTGTTAAGGTAACTCTGCTTTCCATTGCTCTAAAATAGTTGGCTTAAAACTTCATTTCCTTGATGATTTTTATGGTTAACCCTCATTGTATTTCTTAATTTGCAGGCATGGAATATCCAGAGCAATGCAGAATACAACCTCACTGGGCCTGCTGGTCAGGTCCATGTCTTAGCTGTTGTCAATGATAGGCTTTTTGCTGGGGTACAGGTAACATCACTTCTGAGATTTCATTAATTCATACCATGCCTGATTTGTACATGATTGAAGTTTAATGCTTGAGGTACTTGGGAAATTCATGATTCATGTAGAGATTAATGGCTGTCATGATTTTAAAGCTGTACATGGCAATAAATTTTGAGTGTACTAGATATTTTTGCTGTGCATCTACGAATAAATTGTGGTGATCTCTCATGCAATGTTTTCTCAATCCTGTAAATTCTATTGCATAGGAAAGCCTGCTGATCATGGTTTATTGTGCTACTTTAAGATCAAGTAAATTTTTGGTGCTTGTCTTGCTTTCAGGATGGTGCCATTTTGGCTTGGGAGGTCAGTTCTGGGGTTAATCCTTTTCAGCTGTGTGCATCTCTTCAAGATCATACAAAGGCTGTTGTTTCATTTGTTGTTGGAGCTAGCCGGTTGTACTCAGGATCCCTAGACCAGACAATTAGAGTACGTTGGCTCTAAGGACACTCTTGTTACTGTATAATCAAATTATTTTCTTGTAGAACTATGCTTTTCAGGATACTCTTTCCTTTACCGTTTAGTTTTAGAATTATTATTATTTTTTTTTTTTGTGGGTAAATTGCTGCTGTGATCCCCCAACATTGGCTTGATGTAATAGATTTTTGCGCCTGTTGCACGCACTTACATTGCTAATTGATTTCTTCATCATTTTTTAATTCTCTTTTCATGGTTGTAATAGTTGTTTATAATGTAACCTAAGGTTGTTTTTTTACAGGTGTGGGACAGCAACACATTAGAATGCCTGTTCACTTTAAATGGTCATACAGATGCTGTGACGTCACTTTTGTGTTGGAATCAATTTTTGCTTTCAAGTTCCTTGGATCAGACGATTAAAGTTTGGGTGGCGAATGAAGTTGGCAACTTAGAAGTAACCTACACACACTATGTGGATCATGTATGTTCCTCTCTTTCTACATCTTGTGCTTTCTTGAATAGGTTGTCTGAGAGATGGCTTGTACTTGAATTATTAGTTTTATCAATTATAAAGGAGGAGTGATGCCAAAGTAGATTTCTTTTGCATAGCATGACCTCTGCTGCCTCATTTTTGTTGCAAATGTTGGCTATTATGTGTGCAAGATAAATAAGCTATGAGAATATACAATTACATGGGCCAATTTTGTCTTGAAGGGTAGATATAAGGGTTTGTATGAATATTGCTTAGATTGCAACTTGAAAACCTAAAAAAAGAGGGCGCAAGACTTGGTCCTTGTTCTTGCTTCCGTCTAGAACATATATTTTTATTGAAGTTTTAATTTTTAATTTCTTTACCGTCTCTGTAGAAAATTGTTATGTGCTAATAGTGGTGGCACGTGCGTTTGAGACAGGGTATTCTGTCATTGTTCGGAATGCATGATGGAGATGTCAATCCTGTCTTGTTCTGTGCTTGTAATGATAAATCTATGCGCCTATACAACCTCCCCAAGTAAGCAAGATGCTACTTTCCTGTGTATGTTACTCTTCATTTTGTGCCGATAAAAGTGGTCTCTCTTTAAGCCATAAGAGAGTGCTCATTCATTTATTTTATTTATAACTTCCTTTTTCGTTTCTCAGTTTTACAGAAAGGGATAGGCTATTTTCCGAACATGAAGTTCGGACAATTGGTTTAGGTCCAGGAGGCCTCTTCTTTAGCGGTGATGCAGCTGGCACGCTATCTGTATGGAAGTGGTCCACTGAATCGGACTCCAGAAAGGTGGCTGACACCTCTTCTTTAACTGATGATCCTGGTCGGGAGTCCTAACGTGATCTGAGGAGGTGATCGAAGTGTCGAAGATGAATTCTACCTGCCTAAGAGTTCAGTGATTCGCGAGTTATTTGTTTTAGCAGCAAAAGTTTCCTCCATTTTTTGCAGCAGCCGTGGCTGTTGGCTGAAACAATTTACTTGTGTATGTGTAGTGAAGGTCCCATTTTCTGCGATTGTAAAGGTTCACCTGTAGAAAATTGAATGAAAATTGGTAGAATCCATGATATTATTTTGTGCAGCTTTTAGTGAACGAATTAGGGTCAGACAACATGATTGAAAACATCAGTATACAGAGAAAAAACGCGATATAATATGAAAAGGGCGATTATAATTTAGCATTCTGATTGGCTCAGACATCGTTAAAATAGTAAAATTTGGAAACATCTGATTATTATCCCGTAAATAATGTAACCGAACTAGAGGCGGTGCGCTATGTTGCTTGGGGAAAAATGAAATCGAGAACATGATCACATTGATCACGAAGGAAATGGATTCAACTGTCTGCATGATTGATGGATGAAGAATATAAAAATTACAAAAGAAAATTATGCATAGATTATAAAAGAAGGCATGGAAAATTAAAAGAAAAATAAAATAACCATACAAATACAATACTATAGATAATGAATAAGTTGTTAAAGTTCAGGTATTAAATTGATTAATTTAAATTTCAGTATCTAGTTGCGTATTTTGCGAAAATTCAAGTACTATTCATGATATTATCCTAAATAAATGAGGGATATTTATTTCGAGGCGTATAATAAGGATATTTATAGGTGGCAACCCTTGGGTGATTGTATAACGCCCTAAACTAAGAGCGTCAACAACTCGTCACATGTGCTCACTAAAAAAGATCATGCTAAGGCTATAAATCTACTAATCTACATTTGTAATACTATATAATTTCAAAGTCTCACATTTTAAGGGTACTTCTAAAACATTATTGTTATAATAAAAACTTTTGAACAACTTGGTTGGCTTAAACCAAACACTAACTTACAATCTATCTTAAAACATCATATGAAAAGAAAACTTTAAACATCTGAAAACATAAAAACTAATAACCAAAATCCTATTGTCAAGATAACTAATTAAAACTTCATAAAACTTTCAACTCTAATTATTACAAACTTTTGTTCGATTAGAAATTAGCAAGGAAATCGACTCCACTATCGTCATCCCTATAGTTTATGAACACGTTGTAACCAGATAGATAAAAAATCACTTGATCATCACCTATTCTTGAAAAATAAAAGAGTGAGCGCAAGGCCTAGTACGCCAAACCACAATCACATGTGCATAAGCAAACATCATACAAATTCATATGCATCATAATAATATATGCAACAATCACAGGTTATTGTCTTTAATTAGCTAGGCAACCAACATAGTTTAGAACCATTTGTAACTAGTCCTAAACCTGAAGTAACTCATGATTCCATGAAAACAAATACATATAAAATACTTATATATATTTGTGTTGGGTACCCTCCATACATCTAGGTACCGTTCTCGTATCACTCCTAGACTACTAGAATCATCTCTGTGCATAACTCCACCTGGGACAATACACAAATCATTAGGGCGTCGTCCTAGTAACATGATACTCCCGGTCTACTAGATCCAACCAAACACAAGCAACAAACCAGTTTAAAGCCACATAGTATTAAATTTGTTTACAGTTTCTGAGCCTACATTCACAAACAACAAACAAGGTAGGGATATATATGAAATAACTTTTTGAATAGATAACCTAACTTTACTAGAAACACCTGATCACATAAAGCAAAACTAACTCAAAACTCGTTTCTACAAGATAAATATACTCTTATGGTCATGTAAACCCTTAAACTAACAAGAACTACAACTACCTTCCTTCTTTGATCACAAAACCCAAAATCTCGTAAGAAACTTAAGGTTTCTCCATGACTTCTCTAAGGAATTGATTCCCTTCAAAACCAATAAGAAAACTTAGAAAAGATAACTCTTTTATATCGCCAAAGGATTGAAAATTATCAAACTTACCTATTACTTGATTTTTATTCCTTTTTAGAAGTAAGCTATAGGTTTGAGAGAGGTTTTAGGGTTTCTAAAAGCTTTTGGTAGGTTATGGGAAGAAAGACAAGGCTAATGGTCTATATATAATTCATGGAAAACCTTAAAAACAAGAAACAATTTGTGCATCATACACTAATGAAGAAGGCTGGTGGTGTAGAATATAAGTTGGTGGCTTAAAAACTTACACTGGTGGTTGAAAACTTGCAAGATGAAACTGAGGTAAAGAAGGCTAGCATCCAATGCCGGTGGTGCAACCTTAAAGCCGGCAGAGTACCTTTAAAGGCTGACGGCCTAGAGCTGCGTCCCTTTGTCCTTTTTGAACGACTCTCTTGTTCAAATATTTTTGCTATAGAACAATAAATTATTATCCATATTAAGGTAGTCCATAAAGTCCTCTTATTTTTCAACATATGACAACTTTACCTTTTACTATGATTTATTTATTTATATATTATAGATTGTGTATGTGGTGGGATCATAGAGTAGTAAAAAGTTAGTAATGGTTAGTGTTGTAGGTAGAAAATTATCAGTACAAGTCTAAGTGCCTTTAACTAAAGACATAATTAGTGGTGCGTTAGGGGATGGTTTGACGCGACCACTCCAATGCTTAAGTCAATAATAAGTTAAGAGACAGTAAACAAGTGTGAAAATGAAGAGTGTAAGTGATATCACATACATATTGTCTTGTGGCATCGATTCTATTTATAGATGATTGTTACACTAGAATGGGGGATGTAAGCCTCTAGATTTTTTGGTAAATATAGTAAACCTAAGAACTGGAAGTCGAATCGGAAGTCAAACCGGAAGCCTAAAGTTAACCTAGTTCTATATTTAGTCTAGTGAATCTAGATCCGACAATTCGCGTTCTTAAACCCTAAACAACGGAATTAAGATAATTGCGGATAATGGCTTGCAATAGTATAAGAAAGCTTAAAAATATCATATTCGTTGATTTTCAATGTGTTTTGGATATAAACGGGATAGTTTTCGAAAATCGTGCCCTATACATTGAACGGTGAAAATATTCCAACAATACCATTAGACTAGTAAAAATATAAGGTTTTCAAAAATATCAGTTTTAGAATTTTTCGATAACTAAAAATATAAGATATAGGCCGTTTATGCGTATTTTCTTTATTATTGGTATTTTAATTGTCTAGTCTACTAATCATAATACTATTTCTACTATTCATTACTATTTCATTATCTCTACTTTTTCTTACAATCTACTCTTACACACTACCATATCTATATCTTATAATTTACCTTATCCATACAACTTTATTCACATCACACCTTACATATTACTTCTTTTCATTACAAAACAACAAAAATTAATCAATTTTCCCTCCTCCTACAAGTATGGTCGGCGCCCCTCTTGTCCCTCTCCATCTATTTTATTTCAATTTCATTTAATTTTAATCACACCAATTTTCATTCCAAAATTCTATAAATATCTCATCCCTCCTTCATTCTTTCACATAACTCATTTGCCTACCAAAACTCTACAAAAATCACTCGACAAATCCTCTCTCTCAATTTCTCTTCCAAACTTCCTCTCCTCTCCATAAAAACCACTACCCACATATTACTACAAACACTTCATTTCTTCTTTAACATACATATAACCTTAGGTAAAACTTCTTCTATTTACTCATCATGTTCATATAACTTAATATGAGCTTAGTGTATGTTTCTTAGACTCATGAAAGTTAAATAAGTAATAATATGTTCGTGTCTAAATTTTCCATTATGTTATTATTGTTATTATGTTGTTGTTATTATTGTTACTATTATTTGCTCTAATCTAACTTCTATATGATATTATGTATATATATTTATTAGAGCCTAAGTGCTCACTAACCTAACATCATATTATTATTGCTCTTATTATTATGCTATTTCTTTCTTTCTTTTTCTTTATGGGACTACTCTATTCTTAGTCTCGAGAAGCCTTAATGAAGCTAGGGCTCCTAATACTTGACCAGGATACATTGATGAAGCTAAGGTTTCCAATACTTGACCTTAATATTATGCTCTTATTTATTATTATATATATCTTATCTTATTATGTGATATTGTTATATTTCTCATAACTACATATTCTCATTCATACATGAACATGTTGGTATTGTCTCAACAAAAATGAAAATGAGTTTTCTTAACTAAAGAAAAATAAAAACTCTCTTTAAAAATAAATTTTTGTCACATAAGAAATGATTTTTTCATAAAAACTTAAAGTTTTATCTTAACAAATCTTTTCCAAAGTTAGAGAAGTCCATCACAAGTTTCTAGTAATAATAGTACATGGGATTTCATCCAAGTATACATAAAGTAAAGTTATCACATACTCTCTTTTTTAAACCAATGAAATAAGAAGTTTCTTTAAAAATTAATATTGCTAAATCTTTGTTTAACAAAGGTTTTTCTTAAACTCATTTATCGAAATTTTCTACCAACACTTTAAAATATTAAGGTGTAGACAAATTTTACAAAATTATCAAAGAATAACTTTTAAAGACAAGTCTTACTTAGAAAATGAAATTAGTAAATAACTTAAAATATCATTATTATCATTATTTATTTAAAGTGGAACTAACTCTAGGAAGACTTTAGAACACATAGACATGACTACTTTGAGAAATTTTGGTCACTACCAATAAATACTTAGAAAAACCATATTTTTCAACCATTAGAAATGAAGTTGTAGAAATCTTAAAAAGACTAAAATTATTTTAGAAAATTAAATTATCCTCAAAGGTTAATAAATGAAGTAAAAGTGAGGAAACACTCACTTATAATAATACAAGAGATTTTTCCTCAAACTAAAGTGAATTTTTCAAGTCATTACTTTTTCCAACCTTTAAGACACATTGTTTTACAAAAATCATTGTTGAGATAACACCACTAAATTCATGCATCCAATATGAGTATATTATATATATATATATATATATATATATTCAAAGGATTTTTCAAACTATACAAATATCCATTTTTTGTACAATAATTTTTGGATGAAGAAGAGTTTGAAAAGTTCTGTTTTGAAAGCTGGGATTTTCGTAACAGTTTTGTATCCTTCTATTTCGAGACCTAAATGGCTTTTTATGACGAAAATAGCCTTAGAAATAAATAGATATTTTCAAATAGGTAGAAAACGGTATATAATATACGAAATTCTGAGTTAAAATGAGTAAGTTATGATCATTTTAAGTTGAAATTTCCACTAATGCGAATTTTGATGAACCTAATAAGATAGAGTTAAAAAATTTAAGTAGATTTCGGATGAAATACTCATTTAGGGCATTTCTTTTGTTTAGGTATCGAGGACCAAGATCTTCTCTTTTTCGAAGATTACTTTGACTGATAAAAGTTCGCCATGACCAAGTGAGTTTCCTTTACGTTTTATGTATTCACGCATGAACTTGTGGAATAGAGAACTAGATGTTAGAAAAGATAAAAATTAATATGCGTGTGGGTTATCATGGGAGTTATGTATGTGAATTGCTATGTGTGATCAACGAACGATGAGAATATCGGAGCCCAATTTATTGATTGTTATAATTGTCTCTATGTATATTGCTATGTGTGCAAATATTGATTGATCGCCTTAAATGAATTAATGTCGGATTGGAAATTCCCTTAAACCAATTTGCTCATGCATATTTGTAAAGACCCGACCTCACCACGATAGTTAAAATGGGTGATTACGGATTTCCCAACCACATATAATCTGCAATATTATATGTAACGTTATCCTACAAGAAGTGTTTGGATAATTGTTTGTCTAAATCTTCAAAATAACAAATTTGAAAACTATTTACTTTAAATATCTTTTAAGAAAACATAACATCATTGTCATCACATTTAATAAAAAATATAAACTTAAAACATACATAGTTAAGTATAGGTATTACAAACATGGGCTAATAACAAGCCTTAAGTTTTTCTTAAATTAGGATAAATTTAAAGTATGTCTATCCTAAGCAAGGAATCAAGCATGTTATTGCGTATCTAAATCAAATCAGGAATTAATAAGGGTAGCCAATTCCAAGAAAATCATCTCCAATCAATATTAATTCTTACATAAACATAATTAAATCTAAGCAAAACACTCAAAGAAATTCAAATAAATTCAACACAAGGTCATAACATAGTAGTTATACATCATGCAACATCATACATCCTCAACAAATACTCAAAAGATTATATATCAAGTGTTGGAAAATATTTGCGGAAATTTTTGAAAATGAAAACTGCAAGGGACATGCCGGCTTTCAACGCTGGTGGCTTTAGGGTGGTGTAGTATGCACTAAAACTTTATGCTTGCCATCACTAGCAATATTCAACTAAACGTCGGTAGTGTTGTGGTTTACGCCAGCAGCATTGCGCTGGTGTAGACTGCAACTCAAATTTTCAAAATTTCGAGAGTTCCATGGGGACGATCCATGCTTGTGAATAGCCCCAACATCGCAGTGTTATCATGTACGCTGGCAATGTTTACCCATACGTAGGTGGCATTGAGGCATTGTACACTACAGCACAGATTTTCAAAAAAAAAAAAAAAAATGGAGACCTCCTCTATTCAAAAACACACTTTTTATCAAAGTTTTCATTTCCAAACTTCACTCAAACTCATTTCCCACACCACACCTTAACCTACATATATTCTAACTCCTTTTAACACAAAAAACCTACACTTTAACTTCATCAAATAATCATATTCACCAATTCAAACACAAATCTATACCCCACTTAATGTAACCTACACACTTCATAACACTACTATCGCACACTTCAATCACTCAAACACTTAAGTCATATGTTTAGCATATACTACAAGCTTTTTTATTATCAATAAGCTACTTAGACTACCATCAACACATAAAACTCATCCAATCACATATTTAGCATTTGAAACTTATGCACATAGGTAAGCTTACTAACAACTATACATATAACGAACAATACACATGCCTTAAGAGGCTTTAAACTTTGGAGACAAACAATACACATACCTTAAGAGGCTTTAAACTTTGGAGAAAAACACTTGAACCACTTGTCTCACTTAAGCTTATGACCTTCACTTTGTTTAGGGCTTGGAGTGTAGGGTTTTGAAAGAAATAGGACGAGAAACTAGAGAAGAAGATAGTGAAATTCGTGTAAAATTTTTGGGCAGATTTTTGAGGTTGTTTTCTTCATCAAATGGGGTTAATGCTTATCTAAACTCTGACTTTAGGGGCTACCTAAACATGGGCTTTAATTGGCATGGGTTTGGGCTTGATTTTTAGCCTAAAATCAATGCTTTGGGGCTTGTTTCTATCCAATTTTTCTACTATGTTTAGGAATACACATTGAAGCATAATTAACTTGTCTTAAACAAATTTTCACATACTTCATTACACTTACATCAACACAAGCACCATATAAATATCAATAACACTTATACTAATATTCAAATACACTATTACAAACACATTACTAGCAAATAATATTCATCATGCTTCATGATCATGCATAAATACATTAACACATTTATAAAATATGAATTGGGAAATTTATGGCTATTTCAATATCAATTAGAATATCATTTTGCATTTTTGCTACTACTCCTTAGTGTGGGACTAGAAAGGTAAGCACCTAGCTACATTTGAGGAATTAGGACGTTCGGGGAATACACCTCAAGGTGCAATTGAGCCGGATAGATCGCTTTAGGTAAGAAAAGCCGAGGACTAGTAGTACGGTTCATTGGAACCCCAAGACGCGCAAACTTTCAAGAAGGTCGATTAGGGCTCGGTTCAAATCATTTTCTAACCATCGATGGAGGGGTAAATCCATCTTACATACGAAACTGGATAGTCGTATGTATTGTTTGATCATATGGTTGCTTGCATTTCATATGTTTATTTAATGAACTTATTTGAATGTTGGTCATGAGTACTTTTGCGTAAGGATTGTCTCACTAAACTAGTTATGCTTATTCCTAATAAATTTTTGATGTTGCAAGATCGTTGTTTTAGCACTCGAGACCACCATGTCAGTTCGGGTAGAATCTATGTTTTGTGAAGCTTTTGGAGGAAATCTATTTTGAAGACTTAGATTAGACTTCCTTTAAAATCTTCTAGTTTTAATATTGTCTTAGTAAGATTATGTTGTTATGTAGACTTATCTGGGAAATGTCCTGTAGAAGTTGTAGAATTTTATATTTTGATGAATTATATTAAGTATTATTTTGTATGTTCCACTGCCATTATCTTAAAATGCATAACTCCACCGGTCTCCCTTTGTTGTGAATATACGCCTTGTACCAATATGAAAGCTTTCGAGTGACTGAGTAGTCATTCTTAAGTTTTAATATTGTGTATGGTAGGCTGTCACGATTAGGGAACCCATTGGGGAGTGACAATTTAAGTTGGTATTAGAGCATCAAGATTAAGGAAGAAAACAATAAGTTTAGAAGTAGAAGTCTTAGTTACATGATAAGTTTAAGAATAAGCCATAAGAGTATTAGGAAAGATCCTTATAGGTTATGAGTAGCTAGATAGTGTTAGTCGAAGATGGGTAGTTTACACCTTAAGATGAAGGAACTTCTAGTAAACCTAAAAGTTATAGTTGTAGACCTCACCCTGTTTATTAGACTAAACACAATTTAGGAAAAATCCTAGAAACGTAGAAAGTAGGGATATATGGGAAGACCATATGTTTTACAGCCATACCTAAGATCTATAGATGGCCATGGGACTAGTTTATGCTCTTAAAAGAAAAAGTGAATTTCCAAACCTTTTTAAGCCTCAAGAAAACACAACCTTTGTAAGTTGCAAATAACAAGAAAAGAAAGTTAGCCAACTTTTTGATAATGAAACTAAAGGAGAATATGTTTACATAAAAGACTATGCAACCAATCTTAGGTAACGTCGGAAAGAGTCTTGTAGGCGTCATCAAAGGATCGAAAGCAAGGATGTTCTTTTAAAAAATCGAAAATGAGAAAATGGCGAAACAACCCCGAATTCCCTCAAATCTCAATGAAAGGATTGAGAAAAGAAGTAAAGGAGCTACGGGGAGAAGAAAGCATCGCGTTCACCCAAGATGTAATGCTTTAGTTGTTAAATCTCAATTAATTAAAAGATGTAGTTAAGTGTTTAAGAGACACCAAGTGATCTAATGATTTCTTAATAATGTGATCCCTTTGTTTTGTTTTTATGGCATTTATATTATCTGTTTTTCGTGAATAAAATTCCTAATTTTGATTTCCTACCTTGTGATTTTTTGTAAAGTGCATTTGGATTTCTTGATTTCCTATTAAGCTTTTGTTAATTTCGGTTCTGCAATTTTATTTCCATGAGCTTGGTATTTTGATCTTGATTTCTGATCTTTATATTTGAGATTTTTGTGATTTCCATAAACGTTAGTATAGAGCGTATAAAAGAAAATTAAAGCTTACGTAATCTAAACGATTAAATAGCTATCTAAGAAGACGTAGGAATTGCGAGCAATGAGATTCCAATGTAATACCGGTTGAACAAGGAATTCCTCTACAAAACCAATCGGGAATATCCCTGCTCTTACCCCGAACCAGCAAAATGACTTTACTGCCGCCCTGGACAGATGAATCAGTTGTGAATATTTTGATTCAGAAACAAAACCAAAATAATCCAGCTCCTGCTCCACCTCAGAATGCTCCTGAAGCCACTATGGAAGCACCCGGCAAACAGTCGCATGCCGCGCCATTTCCACCGCTGTCACGCCAAGGTCATATTGAAACATGCTTCTGACTTCATCAAAAGTAACCACTACTTTGATGGAGCCTTCGAAGACTGGTTAGCCCAAGTCAAGAGATCATTTGATGCTTATGAAGTGCCACACCATTTAAGAGTCAGTTTTGGGACATACCTACTCAAATTCAATGCTCGGGTATGGTGGGAATCAGAGAAGTGAGAATTGCTTGCTCCAGTTACTTGGGATATGTTCCGAGAAGAGTTCTTGGAGAACTATTTTCTAGGGAGTCTCAGAGTTCAGTACATAGTGCTGACTTCCTGCATATTTCTCAAAGCGGGAGAACCATCGACCAGTATGAAACCGAGTTCAGTCGCTTGTTACAGTATGCTCCTGAATCCTATAAGTACAGCGATGAGTTAAAAAGACAAGTTTTCTTGAGTGGATTAGATGAGGACCTGAGGATCCGTTTGGTGGAGTTTGACATCAAAAGCTTTAGAGAGCTAGTGGAAAGGGCTCGGATAATTGAAGGAGCCAAAAAGATGAAGACCAAAGCCGTAGAGAGGAAAGTGTTTGTATTTGGAAGGAAGCCTTATGAAGGACCGAGTTCTGGATTCAAGAATAAGAGGTATAAGACCTTTGGAAGTTTCAAAGGAAGTGGAAGTAGTCAAAAGGAAGTGATCAAGGTGGATATCACATGTTGGAAATGTTGAGGCAGGCATTATCCAAAGTCTTGCTCGTAATTGCAAAACAAGTGCTATTATTTGCGGAAGCCCAGATTATAAAATCCTGAAGTGTCCCAAGAAGAACACCAATGTTTTTTATGTGTGTAAGCAGCCAAGGCACTTTGCAAATGAATGCATGAAAAGGAAAAATGCTCTAGCAAAGCTGTCCAACGCTTCAGGAGGGTTCGCCCTTGTTAGAACCAACAACTGTAATGGGAATGGGAACTGCTCTGGCACATCGATGCATGGGATGAGAATTTATAACTTGGAAGGTCAGTGGATGTGCGAGGAAGCCAATGATGAGGAGCAAGGATGTGAGTTTGCTACCATGGAAGAAGATGGAAGCTATGATCATGGACTAGTTGCAGGTTAGCCTTAACCTTAAGCTGTTGTTGTTTATAGCATCTTTATATTATCGAATCAATAGTAATAGAATCCCAATATCTCTATAGCTTAGAGCTCTAGAATAGTTAGATATGTGTAGTATAGTATAGTAACTAGTGCGTGTTGAATGCAGGAAATATACAGGTAGCTAGTGAGACCGCTTATGCCTTGTTTGATACCGAAGCCACCCAGTCGTTTATCACCCCCAACCTTGCTAAAAAGACCGATTTACCTATAGTCACCATCACTACTAGCTTCAAGATAAAGAAACCCATGGGTAGTATGTAACCACCCAAGAGATGTTGAAGGAATGTCCCTTCGAAATCAAAGACACCATACGACAAGTGACTTGATTGTGTTGGAAATGAGCAAGTATGAGGTGATTCTTAGCATGAGTTGGTTGACTCGCGTTAAAGCTACAGTAGATTTTCAGGGGAAGAGTGTGACCTTTAAGGATATGAATGGGAAGGATATTGAGTTCAAAAGAGAATCCGCTGTCATAAGGAGGCAATGATTAAGTTCGCTCGAGTTAGTGATGAATGAGGAGGAGATCGACCAATCGATCAATGCCATAGAAGAAGAATGCAAAGGACAAAAGTAGAGGATATACCTATAGTCAATGAGTTTCTTGATGTTTTTCCTGAGGAATTGTTTGTATTGCCACCAAAGAGGGAGATCGATTTTGAGATTAACTTGATGTCAAACACCGAGCCAATATCGAAAGCTCCATACCACATGGCACTGGTAGAGTTGAAGGAACTCAAGAAGCAATTACAAGAGCTTCTGGATCAAGGATTTATTCGCTCGAGTGTATCGCTATGGGGAGCACCAATTTTGTTTGTTAAGAAAAAGGATGGATCTATAAGGTTATGTATCGATTAGCGAGAATTAAATAAGGTTACAATAAAGAATAAATACCCATTACCACGGATTGATGACCTCTTCGACTAATTGCAAGGAACAAGTGTGTTTTCCTGCGTTGACCTGACTTCAGATACCACTAGTTAAGAGTAAAGTTGAAGGATGTACCAAAGACTGCTTTTCGGAGTTGTTATGGACACTACGAGTTCTTTAATGTCTTTTGGTTTAACCAATGCACCTGCCGCATTCATGGATCTGATGAATCAAATCTATAATCCCTTGTAGGATAAGTGCGTTATAGTTTTCATCGACGACATTTTGATTTACTTAACTACACGAGAGTAACATGAGGAATACCTTCGCATGGCACTTCAGACGTTAATAAAACATAAGTTGTGCACTAAGTTGTCAAAGTGCGACTTTTAGTTGGATAAGATATCCTTTCTAGGACATGTTTCAGGAGATGGCATATCAGTTGACCTGAAAAGATTAAAGCAATGATGGAGTGGAAGCAACCAAAGATGGTAACGAAAGTAAGAAGCTTTCTTGGTCTAGCTGGCTATTATCAAAAGTTCGTAAAGAATTTCTCAACCATAGCCAAGCCCTCAACACAACTTACTCAAAAGAACGAGAAGTTTATCTAGACTAATAAAAGAGAAACGAGTTTCTAAGAGCTAAGCAAAAGCTTGTATCCACATTGATACTCGTTTTCCTAAACCTCGAAACTCATACGGTACATAACGACGTATCATGAAATGATCTTGGGTGTGTGCTAATGCAAGAGGGAAAAGTGATTGTTTATGCTTCGTAACAACTAAGACCGCATAAGCAAAATTATCCACACATGATTTAGAGCTAGTTGCTATTGTTTTCGTACTCAAGATATGAAGGCATCACTTGTATGGACAAAGGTGCAAAATATATATGGACCACAAGAGCCTTAAGTACCTATTCACTCAAAAGGAGTTGAATATGTGACAACGAAGATGGTTGGAGCTCATAAAAGACTATGACCTTGGAATCAATTATTGTCCGGGTAAGGTCAATGTCGTTGCCGATGCCTTAAGCCAAAAGAATCATGAGGAAGTTACCACTTTGTTGATGACAAAAAGGAGTTGGTAAGAGAATTCGAAAGGCTGAGTATCGAGATCATTGGACAAGATGTGGAGGTGGAAATATCTAACTTGGTGATGGAACTAACCCTTGTGGAATGGATAAAAGAAGCTCAACGTTATGATAAAGTGATACAAAAGATCAAACGGAAAGTGCAAGCGGAGAAGTATACTGACTTCACCATAGATGAGGAGGATGTAGTGAGGATGAAAGGGAGATTATGTGTGCCGGATGATGAGGAAGTGAGAAGAGAAATTATGAGTGAAGCTCATAATTCGGGATATATGGTACACTCGGGAGGGACTAAGATGTATCAAGATCTTACGAGTCACTTTTGGTGGAATGGGATGAAATGAGATGTAGCGGATTATGTGATGAAGTGCCCGACTTGTCAACAAGTAAAGGCGGAACATCAAAGGCTAGAGGATTACTAAAGCCTTTGCGGATACCCGAGTGGAAGTGGGATCAAATCTTGATGGATTTCATATGCGGATTACTAAGAGCACTGCAGGATATGATGCCATATGGGCCGTGGTAGATCGTTTGACCAAATCGGCTCACTTCATATTGATCAACATGACGTTCTCGATGGATAAGCTAGCCAAGCTATACATAAAGGAGATAGTACGTTTGCATGGAGTACTGCCAGGATTGTATCAAATTGAGACCCCTGATTTGTATCTAAGTTTTGGACAAGTTTACAAAAGTGTATGGGGACAAAGTTACATTTCAACACGTCTTATCACCCTCAAACCAATGGACAATCCAAACCTTAAAGGACATGTTGCATGCTTGTGTTATGGAATTCAAAGAAAGTTGGGATGCTCATTTGCCACTAATAGAGTTTGCCTATAACAATAGCTATCACTCTACCATACAAATGCTGCCATATGAAGCTTTGTATGAATGACATAGGTCGCCTTTGTTTTGGGATGATGTGGAGAAGCTTGCTATTGGACCAGATTTAGTATAAGATGCGGTGGATAAAGTAAGAATAATTCGACAAAGATTGAAAGACCCAAGATAGATAGAAAAGCTGGGCAAATAAGAAAAGGCGAGTTCTTGAATTTCAAGTAGGAGGCCATGTGTATTTAAAGATAAATCCAATCAAGAGTATACATTGAGTACGCTCACAAGGAAAGTTGAGTCCACGGTACATTGGACCTTTCGAAGTGCTTGAACGAGTTAGAGATTTAACTTATCGCCTAACCTTGCCGCCAAACCTATCAGGAGTACACAACGTGTTTCATGTATCAGTCTTACGCAAGCATATGGTCGATACAACCCGAGTAGTAGAATTGGAGCCAGTGTTGCTAAAGGAGAACCTCACTTACGAGGAACACCCGGTGCAAATTTTGGATCGAAAAGTTCAGAAGCTGCGAAATAAGGATATCAAATATGTCAAAGTCCTTTGGAGGAATCACACCCATGAAGAGGCAACTTGGGAGGCCGAGGATGAGATACGATGCAAATACCCCATTTTATTCAAGGAATCAGGTACGATAGTCAAATTTTGAGGAAAAAGAAAACTTTCTTTAGGGGTGTAGGTTATAAGCCCCTAGATTTTTGGTAAATATAGCAAACCCTAAGAACTGGAAGTCAAATCGAAACCCTAAAGTTAACCTAGTTCTATGTTTAGTCTAGTGAATCTAGATCCAGCAATCCCATGTTCTTAAACCCTAAACAATAGAATTAAGATAATTGTGGATAATGGTTCGCAATAGTATAAGAAAGCTTAAAAATATCAGATTGTTAATTTTCAATGTGTTTCAGCTTGAACAGGATCAGTTTTCGAAAATCGTGCCCTAATACACCAGATGGTGAAAATATTCTGATAATACCATTAGACTTGTAAAAATGTAAGGTTTTCAAATATATCAGTTTTAGAATTTTTCGGTAACTAAAAATATCATATATAGGCTGTTTAGGTGTATTTTTTTTTACTTCTGGTTTTTTAATTGTATAGTCTACTATTCATAGTATTATTTCTATTATTCATTACTATTTCACTATTTCTACTTTTTCTTACAATCTACTCTTACATACTACCATACCTATACCTTGTAATTTACCTTCCTCATACAACTTTTTTCACATCACACCTACATATTACTTCTTTTCATTACAAAACAACAAAAATTAATCAATTTTCCCTCCTCCTATTAGCATGGTCGGCTCCCCTCTTGTCCCTCTCCATCTATTTTACTTCAATTTCATTTAATTTTAATCACACCAATTTTCACTCCAAAATTCTATAAATATCTCATCCCTCCTTCATTCTTTCACACAACTCATTTTCCTATCAAAACTTTACAAAAATCACTCCACAAATCCTCTCTCTCAATTTCTTTTCCAAACTTCCTCTCCTCTCTACAAAAACCACTACCCACATATTACTACAAACACTTTATTTCTTCTTCAACATACATATAACCTTAGGTAAAACTTCTTCTATTTACTCATCATGTTCATATAACTTAACATAAGTTTAGTGTATGTTTCTTAGACTCATGAGAGTTAAACAAGTAATAATATGTTTATGTTTTGTTTTTGTTCATGTCTAAATTTTCCATTATGTTATTATTGTTATTATGTTGTTATTATTGTTACTATTATTTGCTCTAATCTAACTTCTATATGATATTATGCATGTATATTTATTAGAGTCTAAGTGCTCACTATCCTAACATCTTATTATTATTGTTCTTATTATTATGCTTTTTCTTTTTTCTTTTTTCTTTTTCTTTTTCTTTTTAGGACTAGTCTATTCTTAGTCCCGGGAAGCCTTGATGAAGCTAAGGCTCCCAATACTTGACCGGGATACATTGATAAAGTTAAGGTTTCCAATACTTGACCTTAATATTATGCTCTTATTTATTATTATATATGTCTTATCTTATTATGTGATATTATTATATTTCTCATAACTACATATTCTCATTCATGCATGAACATGATGATATTGTCTCAACAAAAATGAAAATGAGTTTTCTTAACTAAAGAAAAGTAAGAACTCTCTTCAAAAATAAATTTTGTTACATAAGAAATGATTTTTCCATAAAAACTTAAATTTTTATCTTAACAAATCTTTTCCAAAGTTAGAGAAGTCCATCATAAGTTTTTAGTAATAATAGTACATGGGATTTCATCCAAGTATACATAAAGTAAAGCTATCACATACTCTCTTTTTTAAACCAATGAAATAAGAAAGTTTCTTTAAAAATTAATATTACTAAATCATTGTTTAACAAAGGTTTTTCTTAAACTCATTAATCGAAGTTTTCCACCAACACTCTAAAATACTAAGGTCTAGACAAGTTTTACAAAATTAAAAAATAACCTTTTAAAGACAAGTTTTACTTAGGAAATAAAATTAGTAAATAACTTAAAAGATCATTATTATTATTATTTAAAGTGGAACTAACTCTAGAAAAACTTTAGAACACATAAACATGACTACTTTATGAAATTTTGGTCACTACCAAGAAATACTTAGAAAAACCATATTTTTTACCGCTAGAAATCAAGTTGTAGAAATCTTAAAAGACTAAAATTATTTTAGAAAATGAAATTATTCTTAAAGGTTAAGAAATGAAGTAAAAAGAGGAAACACTCACTTATAATAATATAAAAGATTTTTCCTTAAACTAAAGTGAATTTTTCAAGTATTTGCTTTTTCCAACCTTTAAGACACATTGTTTTACAAAAATCATTGTTGAAACAACATCACTAAATTCATGCATCCAATATGAGTATGTGTGTGTATATATATATATATTTTCAAAGGATTTTTCAAACTGTACAAATATCCATATTTTTGTACAAGAATTTTTGGATGAAAAAGAGTTTGAAAAGTTGTGTTTTGAAAGCTAGGATTTTCGTAACATTTCTATGCCTCCTGTTCCGAGACCCAAATGGTTTTTATGACAAAAATAACATTAGAAATGGATAGATCTTTTCGAGTTAGAAAACGGTATATAATATGCAAAATTTCGAGTTAAAATTAGCAAGTTATGATCATTTTAAATTGGAATTTCCACTAATGTGAATTTTGATGAACCTAATAAGATAGAGTTAGAAAATTTAAGTAGATCTTGGATGAAATACTCATTTTGGGTATTTATTTTGTTTAGGTATCGAGACCAAGATCTTCTCTTTCCCGAGGATTACTTCGACTGATAGAAAATCAACATGACCGAGTGAGTTTCCTTTACGTTTTATATTCGTGGATGTGCTTGTAGAATAAAACACTAAATGTTAGGAAAAGATAAAAATTGATACATATGGGTTATCATGAGAGTTATATATGTAGGGATGCAACCGGGGCAAGTTTGGGACGGGTCATACAAAACCCGAACCCGCCCCGATTATATAAAGGGATCCCAGACCCGAAAAAAAACCCTATAGGGTTTTTTGACATGATCCCAGAACCCGACCCGATACGACAATCACAAACCCGATAATGACCCGATCCGACCCGATTATATCTTTTTTTTTCATTGAAAATAATTTTTTTTGTTATTGTGTCCAAATAAAAATTTGTTTATTGTTGTGAAAATCAATGATAGATGAAATAAACAAGGTTCAAATTGTAGTAAACATTAATTATCATTATTAACAATTTGTTCAATCTTTACAAGAGAGTGTTTATGTCAAAGTTGTCCCTAATGGTATATGTTGGAATATTGAAAATCATTAATCATGGTCATTAGAAGCATCAATAAAAGCAAAGTTGATGTCTAAGATAATTCTATCATATCACAAACATCCACTAAGGAACAAAAATATCAACCATGATTCATGTCCAAATAGCACATCCAAACTTAGTTCAAAGGAAAAAAAAAAAGATGAGTTAGTTGACTTAAAGTCCCACTCCCCAACAAACAAAAGCACACACTAACATTACAATTTTAGTCTTTCACAAATGTTTCCATAGAAGAAAAGAAAAAAAAAACTTGCAATCAATAGCTAAAGCTTTCATTGTTGCCTTCCTTCACAATAGCTAAGACTTCCTTCACCAAAATACAGATAGCAGAAATCATCAAGGATGCCACCATCTCAAACCATAGGTCACCTAGTAAAGTAATAACCAAAATAAAATTATCTTATATGTTATTCAATTAATACAAAATAATATAAAAAGGAGAAATAACTTTATACACCACATAATATTTACTTACTTGATCTTAATCTTCAATATTTAAATTTTTCATCTCATTCTCTAACTCAGTGATGTCAAAACCTACAAGAAAAATTGAGAAAGATTGTATAAAATGCAATGGAAGATATAGGAAATAAAAAACTTTTTCATTAATAAATATTATATAATGAAATTTCTTACTTGTTTTTCCACGTGATAACCAACTCTGGCTACACATCAATGCCTCTATTATGTCTGCATTCAGTCGGCTTCTATGTGTGGTAATTACACGTCCACTTGTACTAAATGCGGATTCAGATGCAACTGTAGAGACAGGAATAGCTAATAGATCTCTAGTTAATGATTGTAGTGTAGGATACTTGCTTCCATTCAATTTCCACCATCCAAGGATATCAAAATCAGTACCCCAATTCCATGGCAATACAGGCTCTTCTAGGTAATGGTCCAACTCTGATTTTACTTGGCCATCAAAAGTAACAGTGGTCATGTATTGCACTAACTTTGACTTTTTGATACATTCATTGAGAGCTACATCACCAGTTGGTGAAGCCATTAAAGAAGAATTGCCTGTATTCTTATTTGGACGAGATCTAGCCTTTAGTTGATATTCCTGAAGTAGATCATAACAAGTCTTCCTAACAGTTTCCCTCTCCACAGAAGCCCTCTCACCATAAACAATTGGAAATACAAAGTCAACAGCTTTCAACTTGAAACGTGGATCCAAAACAGTACAAACAGCCATGATAATATGCACATCACCCAATATTTCTCAAACTTGTCAAACATCTTTGTAGCCATTGTGCTTATATTCAAATCACAAGAGTCTTTCCAATCAATCAAGGCTTCCCTAATTTCAAACACTTTTTCAAAGTAATAATTTGTAGTTGGATATTTTCTACCAGATAAAAGAGTGGTCACTTCATAAAAAATTTCCAACTTCTTACAAATTTCTTCGGCTAAATCCCAATCTTCATCAGTTGGAAGTGACTTGTAATGTTTATCCAAAAGCTGAGCTCTATAAAAAACATCCTTATATGCAAGGGCAGTAACAAGCATTTCATATGTAGAATTCCATCGTGTTTTACAATCTAAGCAAAGCATTCTACAATATGCCACATCTATCTGTTTACATGCCTCTCTAAATTTCTCCACTCGTGATGGTGTCGCTGACCAAAATACAACACTATCACGGATTCTTTCTATTGATTTTTCAATCACATTGACACCCTCTTTCACAATCAAATTTAAGATATGAGCACAACAACGCATATGGAGTACCTGTCCACGAAGAATCAGATCATCCTTTCGCAGCTTCATAAGTAAAGCTGTGATCATTGCATCGTTTGTTGAACAATTGTCTACAGTGATTGTAGACAATTTTCTATCCAAGCCCCATTTCATTAATGCATTGAATAAGCAATCACCAAGAGCTTCACTTGTATGTGGAGCTGGAACATACACAAAACTGAAAAAAAAAATGTAAATATAATTAAAGGGAAAGTTAATTTCAATGATGTAAAGATAAGAGATATATAGTAAAAAAACTTACTCCAATAGTCGACTCTGAAGAATCCAATTGCTATCAATAAAATGTGCTGTGATGGTCATGTATCCTCTTTTTTGATTTGATGTCCACATGTCTGTTGTTATTGCCACTCGAGAATTAAGCCCCTTCAATAGGAGTCTTAACTTTTCCTTCTTGTGTGATAGATGTCAATTATCTCTTTCCTCATGGTGGTGCGGCTAACATTATGAAAAAGTGGTTGAATGCAATGAATAAACTCCCTAAAGTACTCGTGCTCCACTATTGAGATTGGATATTCATGAGCAATAATTGCCATTGCAAGTTTTCTCCTTGCAGCTTCTTGATTAAATGTCCAATTTCCTAATGTACAACCACTTCCACCATCAACAGATTTCCTCTCAATCGATAAAAGACATTGCTTTATGTCTTTTTGCTTGGTCTTCTGTAGACACCTTTTTAAATGATTATGCAAATGCTTTGTTCCATTTGTACTATTTGCTTTCAATTGTTTCTTACAGTGTCTACACTCAGCAACATCATCCCCATTAACAGTTTTCTTCACCATCTCATTCCATACAATAGAAGTTAACTTACGTTTGTTGGGGTTATTACTCTCATCAGCAGTACTTGCTACTTGAGAACCAGATGTATTTGTTGGTCTTGCAGAACCCACATCCTCAGTTTCTAATGGAGATGGAATTTTCTCAACATCATTATCATTCCCTTCAATGTTCACCTCAACTTCAACTGCATCCATGTTCTTACATTACATAAAATGCAAAACTCATACACAATCTCAATCATACATGGTAAATGTAGAATTTATAACACAAACCAGATTGCTCAGGTTAATAAATACCATACTTATAATGTACAAAATAATTGATTGATTGAGAAACATTTAGTGAGGATCATACCTATAATTACAATCAACTCTCTGTAATTGATACTGGTTGTCATAAAATGATTAGCAAGAACAAAGTTTCATTATAAAGAAACACTTAAAACTTAGATTCTTATTTCAAATACTATAGCATTATCGTTTGACACTATGGACAACTTCTTTCTCTAGGAATATTGACTTTCCTTTTCCCTCTCAACCATCTAGGAGCGACCTGTCCCAAAAATCCGAAACTGAAACCCATCCATTCAAACCATTCCGTACTTCAACATAAGACTCGGTGAAGATCCAGAGAATAGAAATCAATGGAAAATGAAAAACGTATGGACATAATTCCTCCTAACCTTGATGATTTCGCAAGCATTGAAGCCATACAACAAATCTCTTTATCTCAAATTGGATTCATTCATTTTAAGTATCTTGTAACAACATCAAGAGGAATCAACATTCACCAACGAAGGATAAAACAACAAATAGAAGATGGCATCAGATAAAAAGCAAGCCACACAACTTTGATTTTCCATCAGAGGATACATTCAGTAACTTAATATATATATATACACGAATACTGCATTTACATCAAACGGAAGCCAATGTGTGGACGAATTCATAAGCATCAAGCCAATGTGGGGGATGATGTCGGTGTTTTCATCCGTTGGTAACATCGTGCTCGTCCCGTCGTCCGTAGTCCGTCGGTGTTGTCTCCGATGCCATCTCGTGACTCTCGTCACTCGTCTGCCCGATTGCCCCTGTCCTACAAGAACAACAGAAGAAGACGATCCATCAAGATGTGTGTGTGTGTGTGTGTGTGTGTGTGTGTGTGTGTGTGTGTGTGTGTGTGTGTGAGTGAGTGTGAGAGAGAGAGAGAGAGAGAGAGACAGATAACAAGTGCGGCTAGGCCGTTAGGGTTGTAAATTTGGGTGGAGCCGCGGAGGACTGGAGGAAGGAAGGAGAAGGAGGAAGGTCTTGTCCTGCGTCCTGTTGTGTTTTGTCTAGTAGTATAGTGTGTAGTGTGCGTGTGTTCTGTGTAGTGTGCTGTGGCAGCAGTGCATGTGTGGTTGTGGTCAAACAACAGGCAGGGGTCCGAGATGTGGGTTTGATGGCGCCGCTACGGGGTTTGGTGGTCAGTCCGCGTAGATCTAGCCTTGTAAAAACAGAGGCACAAAAAAAGGTCTCTCTGGTTCCGTTGAGAAGGTGGTGTTGGCCGCTGGTGACTGGTTGGTAGGTGGAGGTGCTGACTGAGTTGAGTTATTGAAACTCGGTTTTGGTTCTTGGTATCGGGTATCGGAGTGGGTTTATGAGTTCAAGTGACAACAGTGGTTGTGGTGGTTGGGTTTTGGTGTTCGGCGGATGGTTGTTGGAGTGGTGATTGTGAGTTTAGCTGAGGGTTCGGTTCTAAAATTGGAGATAGCGGTGATTTGGTGGTAGGGTGGGAAGGGTTGTTTAGTGGAGTGTGGAGAGTGTGACTTGTGAGTGTCATACAGCTGGAGGCCTGGAGCTCACTGCTCAAAAATTCCAAATTTGAAATTCACAATGTCTCGTCCCGTGTGAGCCGTGAGCGTCCTCTGCCGCTCGGCTGAGTCCGCTTTGTGTGTTATGTTTTTTTTAATTTCTTGGGTCGGGTTTTTATCGGATCCATATTATTTACCCAAACCCGACCCAAAACCCTATAGGGTTTTCTCTATTGGTCCCAAAACCCGTCCCGAGACCCTATAGGGTTTTTAGCGGGTCGGGCGGATCGGGTACCCTATAACGACCCGCCCGGTTGCATCCCTATATATATATGAATTGCTATGTGTGATCAATGAATGAGAATATCAGAGCTTGATTTATTGATTGTTATAATTGTCTCTATGTATATACTATGTTTGCAAATACTGATTGATCATCTTAAATGAATTAATGTCGGATTGAAAATTCCCTTAAACCAATTTGATTATGCATATCACTTAAAATATTATTTCGCATTTTTGCTACTACTTCTCAACATGGGACCGGAAAGATTAGCTGCCTAGCTACATCTTGAGAAATTATGACGTTCGGGGAATACAACCTCAAGGTGTAGCCAAGCCAGATCGATCGCTTTGAGTAAGGAAAGCCTAGGGACTAGTAGTACGATTCATTGAAACCCTAAGATGCACACAAACTTTCAAGGGGTTCGATTGGGGCTCAATTCAAATCATTCCCTAACCACGATGGAGGGGTAAATCCATCTTACATACGAAACCGGATAGTCGTATGTATTGTTTGATTATATGGTTGTTTGCATTTCATATGCTTGTTTAATGAACTTGTTTGAATGTTGGTCATGAGTACTTTTGTGTAAGGATTGTCTCACTAAGCTAGTTATGCTTATTCCTTAATAGATTTTCGATGTTGCAGGATCGTTGTTTTAGCACCCGAGACCACTGTCACGCCCCGAAGCGTACTCTAAACATAGCAGTCTGTCGTACACAATACTAAAGCCTAAGAATGACTGCCTCAGTCACGTGATGGCTTCCATACTATGTACAAAGCGTCTAACACATGGAGGAGACACATCGGAGTGATACATTTTATATTGATACAACTCGAGTAACAATGTAAAGGAAATACAATTCACTATACTTCAAATATAAATCACTATACTTCAATTTCAATTCATCAAAAAATTTCACTACATAAAACTATTAGAAAGCAATTCACAAAACCTAGCTAATATCTTCAAGCATTCTTATTCCCTGCCAGAATCCCGAAGTCATTCTCGGCTCCCACCATCTCGGTCCCCACTTAGCATTCTTGAGATAACTTGTTCATTCAAACATCTATTGGGCTATAAGCTACATTAGCTTAGTGAGAATTCCCTTAATTCCGTACCATAACAAGCAAGTTATAAATCATCTATATGCTATGCATGAACAATCACATGAGCAAATAATTATGTATGGGTATTGGAACCCACACACAGAACGGATTTACGCCCTCCGTATCTTGGTTAGGGATAGTATTGAAAGTCTACAGAATGCTGCTAGTCCCCAAGCCCCCCGGCTCATAGCACTATAACCTGTTCATTCAAACATCTATTGGGGTATAAGCTACACTACTTAGTGAGAATTCCCTTAATTCCGTACTATAACAAGCAAGTTATAATCATCCATATGCTATGCATGAATAATCACATGAGCAAATAATTATGTATGGGTATCCGGAACCCACACACAGAACGGATTTACGCCCTCCATATCTTGGGTTAGGGATAGTATTGAAAGTCTACACGAATGCTGCTATCCCCGAGCCCCCCAGCTCATAGCACTCAACTCGGCTAGGCTCACACATGGAATGCATCCCTGGTGCGCCTTAGTTCCTATAAATAAGCTCTGATACCTGGTCTCATTATCCAAACGAGTCATTGACCATACCGATCAACCTGCGTAGGAGTAGCACACTACCAAATGCAATACGTCCGATGCGATGCATGACCAATTTAATTTTTTCTTAGGTCAAAATATTATACATTCTTTAGAGTGACCAACCAATATCATACATAACAGAGATAATGTGAAAAGTGCAGTATTCAATCAAATCGTGGTTTCGATATGCTTTAGTATTCTTTGGCATACATTCATCATAGTCTCATCATCTATCCCATCCCCATTCATATCGATTTTTATCTTGTTCCTATGATTCTAATGCAACTAGCTATAAGCACAAACAAGGTAACAAAATAAGAAGAAAACTCACTCGGCCATTGAATCACTGGTCTTTTAGTAAAAGTAATTTGGTGGTAGGGAATCGTCGATTTCGGGGTCACCTAAAAAGGAAGAAATACCATAATAAGTATTTCATTACTTAACTAATCCAAACTATCTTATACAAACTATCAAATTCGTAATTCTCATCCTAAGCGGGAATTCAAACTTAAAACGGCCATAACTTAGTCGTTTCAACTCGAATTTAGCAAATTATATATAGATCTCTATCTACTTCGAAAGATCTATCTAATTCTAATATTATTTTCAAGTTTTGAAAATATCTGTGTCACAAAATAGAAGGATCAATCTAATCAGTAACGATCTCCATTTTCGAAAAATAGTTTTGTAATTGTTTGAAATTTTCTATTTGATAATTCAAGTATACATGAAATGTGAATGATTTTCTAACATGGATGACATGTGAGGAGTCTAATGTATGCATGATCTTGATGATTTTTGCTAAAAGAAAGTTTTATGACTTTTTATTTTGCAAGACCACAATAACAACTACTTATTAAAAATCTAGTTTTCCAACTTTGACATCACACTAGTGTTTTGGAATTCATTCTTAGGAATTTCTAGTTATCTCAGTTAAAATTGAGTCTTCATAACATACACTACCTAAGGCCTTCATTTTTACATAAAAATTTGCATTTTGCACTTTGCAAATATGTTTTCAAATAGATTTACTCAAAAATCCGAATTTTTAGAAATCCACTTTTTGAATAATTCCTTTGAAAAAAACTTGTTTAATGCATTAAAATTTAAGACTTTACTATATCTACTACTTAAGGACTCCATTTAATACATAAAACTTTTATTTTGAACTGGATAATAGGTGTTTTCATGGGCATCTCAAAGTTACGAATTTTACAAGTTGACTAATAACTCAAAATTTTCCATCTTGATTCTACTTCTTGTTTTACACATTAATCTCTCAAAACTCATTTCAACTTGTAAAAATCACTACTTAATGATACCTATTATCTATACCCTTCATTTTTCACATAAAACATGAATTTTGGAGTTGATAAATGGGTTTTCAAAACTAGTATTGGTTGAGATCCGAATTTACCAAATTTATTTTTGGACATATCTTTTGATAAAATCCACCTAAACTTAGGAAAAATCATCCTTTACATATCCTATCTTAAGAGCCTTCAATTTCTTGAATAAAATCTTCATTTTTGAGTTGTAAAACATGTTTTTAAAATATGCATTGGCAAAATCCGAAAATGAAATTTTATTTTGAAAATAACTTTTGAAAATCACATTTGTTTCTTGTAAAAAGAAGTCTTGATGATATACATCCACTAAACCTTCATTTTCTCAACTAAAACTCCCATTTTGAGACTTCGAAAGTGGTTTCTAAATATAAGTTTTGTCAAGATACGAATTTTACTATTTTTGTTTGAGTTCAAAACCAAGATCTACATCTAATATAAACATAATTGTAAAAGAAATCCATGGTAATAAACTATAAACTCATAGATCTAAACTTTACTCATCAAGATAATTCATTTATGATATCTATTCCTTAAGCCCTTCATTTTAAATGAAAAATACATATTTTAAAGTTGAAAAATAGTTTTTCTAAATATGGTTCCCTTTTTATTCGAATTTTCAAAAATGATTTTTGTTGAAACTAAAATAGATCTTGAGCTTTCTAAAACTTTTCTACTATCATCAAGCTATTAGAAGTTATTTATGAACATAAAACAAAAGTCTAATGGATTTATGAACTCAAAACACTAGATCTAGTTTACTATACTAGTTATAAATGCATGAACACTATGATGGTTATGTGAATGATGAATATATGGACAAATCATTAGCAATAAAAATAACTTGAAAATAGAACAAAATAGTAGTAAAATAACTCATATAACAAGATCTAAAACATAAACAAACCAAAACTACAAAAAAAAGTTAGATCTACACAATATAACTACTTTTAGCAAGAAAATAATAATAATACAAGAGAATAATTGTGGATAAGAGGAGTGTTTCATTTTGACATCATCATCCTTAGCTTTTAAGCTTATGGAATGTCATTTGATGCATGAAACTCTCACTGTACTTTACCTATATCACCTATGGAAGCTTTGGACAAGAGTTTTATCTAAGAATCTTAAAAATATGTGTGGAAGCTCAAAGATGGAATGGGGGCAGCAAGGTTTTATTGTGAGAACAAGAGAAATGAAGAAGAAAAGAAAAAGAGAGGAAAAGTGTAAAGAATGGTTAAGGTTTGAAGGTATAAATGAAAGAGAGAGAGAGATGGAATGAATTAAAGACACATTAAATGAGATAAAATAAATAAATGGGCAGCAATTGTGAGTCCCAAAACTGACGTGAAATAGAGGAGAAGAGAGAGAGAAGTTTGGTTGGTTTTTGACTTGAAAATGTAATATGTAATTAATGTGTAAGGGTAGCTTGATAAGATCATATTTTATACAAATCTTGATGATCAAAAGATCTAGAATGGATATTTGTTTTGATTTAAATTTTATGTTTCAGGACTAATTTGGGATAAAGAAATCAAAACAAAAGAATTTGAATCAAAAAGAGCAAAAATTGAAGTCAAGGCCGGCAATCCATCATTCAAAACCACCGGCGTTCAGACGGCTTACATTCAAGGCCGTTGCAGCACTGCCAGCTTTGCCGAGCATAAGTTTCAACTGCATTCAAAGCCGCCTCAAAGCTGCAGCGTAGAAGATGAAGCAGCCAGCGTACATGAAGGCCGGCAGCTCAGAAATGAAACATCACCAGCTTTGAAGGAGTTACATTATAAGCCGGCACTTAAGCCGCCGGCGTTGAGGTAGCGTACATCATAGATCTGAAGCAACATGAAGATGTCCAACGCTTGAAGGAAATTGAAGAGACAAATCTGTTGGAGTGTCAATGCCGGCATGAAAGCCGCCGGCTTAGGGACGACGTTCGTTATAAATCAGCCCAACGCTTCATTTCTGACATATACGCTGGCTAGATCTACATCTAAGCCGCGGCGTAGAAGCGGCCTACATGTGTAACTGATATTGAAGGCTGCCAGTGCATGCCTGCGCAAAGGATAATTCGAAGATGCGCCGCCTGTAAGCCGCCGGCGTAGGATCCATAACAGCCGGCGTACAAAGTGAAACACAAAGTTCATTTAATGTTTTGCACGAAATTTTTCCTATAAATAGGGGGTCTTCTCCTCACTTTCAGAATCATCCAATCATCCATTCCATAATCCTAGTAGCTCTAGAATACTTAGAACTAGGCATTTCATAGAGATTTTTGAAGAGATATTTAAAGTTATTCAAGAAGTTGCAAGTGAAGCTTTGGTATTTTGAATTGGTGATATCTAATCTTATTTCTTTTATGCAATTCATATATCTGAATATTTTGATCATAATGAAATCATTTGCAATTTCTTATCTGATTTTTGAATCATCATCCATGAGTAGCTAAACTCTTTTTGTGGGAAGTTGATGAAGCTTTAAACATGCTAAAATGATCTTTGAATCCATGTTATAAGATAGTTAGAATCATGAAATTTATATTGAATTCTGAATTTTATTCATCATACTTTTGGTGTATAAGAATTCTAGTAACTCGGAAGGGAAATTAGGGTTCATATGAATTCATAAATTTAGATTAAATTGCAATTGCGGAAGCGGCGGAGTTTAATCTAATTTAGAAATTGTCCATGAATATTGATGCAATGTTTTATGTTGATTTTTCACTAAGGAATTAGGAGATGTTAATATAAAGTATTAGTCAATTATAGAATCGGAAGGTTTATAATTGTAATTTTGATTCACTAATAATTTATTTAGCGGAAGTTATTGAATTGTTTTGTGGTTTAAAAGGTTTTTAAACTCTGTTTTTAAATCTTGACAATTTCTTATGAATGTTCATGAATCTAATTATCATTATAACATGACTTCAAGTTGATTGGAAATAGTTTAAAGTGGATTCTGCTCCTTCCCACATTTTTCCACCATATCCCTCTCTTTAAAAAGCTCATTGCATTCATATAGACATATAATTAGATAATTTAGTTTAATCTAATCATTTTAAAAAGATCAATTCCTAGATATTAGTATTAGTTGATAATTGTCTAGTAGTTAATAGATCTCCGTGGGATCGACACTTGACTCATGCTATATTACAATAGAAGGCCCAGTACACTTGCTGGAATAGATGCTTTGAAAATTCACTACTAATTATAGCACATCATAGCTTCTTAAAGAAGGGTTGAATTAAATTTACTTTAATAAATTTTGGAGTATTTCAAGGCACAAGGAAGCCATAATGAAGAGAAAAATTGCCATGAAGTGTGTAGAAAGATTGAGGTGAAAAAGAAGTGATGTGTGAAAGGTGTACTTAAAAGTATGAGTTGTAAGATCTTAATAAATAAAATAAAAATAAGAAAAATATAGAAAATGTATTCCAAATATTTGTAGCAGATTTTTCATAATTAAAATAAGATAATTAATTTATTAATTTTAGTGAATTATCAAATAAGTTACCGGTATGATAAAATACGTGAATATGAGCTATAATTGATATTTTTATAACCCGAAAAATTCTAAAAAATTATTTTATGAAAATAAAAATATTTTTCAATTATCAAATTAATTTATTTTATTTTTAGTATCGGGTCTTAAACAGAATATGATCCCATATATCCCGAAACGAACTAAATTTTGGAAAAAACGAAATTTTCTAGGATATATAAAATATTTATCTAAAAATATAAGGGCTTACAAGAATAATAAAATCGTGTAATGAATAGTGCAAAAGACTAATTAATTACCGGTAGTAATGAAATACGAATATAATCGCAAAATCAAATAATTCTAGTTATTGAAAAATTATAAAACTTATATTTTAGAAATCCTTATAAAAATACGAGTATAACGGTACTAATATCATATATTTAATATTTCGAGCCGGGACACGCTTTTCGAAGTCTGTATTCGATCAGGTTCGAAATAGATCGAAAATTCACTAATCTTATCTTTTAAAGCATCCTGGTATTAATACGAACCAACTATACCTTTTACTCATATTCCGACTCCTTGGTTTAGGAATACGGAATTGCCGGATCTAAACTACTAGGGTTTCTTCGAAATTTGTTGACTTAGGTTTTCTAGTTGACTTTTCGGTTTAGACCTTTGCCAATTTGGAAACTGATGTTTTATGTTTATATAACATATTTAATTTGAGAAATTTATTTTAAATTTTATTTTTGTAAGTATTTAATATCTCTCAACGTTTTTGGAATTCTTGAATTGAGTTTTATTTCCGAAAATTAATGGTTATTTACCTTTTTAATAATTTGTTTTTGAATTCTATATTACCCGATTTTACAATTCAAAGTTAAGTATGAAATTTGTCGTACGTAGTGGTTTTGAATTTGAAGACCGTTGAGTTCTTATTTTATTTTTTAGGAATCTCATTTTCTCAAGATTAAGAAATTTCTAGATTCGTTCGTGATTTAGGACTAGTCAAAGTTCGGTTTTAATTTGGAGTCATTTTTAGAGTTTAATTTCGAAGTTCATTTTGGAATTATTTACTGAAATTTTCCGGGGCTTACAACCACCATGTCAGTCCGGGTAAATCTATGTTTGGGAAGCTTTTGAGGAAACCTATTTTGAAGACTTAGATTAGACTTCCTTTAGAATCTTCTAGTTTTAATATTTGTCTCAGTAAGATTATGTTGTTATGAAGACTTATCTAAGGAATGTCCGTAGAAGTTGTAGAATTTTATATTTGATGTATTATATTAAGTATTATTTTGTATGTTTCGCAGCCATTATTTAAAATGCATAACTTCACCGATCTCCCTTTGTTGTGAATATACGCCTTATATCAATATGAAAGCTTTGAGTGACTGAGGTACCATTGTTAAGTTTTAATATTGTGTATGGCAGGCTGTCACATTTAGGGTACCCGTTGGGGCGTGACAGGGGCCTACAAAACATTTTGTCTACATAGTGTATTCTCAAGGGAGGGAAACAAGGAGAGTAGGGACTTGTTTGTTAGTAGCTAACCTCGCCTTAAGATAGTGGTGGTGGTGATCATTTGAGGAGAGTGTTAAGGTAGGTGTAGAGCTATTTCTTTAGGGTACTTGCCGGGAGATATGGTAAGGTGGGAAAGTTTATAGTATTATGAGGAGATACAATGAGCTGAAGAGGTTTAGAGTACCTTCGAAGAGTTATGGTAAACCGAGGGAATGTTCTTGCCTAAGGGGGAGCTTAAGGGTAGGACCTCAATTTAGCTCTTTATGTGTGTAGACCGAAGGAGATTGACTTCTAGCTGGTGAATGACTAAGGCCTATGGTCCAAGGTGGTTTAAGGCACATGATGGGTCTTAGGACCTTATTGCTAATCCATTTTGTTAGTGTTACCTATTGGGCCATGATCAAGTAAGACCTATAAACAATATTGAACACATGGGCTAGACCACTAATCATATCTAACCGTGCCTCTTGGTGGAACTAGTGACAGTTGAAAGGAAAATGCCAAATGACCTTAACTCCAAACTCAGCTAGTTGTATCACTCAATAAGTCGGCCTCCTAAACCAAGGGAGTCGGGGTTCTCATGTGGTTTAGAGATGAGTTGGAATGGGTTAAGCCTAAGCGTAACGGCTAACTCTTAGGCAACGAGTTGAACTAAGCTTGGGAAGCCTATATCCATATTTGGCCATCAATAAGTATAGAACAAAATAAAATATGCTAATATAAAATTTTTGTATCATCATTTTGTTTATTTATTTTTTAAATTATATTATTGGCGCACACATTTCAAATATCGGCTAGTTTATTAAATCATATCCACTAGTTGGCAATATATATATATATATATATATTATACACGTAGAGGGTCATTTTGGTAATTGGACTTTTGACCCAATTTAATGGCACGAGCCAGTCTAATGGGCTAGTGCTAGGGCTTAGAAGGCTGAGTCAAATAAAGAAATGTTGTAGGGAGATATGTCTTAGTAAGCTCATAGCAAGGATCGTATTGTCGAACCGGTTTTTATTACTCTCAGCCTAATTTGATATTCTCGTACTTGAAAATAGACTCTAAAAATATCTTCATGGGTTAATTTGGGCTTTGTTTGATAAGATATAGCTTATGTGGACTAAAATAGGCCTTTATTCTTTTTATATTGAAAATAGGCTCGTTTTATTTCTATAGAAGAAAAGTCATCGACCCATTTCCAGCCCAGCCATTACTATAAAAAATAAAGGCTTTAATATCAACCGTCGGATCATTATAAAATGATCTAATGGTCACTAGCAATACTTGATCTCGACCGCTCATTTGGTTACTATCCAATGGCTGGTATCAATCTTCACTATCTATAATAAGAGGTTTCTCCTCTCATTCGGGGGTCATTCTAGATATTGCTAAGATTGAGAGCAATGCAGATACTCTACTAAAACATATTCAAGAAGGATCAAAACACTTATTTAACCAAGAACTAGTTAAGAACGATTGAGCCTACTTGATTTGATCTTTTGTCACACTCGTACACTCTAGAAATCGGGTTTGCCTCTTCCTCCTCCCGCCCCTCTCTCTGTGACATCCTACATGTGTCATTAGTTCAAAATTTCTCTCAGGTCGATCATCACGCCTATCGCACATGATGGCTAGCTACAGTAACCGCATCATACAATGTATATAGATCCACTTAGGTTTATATGAAAATTTATGCATTCTTACATAAAAGAAAACCAAATTCTATATTGATGGCTATGTAAATATCATGCTTTTATTTTATGAATGATTAAAATTCAAAAAAGCTGTAAAAAGAAACTTGATGTTGAAAACTATTATACTTAGTGTTAGGCACTTAAAAGTTTAAACAAGAATAAAATATAAAGTAGAAATATACTAATGAATGTGTAAGATGAGAATTAAAATAACATGGATAGTAATATCATGTAATATTCAAAATCATTAGAAAGTGGTTATCAATAAAATTACTTTGACATATATATATGTTAGTAATAGAATGTTTCAATTCCCATTACTACTAAAATTTTACTTACTGTTGATAGTAGCAATCCACTTGGTCTCTTGGGCCTCGAAATCTTATAACGTCGACGGGCCCAGAAGGGCCTACTACTCACGAATCCCAATCTTCCAGACAGGTAATGAGACTCACGGCTCCACCAAGGGATATTGCGCAAGGTCTCCCCATGAATCCTTACATTAGAAAGGCTTGTCGAGTTCATCAGCTTGACTAACTAGTGAGCTCGGCCTTATGGCCTCATAACCTAGATCAAAATAAGCACTCTAGTCACACCCCATGACTGGGGAGATACAATCAGCTCAGCTACACTCCTAGAAGCACAACTCCTCAACTCGGTTATTCTCACCACCTTAGATATCAAGTCAGCTATTGGGAAAGAATCTATCCTGTTATGACCCTAAGCACTATAAATACCCCATTTTCCTTGAAGAAGGGGAGGACGATTTTATCTTATCACAGACATATTGCTTTTACTCACATATTAACTTAAGCATGGAGTGACCGTGTCGGGCAACTCCGCGCCCCTCTAACCTCTTTTTTTATGTTTGAAGGAGCTATCTCTACCGGGGAAAATTAGCTCGTGCAACACTTACTATTAATATTAGTTCCATAATAATTCAAATTTTAAATCAAAATAACATCTTTTCCATAATTTTCATCACACTGGTCAAAATAAAGCATCAAATATTTGGAATATTTAAATAAAAATAGCTACAATTTAACTAAATGAAACTTAAGAATTAGAAGTATAAATAAAACAAAGTTACACATAAAAGATAGAAATCTGTCACTTATGAAATAAATTGATAATAATGTTAATTACAATTTTTCTTTACCCTTACCATAAAAAAAAAAAAAAAAAAAAACCAACTTAATAAATATATGAAAGATAGAGCATCTTTTTTAGGATTGTTTGAAAAGATAATTATAACTTACCAAGGCCTAACAAAATCTTTTTATTTCTAGCCTCGTCCTTTTGATAAATAGGCTTAGGTTGTAATTATAAATAAGAGTATATGAAATTTAAAGAAAAAAGTTAGAAAAATGGAAAATTTTTTAAAAAAGTCAAGAATAGGAAACTCTCTCCTTTTAAGATAATAGATTTAGCTAAAAGTCATCCAAGAGAAATTTTTGGAAAAAGAAAGTATGTATATATATACATATATATATATATGTGTGAAGAAAATAAAAATAATTTTTTTTAGTAAGTATGATAATATATTTAGATAATAAAATATAATATATATTTGTAACTTAATTTGGTCCATTTCAATTAAAGCTATATTGGGCCTTGTTCTTTAGGCTTAAATATATTTTAGTGTGCTAAATAAATTGACAAAGAAGCTCAGTTGAGTTGAGTGTAGCCCGTATATCATGGGTTGCATGAGCTAAGCAAATCGATGTGTGTGAGGATACATGCGCGCGCATTGTCTTCCTCAGCCTCCATGCTTGCCACTTGAAAAGCTCTTTGTGAGTTCCTTTCTTCAAAAAAATTATGCAAATCGGATTTTATAAGTTCAAATCTCCTAGAACCTGGCCTTTTGTTTACCCATTCTAAAATAAAAATCAAAATTTTGTCCATAGCCGACTCTAACCTTTCATCTTCTTGAAACGGCCGTTATGATGAATGAAATCGTTATTTTATGTTTGATAATCTACGAAATGGAAGGAAAAAAAAAAGAAATATAGTTTAGTAATTATCCTTATATAATAGAGGGATAATTTGGTAACTTCATTTGTTTGTCTCCTCCTCTACCTAGTTTCGAGCAAAAAATTTTGTGAGAACAACAACATTCTCTTCATTTCCAATAAACCTGCTACTTTCCAATCCCACTTACAGTACCAAACATACACCTTCTATGCCTTTCCTCTGCTTTCCATCGTTGCCAAATACAACGCTAATGAAACTACCAATTTAGTTCGGTAGTAAAGGTTTTTTTCTTCTTTTCTTGCTAGGTTTCTCTCTTGAATCCATTTTCAGAGAACCAATGCTTGAAACTCTCTCACTCCACTTTCTCTAAACCCAAATCGAACACCCTTACATCTTCGATGAATCAACGACGATCTCTATTGCACCCAGAACACACCACCACAGCCACCTAATCCATACTGGCCACCGCCAATACCACCAACGCTGCTTTTAACAACCCCATTAACCCAATGAACCAAATACCACAGTGACCTGCAGCAAGTACCTTAACCAGATTTAATGCCGCACCTTGCTCTAAACACATCGCCGAACCAAGACCCAGAACCAAACGCTAACCAGACTAACATAACCCAGTTTGACCCTTAGTGCTAGATCCCATTCATTTCCATTTTCTAAGCCCACTCTAACTTTTGTGTTATATGCGTCTTAATTCATTCATTTTTTAATATTTGTTTAGTTTTTTTTTATTAGTTCATACTTGTATTTGTAAATGTAAGCCTAAAAACTATAGGTGAAATATATATAGTTATGTACAATATCACATCATACTCAATTTTATCCGGATCCGGATGGTATGATATACATATTACTAAATAAATATGAACATATAATACGTGCCATACTTATATGCTATATATTATAATGTTTTATATAGCATGCATGATGTTCCTTTGTATTTTCTTATTATGCCATGGTATGTTTGAAATTGCTATAATTTGTTATGTTTTGCTAATTATTTAGGTGTATATGTAAATATGTTTCTATTGAGAGTGATGTTCATTAATTATTATTTGTAAATATGCTTAAGTGATTATATACATTATGTGTAGTATGGATTACATATTTATTGGATTTATAAATATTCAATAATGTGAATATGTGATATTATTTAGAAGGATAAAATTTTTCAATTACCATGTATATAGAAAGAATAAATTTGCTGCTTTCATACTATTATTAATTGATCGTGTGCTTCAATAAATGAACAATGTGTTTTTATGAAGAAGGGAATAAAAAGGCGATTTGGTTTGTCTTTAGTCCTCATTTTATAAGTTTCTTTTCTTAAAGATTGCATGTTCTAATTAAGTCAACAACTTGTTTTTAAAAGGAAAACATAAAATATAAATAGAAAAATTTTGTCATTAATTAATATTTTGTCACAATAATATGAATAATACAAACAATTTTTTTTTTTTTTGTATCAACTGCAGATTTTGACATAGAAAGTATAAAAAAAAAAAAAAAAGGATTTTAGTTGCATGTTGTTAATATATGGGTGGGATTTGTATAGTCATACAATATTTTTGGTTAATAATTTAAAAAATAAAATATTAAGAATAAATATTTCGTATATTATTTGTAAAAGGCTTACTCAAGGAGTGCACCATAATTTTCACGAAGAAGGCATGCTTCGTGAATATGCCCAATTTTGCCCAATGAAGAGGGTGCATTCATAGTCATCATATGGAAAACAAAGCTACACGGCTCGGGACAACTTCTTATTACAAGGAGAAGATATAGGAAAAGGGCGTTTCTAGGGTTTATATAGGAGAAGCGATAGAAAAGGTTGTTTCTTGGGTTTGTATTACTATTTTTTGTTATTGCTATTACTGTTAGCGCTTCTAGGAGAAGTTGGAGTGGTGGCCGTGGACGTTGAGAAACTTTCGGGAAAACCACCAGCAACATCGGCAGTATGAACACCACGACCAACAACTCTTATGTCCAAGAAAATGACAAATCTATTCATTTGTTTGGATATGAACACGGAATGAAAAGAATATAAATTAGTTTACTTTAGAATTTACCAAAAATACCTGCTACAGAAAATAAGAAAATAAATTTATATCGGATAAAAATGTAGTTTAAGTACAAATGCTTAATGAAAGGGGGAATGGAATCACGATTCCGCCTTTGAGAAGGCGGAATTGAATTCCACCTTAAAGTCGGAATCGTCAATTCCAGGGAATCGCGATTCTGCTTTCTCATGATGCTTCCAAATGTAGGAAAGGAAATAGAAGCCGGAATCACGATTCCATTCCGGTCCATTCCCAGATACCAAACATGCCATTAACATGTTCCCACCACCCATTCCACTAAACGAACCTCCTCTCATGCACATATGAAAACCAAAAAAGGAAAAAAAAAATCTTCAGGGCACAAGCTCGACACACATAGTTGTCAAAATTACGATTTTAGGAGGTCCTTCCGAGTTGACTCGTGGATAGAATTGTTTTTTTGTTAGAATCTTACGTTTCCAATCGAGTCTACATGTAAACTTGATAGAATCTTACGATTTTAATTGAATTTACTAATTCTACCTATTCGAGTCAAATAAGCTAAAATATAAAAAATACAACTATGTGTTTACGAGCTCATCAACTATTAGGAATTAAGATGATGTATCTCTCTTGCTGTCGTTTCTATTTGGTTTCTACACTCTCTTTTGATCTTTTTTCCTCCCTCCCCTGATAACCTTTGTTTTACATTTATAGAATTCAATCAAGTCAAGTTATAGCTGTAAAATTCATAAGGAAACTTATTTATTTCATTTATATAATTAAACATCTAATAAATTGAAAATTTTGATTCTCCTTTAATTTATCACTTATTTCAAACAAAACAATAGAAAATAAATAATTTTGACTTTATTCGCTCTTTTTATATATGTTACATCATAGATTAAGAGTTATTATGAAAAAGAACTTAATTTCTTTATTTTTTTTTACATCCATTATGCGTTCTAAGTTTTCTACATCTTCTATAAACATTTTTATAATTTTTTAAAGCTATTTTGCAAATGGTGTAGAACGTACGTTTCTATGTTTTGATTTTATGTTTCAATTCTATTGACCCCTTGGTGATTTTACATAAAATTGCGAGTTTGACAACTTTGTGGACTCATTCATAGAAATCGCCTTTTTTCGTAAAAATTACGTACACTAATGTGCCTTTGGCTTTGGTTGATTATATATGGAATATTAATTCTGCACGTCGTATATTTAGAATTATATTTTCAGAAAATATGGTATGTGTTGAACCATGTGGAGATTACAATCTTGTTTTGATAAGAAAATGTATTGCACAAATGCTTCACAACTCAGTTAAGTTATATTTAATATGCAAAAACTTGTTTTTGATATGTTTAAACTTTATTATGCATATATGCGTTTGTGTTCGTATTTGTTTTGTGTTTTTGTGGAGTATGCAAAAGTTAGGAGCACCAGCGGACCAATGGCTTTTGGATCGGCTAGCCGGTACAATGAAAATCCGCATAACCAAATGATCAGTAGAGATCACGGTAGGAATCAAGGGCGTGATTGGTGGACCGGTAAGCTAGTTCGGCTAAAACTAGGCGTTGGTCTCTTTTTGATCTGACTATTGAATATGCTTTTGTGGGACAACGGTTATGTTTTTAGAGCCTCTATAAATAGAAGTCTTTGGACTGTTTGTTTTTTTTTTTTTAAGATTAGAGCTTAATAGGATGATATTATGTGAAAATACTCTCTCAAATTGTATTTATATTTGTTGAGTGAATAGTATCATAGTGAGATTAGTGAGCTAATATTGTGAGGCATTATTCACAAGTTTTGTTTGAGTGTTTTAGTGAAGTCCTCTCCTATTTGAGGCAATAGGTGAAGTCCTCATATGTTGAGGTAATAAGTTAAGTCCTCTTTGTCAAGCAATTGTGAAGTCCTCTTTATGAGGCAAATGTGGTTGTAAGGTATTAATGTGAAGTCCTCTTTGTGAGATATTGTTTGAAATGAATGAATGAATGTATGAACTCCTTCTTAAGTGAATTAATTGTAGACCATAGAGACTAGGAGGCAGGCCCAACTCCACATTAAATGTCGGTGTGATATTCTCCTTCTCTTGTCTCTTTATTACCATTATAATTACATGAATTGGGCATAATTGATAAAACAGATAATGGTTGGTTAAGTAAAAGATAAAATTGCTTTAGAAACCCACCTTGTACCTTCTACTTTGGCATGCGTATGTAGCAAGCTTAGTCTTTTTTTCCAGCAGTACGACCATACAAACCTCATATGTTGGTAGGATATTTATACAGAAAATATAAAAGAATTTTGTTAATTGCATTTAGTGGTTATGTTAATGGAAAAGTATATTTTTAGTCTTTAATATTTCATTGTTTTCTTATTTGAGTTTCAATCTTTATTTTTTTCAATCTAAGTCCTTAACATTTATAGAAGTTTACAAATAAAACTTTTACTGACACCTCTATTAGTTTTGTTGTTGGTTTTTGACACGTGACATGATTTAATTGGTAAAAAGTTATTAATTTAAATTAATTAATTAAATTAAGATATATTAAACAAATCAAGTAAATATTAAAAATATAAATATAAAAAGAAAATATGTAAAATAAATTAAAATTAAAGAAATCTCAACAGATCAAACTCTATGGAATCTCAACCCAACGCATCAAATTTAATTATAATTCATGGACTCAATGCTGCTTTCTTATCAAGCAAGCTAGCTTTCTCAGACCAAATCCATCACACGAATTGTAAGAATAAATTTTGCTTGATTTGATAACTTCATGCCCTAACAAACCCTCTTTTGCATTGCCTCTGTCAAACATCCAGATTTAATGCATTGCCTCTTGGAGAACCATAGGCATTACTCCCATCTTCTCACCTTCTCCTTATAGTAAATTACAGATTCAGGCAATTGAATTTTTTTCTGCATATTTTCTTTTTATATTCTTATGTTTAATAATTTAATTGATTTTTTTAATATATTTTAATTTAATTAACTAATCTATTTAAATCAATGGCTTTAAACCAATTTAATCATATCACGTATAAAAAATTAACGGAAAAACTAACAACATGAATAAAAAAATTCATTTGTAAACTTTTATAAACATTAAAGATGGATAGAAAAACTTTATAAATGTTAATACGGAGATAAAAAAAAATAAAGGGTTTCTTGCTTAATTATAATGGCAATTTATAAAAAAATTCTATAATAAAAAATATTAACTAATAATTTATTATACTTTCTTAATTTAATGCTAAATTTATTTTTTTAAAAATATTTGACTTAAATAAAAAATTAATAAATGAAAACATGTTTATTACTTTTTGTAATAACATCAATTTTATTATAATTTTATACGATAATATTATATGTATAATATACTTTAAAAAAATTCTACAAAACCAAACTATGAAAAAATTTACATGAATAGTATTATCGTATTGCCTTGGAGGTGCCATACATTTTTTTTTTTTATAAATTGTATATACACTTCGAATCTGTATCGAACCTCTAACGAGCGATACAACCACTAAATTGTATAGCACAACCAACGTGAAATGCTGAGGATGTGAAAAAAGTGAAAATATTTGTATCTCCAATTCCATGATGTGATATAGCAATATTAATTTGATTTTTTTATTTAATTTATATTTGTGTATTTTTTTTAAAACAACCTTAGCCATGTGTTTCACAACCAATTTTATATCTTCAGCCAAGTTTCCAGGCAGCAAGATGTCCTTCCACCTCAAAAAACTACTCATTTGACATTTCCTTTTGGTCTAATTTACTTAAAAAGATTTGTTTCAAGCGATTTCATATATTAGGTGTAAAGTTAATCTGACTAAGATTTATAAAACATTTTTAATTGGGTTTGATGTAGGTGAAGTGATTCTATGGTGTACAGGGTTATGTTGAACTTCTTCAACATGCATGCTTGCACTTAACATAGTGATTATTCATTTACACTATATAATGTTCCCCTTAAAATAATTATCTCCACGATTGGGGGAACGATATGAAACTTTTTGAAGAATCTTATATCTTGAGTGTTGTAGATGAATCGTTCCCAAGGCAAAAAACAAGGATCAATGGCTTCGATTAAGATTTGGGGATCGACATACCTTCTAATTTTTTTGTTCCCCCTGAGCAAAAGTTATTGGGGATGGTATTTATTCCCAAGTGGGTGTTGATATTGATAGTAATCTCAATTCATCTGCTTCCGATTGAAAAAACCACTCCATCAGCCTTTTTAAGAAGCTTTTACATGAACCTCGAGCCCTATCTCAACTTAGAAGCTTTGATAGCAAGAAGAATTCATTGATGTGGCTGGGAAAGCTTAATAAAGCTGATTATTGATAGGAGGTCAAGGAATTTTTTTTTTTTTTTGTTTGCAAAAGATAAAGCCCTTAACCCCAATGGGTATAATGTGTGTGTGTGTGTGTGTGCGTGCGTGCGCTTATCTACAATATGGTACGAGAAAGGAGATGTAGAAGAAGCCAAAACAAAGGAGTAGAAGCTAAGGTTCCAAAAGGAGAAGATAGGGTTCGTAAAAGAAAGAAAGGAAGTCTGTAGAAGTCTGTGGAAAGTGTTTGAGTTAAAGAAATGAAGTGTTTAAGTCAAATGAAATCACATGATGAATCTGTGGAAGTCAGTAACAAGTGGAATTTTCAAATGGGCTGAGTAATATTAATGGGCTGGATTTGTGGGAACAGTCTGAGGCCATGGATCTGAATAATTAATTACATATGGGCTGGGTTTATCAATTAGGCTTAATGATATTATGTAGTATTATTTTTATTTTAACAAAATTAATGATGTGGCATAACAAACTCATCATTATATTCTGTAGCACGTTAATAGGATCAATTAGCTATTATTACAATACTAGCATATATCTCTTGTATATATATCACCATTTGTGATATGGGAAAGATATCAGAAAAGGAAATACAAAAAAACAAATTACTCTAAATAGAGCTTGTATTTGGCTAATTTTACATTTACATTCATTGACTCAATTAATTCATTGCTTAGCAATTGGTATCAGAGCCATCGACGATGGAGCACAAGAATCCAAGCGGATGGAGGACGCCATGAAAGCTATGTTTAAGGAACAATTGGAACGTCAAGATGTTGTCCTCAAGGAGCAAGCTGCTCGTCAGAATGAATGGGTTAAGATTTATTTGAAGCCGTGCGAAATCAGCAAAAGATAATAGAGAAACAGAATCAAACAATTGAATCATTTAAACAGCAATTAATGGGTAAAGGCACGATGGTGGATCAGTCTGCAACTAAGGATGTCACAAGTGGAAATGTGAGCATTTCAACTACTGGATCTAACCTTGACAAGGAAATTCAAATGGCAATTTAGTAAATTATCAGGTACCAACTAGAAACACTAACATTGAATTTCCAGCATTTAATGGTGAAGGTTTTAGGAACTGGTTATCTAAAGCTGAGCAATTCTTTACTTTAGATGATACTCCTGATGATCTTAAGGTTAAGATTGCTACTATGCACCTTGATGACAAAACATATGAGTGGTGTAGTGCATTTGTTAAAACTCGTACTCTAACATGGGAAGAATTCACCAAAGTTTTAAATGCAAGATTTAATGAAAGAGGGTTCGAAGATCTTATGTCTAAATTGAAAGAGCTACAACAAGTTGGTCCTTTACAAGATTATAATGATGAATTTATGTATCTATCCACACAAGTCTAATTATCTGAGTTACATCTTGTCAGTTGCTACCTTAGTGGATTGAAACCCGAGATTCATCCTATCAAGATGTTTCAACCAAAATCACTTACACAAGCCTTAACCCTTGCCAAATTACAGGAGGCCACTCTTTTATCCTTAAAACATAATTTGAAATCCTTCAAGGGACAATTCAACAATACTAACCAAAATTTCCGCTACAATTCATTACAATACTCAACTAATTCCTCAAATTTCTCAAACAACTAAACATTACCCTAAACACTACCCCAAGCCCAAACACTTCCCCAAACTTAAACACGAAACCACCCATCACCACCAAAACCAAACACTATCAGCTATAACCGATCCACTAAGCAACTGACCTCTGAGGAACTTAAGGAGAAAAGACGAAAGAAAAATTTTTTTTGGTGCGACGAATCTTTTGGACCTGGTCATCGTTGTAAAAGTAAGAGGTCAAACCTTTTAGTGGTGGAGCAAGATGATGATACTAACATGGAGGAAGGAAGCGAGGAGTATATCAACGAATTAGGAGTAAACCTATCTTAACTGCAGCTAAATGCAGTAGGAGGTGATGGCGATACTATGGAGCACTGTATGTGGGTCAAAGGGAGTCATAAGATGAAAATTTTGAATATATTGATTGACATTGCCAGTTCATCCAATTTTATGGATGCTAAACTAGCCAAGAAGCTCAATTATACTTAATCAAAACTTGCTCCAATCTCAGTTATAATAGCTTATGGAAGTAGGTTATAGAGTACCCAAATAGTACATGAGTTTCAATGGAAAATGCAAGGAATTACTTTTCAGTCAGATTTTTATACTATTCCTTTGAACTCATGCAAGTTGATTTTAGGAATGCCTTGATTGGTTTCATTGGGAACGGTAAACTGGAATTTCAAGACGTTGAGTATGACTTTTGAATGGCAAGGGCAAAATTGTACATTGAGAGGAGAATAGGAGAAGCTAAAAACCATTTCAAGGACTGCATTAAATTCCTTGCTGAGTACATCAACTAAAGATGTGGAAATTTAGTGTTGGATGATTTCCAATTTGGTGGATTAAGCAAAATTTTATTATCAATTGCTACATCCTTCAGTGATTGACTTGTTGGAAGAGTTTCATGATCTTTTTGAGGAACCAGTAACACTACCACCTGATAGGACTTGTAATCATAGGATACATTTGACTAAAGGTTCTTAACGAGTCAACTTAAGACCATATAGGTACTTAGCCATACAAAAGACAGTCTTGGAAGACATGGTTAAGGAGATGCTACACAGTAGGGTTATTAGGCTCAACCATAGTCCATACGCTTCACTAGTGGTCTTGGTAAAGAAGAAAGACAATTCTTGGCGGATGTGTGTTGACTATAGAGAGCTTAATAGGCATATGTGAAAGACAGATTTCCAATTCCAATAATTGAAGATTTGTTTGATGGATTCCACGGCGCTAAATATTTCAACAAACTAGACCTAAGATCCGGGTACCATCAAGTGTTGATGCATCGTAGGGATGTTTACAAAATAGCTTTCTGCACACATAAAGGGCATTATGAATTTCTTGTTATGCCGTTTGGCTTAACAATTGCCCCATCCACTTTTCAAGGATTGATGAATGAAGTATTTCCACCTCATTTGCATAAATTTGTATTAGTATTTTTTGATGATATACTCATCTATAGTACTACTATGGACCAACATATAGACCATTTGAGAATAGTTTTATACCTTTTGAGACAGGAACAATTGTTTCTTCAATGAAGAAAATGTGAATTCTGTATCCAGCAAATTGATTACTTAGGACACATTATAACGCAGGAAGGAGTGTCTACAGATCTAAGGAAAATTGAAGCAATAGAACAGTGGGCTGTTCCACAAAATTTGCGTCAACTATGAAGATTTCTAGATGTGGCAGGGTACTATAGGCAGTTCATACATGGTTTTGGTGCTATTGCTCATCCACTAACTCAGTTACTTAAGAAGGACCAATTTTGTTGGGGAGATGGGGCTCAAGAGTCGTATAACATGTTAAAGAAAATGGTGGTAAACTCACCAGTTTTGAAGTTACCAGATTATAATAAGAAGTTTGTTATAGAGATAGATGTGAGTGGAGTTGGGATTGGGGCTGTTTTGATGCAAGAGAAACACCCCATTGCTTTCATTAGCAAAACGTTAGCTCATAAACATAGGGGCATGTTAGTATACGAAAAAGAACTCCTAGCTTTGGTTTATGCCATTGATAAATAGTGATATTACTTGATTGGAAGGAGCTTCGTGATCAAAACTGATCATCAGAGTCTAAAGTATCTCCTAGAGCAAAGAATGGTTACTCTCAGTCAACAAAAGTGGTTGACTAAACTACTTCATCTTGATTCTGAAATTAAGTATAAAAGTAGAAGTTCAAATGTAGCAGCCGATTCACTCTTTAGAAGGAATACTAACCCATTGAATCAATTACAGATACATTTGACTATACCAGATATACTAGAGGAAATTAAAGCCAGTTGGGTCTTAAAAGGTGGTTATGAGGAAGTCTGTAAAGATCCGACCCACTTAACCCATCTATTAAGCGTGTCAAATCTCCCAACCACGCATAATACCCAAATATTAGGAACAATATTCAAGAATTATACGTAAGGTCGTCTTAAAAAGAGGTGTTTGTAATGGCTCCCTATTTAAAACAAATATAACATTCACATGATTGAAATAAGAAACATTATCACTATATAAGTAGTGGGTCATCACCTATATACAAGACATACATCATATATATACATTACAATTTCCCAAGGATCACATAAACATAGAAATCTTACTTACAACCCAGCTACATTACAAATACAATTCAAATCCAAATACATTCTAAGGCTTAAAAATAAGCCTAAACACTCCACAAAAATTACATCAAAAGGAATCTTAAGCATATACTAGGTCTCCTCTCTCTATCTATAGAGTCCTCCCAGTCAGTCTCATAGCCCATATCGTCATAGAGCTCATCATCAAAGTCACCTGCAAGATAGCAGCATGAGCCAAAGGCCCAGTACACAATAGTGCAAACAAATACATATGCCATGCGCACTTAACTAAATGCAATGCAATAAATCACCACATCTTCATTATCTTTAGTTAAGTGAGTAGAACAACACTGAAGTATTCAAACTCCTATTCAAGCTAGGGAATTCTAGGGTCCTAAGTAACAGCAGTTGCTTAGGGGGCTGATATAGATAGACTGAATATCATATCTCCTATATCTAACCGACAAAGAATATTAATAGCATCGTCTAAGGTTCACACTCCTTTATACACTTCACTTATCCCGGTCTATAACATCAATTAGTTCAATGGTCCTATACTCGTGAACTAAAACATATTATTTCCTCCCGAGCCTAAGTGGAGAATACACCGATACAGTTAACTTTATTAGCTACCCACTTAGCCAATAAAAGAAATCACCATTGTATCATGGTGAACCATTGCATCATGGATTTGAGTCATTGTATCATGACAAAGGATTGGGCTAAGTGCCTAAACTACAGTGCCATTGCATCATGACAAGATTGTCGCTCTCCGGATCCGGATTCAACAATGTAAAGCACAACCAATTTCAATATCTTTATTCTTTGATTAAGGTCAAATTGGTATATGTCTATCCTAAGCAACAATCAATCAAAGTATTGTATACGTAGTTCGGATTGAGAATCGATGGGAATCTCCAACTGAGTATCTATCTCTGTTCCACATAAATCAACTATATCGCATTACTATCCTAAGTCAAACTTATATTCACTAGGTTAAAACTTTAGGAAAATTATTGAATCTTATGCAAAAACAATCCATGGTCATCACATAACATATCTATATAGCAAATCTTTGATCAAGAAGTCATATATCATGTATTGGAAGATGTTGGAAGAAGTCAAAAAATTTAAAGTTTACAAAGTCCACGCTGGCCATCAACGCCGGCAATGCAAACCTTAACGCTGGCGATGTAGGAGTATACACCAGCAGTGTATAAGGCGATGTTAAGAAGTATGCATCATGTACAGAACCTTTGAGTCTTTAAGATAGAAATTTTAACTTAAATGCCGGCGACGTTTAAGATAATTTTTGAAAGATCAAAAATAAAAATTCTAACGCCAGCAAGTACGCTAGCTGCGTACGAGGCGGCGTACACTGTAATTCAAGTTGCAGAATTCCTCTGTTTTCCAAACATAAAAATTTTTACATTTCAACTCTTTCAACTCATTCCAAACCACATAAGAGCCATATTAGATATTTATATTCTTCTTCTTCTTTCGCGAGTAAACTCGCTGGAAAGGAGTAATTGTAACATCTTCTCACTTGGAGAACTACCTGTGAAATACCTGGAACTCATCCTTACTTACTCTAAGTCGAAAAAAGACACTTGTTAAGGCTTTTTGGCAAGTTCTGTTCACAGATTAGCCATTGGATGAATAAGGCACCTTCTTATGTTGGAAGAGTGCAATTGGTTAAGAGTCAATTCTTTTCATTACAAATCCATCGATACTCTATGTTTGTGCTCCTAGAAGCATCTTAAAGGACCTAATTATGAAGTGCAAGCGCTTTTTGTGGAATGGAAATGGTGGAAATAGGGCTAAAGCAAAGGTGGCTTGGGAAGATGTTAATGGGCTAAAGAAGACAAGTGGGTTAGAGATCCTTGACCTATCCTTTTAAATCAATTTGGCCACCTGAAGAACGTGTGAAACAGCCATTTTTTTTTTTTTTTAATGTTGAAAACTCTTTGTGGCATAGCTGGGTGCATTATGGAATTCCAAGGTAAAACTTTCCTGAGCATCAAAATTAGAGGAGTAGCATCTTGGTCATGTCGCAAATTTCTTCAAGCAAGGCCATTAGCAAGTAATTTGTTGAAGTGGGAAGTGGGGAATGTGAATAATATATCACATTGGTATGGGAAAAGGCATCCTAGTGGCCCATTTGTTGATTAGATTGGTGAAGAAGCCATTTATAGCAACCAAAACTGTGGTTACTTTCGTAATAATGGAGAGGAAACTCACATTCACCTCTCCGTTAGATGTAGTTGTGATTGAAGTATGAAAGACTATCTACAAGTACATTCAAGATTTAAACAATGTTTCTTACCTAGCCTCAATTTTTTTTGAGTTTTTAACCTATGGATCTTGTCTACAGCCGTCTTGGAAGAAGGCTAGCTATTGTCATCTATTATATATGGAAAGAAAAGAATGTGCATTTACTTAGACTAAGTTCTCAATCCTTTGATCTAGTCGCTAGATGCAGTTTTACATTTTTTTTTTTTTTTTAAGCCATGAGATAGATTGCTCACGCATTTGTATTGCCAAGATATCTATCCATGCACCTTTTGTCTTGCTGTATTGGACAATTTCTTGAAACTCTTGTCAATTTCTGTCTCGTTTTTGTACTATAGGTAGTGCCAAAATTTTGTTTTCCTGGTGTATTGATCAATTTCTTAGATCTTCTGTTGCGTTTCTATCCTGTTTTGCACAATCGATTGTATGCATATTTTGTAATTTTGTCTTTATTAATGAAAAGTAAAAATTTAATGTTATCCAAAAAACTGTATTGTATGAGCTTGTTTGAGGATTTGAACAGATATGAAAAAGAAAACAAAAGACTTCTTAAAGTAAAAAAAGACAAAACAAACAGATTATAAAGCAACATTAAGCTGCTAATTAATTTGGTCATGCCCAGTTCGTGGTTTGTGTTGATTCCATAGTGAGTGCTATGCAGAATTGAAGATAACCTAACGAGGGAGAAAATAGAAATGATAAAACGTTTTCAATTTTAATTTAATTGTATTAGTAACTTCGTTAGGATTGCAAAACAAATGAATTTTAGCATGTTTGCATAACTTTCCTACTACCATTGTCCAGTTGTATGGCTAAATGCGTAAATGTTTCTTCTACCAACAGGCTGAAAAGGTGCTAACTTTTGCAAGGAGACACTTCTCAAGAATATCCCAGCCACCAGCTGCACAAGTCATTAGGTTGACTAATAATGTAGCTTGTTTGGATAAACCCAAAAAGAAGGATCCAAAACCTTAAAAACTGCTGTCTCTGCCCCCGTTCCCAGCACAGCCTCTGGCTACTTCTTCAAAAAGCAACTCTTCATGTGTCACTTCTGTCAGCTGGGCGAAGTACTACTTCCATGGAGTCCGGAACTCAATAATTCAATTGCTTTTTAATAAGGGTCTTGTCAGTCTCTCATTACTTTCTTGTGTTCTTAATTGAGAGAAGACAATCTCTAAATTAATGTACATCCAAAATCCCGCTAAAATCTGTCAAAAATTACTCCAGGACTAAGATGTAAGATACACGAGTAAAAAGTGCTAAATGTATAGAGAAATAGTGTTTTCTTTATTGTGATCTGATGTTAAACTTGGCATGTCTATTTTAATTTTATTTCAGGTCCAGATGCAATGCCCGGTGTGGACTGCTCCAGAAAGGTACAGGCAACTGCTGTTGGATTATTAGTTAGGCTGTAGTTGTTGTCAACTGACATAAAAAACAATGGCCAGATTCCGTTTTCTTCCCATGTCGGTATGTGCAATATTCGGTTTTGTTTGAAAATATTTGAATTTTGATACCATATGTAGCTCTATGTGGGTTTAAGTTTCCTACAATTGTACACTTCATTTACAGATGCAGCCCAATGAGGTCATGAAAAGTAGGGGCAAGGTTCATATACCTGTTTCAGTAGCTGAGACAAGGATTTCCAGGCAATATATGACACAATACCAACAGGTACCGTATCCCAACGTTGATGAGATAGAGTACTTGCAGAGGGTTGTTATGTATAAGGCAATATATTTCAGTTTTCTTCACAAAACTTATTCCATAATAACTCTTTAGTAGGTTTCAATACACTACATATGGGGAGAAACATAAATATTTATTTTTATTCAAAACCTGAGAACTTATACTTATTTGATGATAAACATAAATCTTAAAATTTTAATCAAAACAAACACCTGTCAACTATTTCAACAAGATGGTGTTTATTGTCTAAACCTATTTGAACTGACTTAGATTCTCTCAAATAAATCTCACACAAATTTTTCAATACTGCTACTTATGTTGGTGCATAAGTATCTCTCATACCCAGATTGTTGCTGAATTTCACGAAGCTTGAATGTACCAACCAATTGGTTAATATTTTAGCTACTTGTTGTGTTGTTAGTAGATAAGGTATGCATATGGTTTCAGCTTCAAGATTTTCTTTGTTGAAGCGTTGATGGGAATCATATTGTCCATTCTTGCATATTGAAGATTTTGTGAAATATTTATCTGTCGATTCATTTTGTATTATTATTTTTAATATTAGTTAATTAGTTATTTTAATATTGTTAGTTTTTATTTTTTTAGTTAGGTTCTTTTAGTAGGTTAACATAATATTCTTATTTATTTATTTTTGTATAACACTTGTTCTCCTAGGATGTTAGGGTCTAATATAAATAGGTTCATTATTCTCACAAGAACAATGGATGCCTTTTTTATTAGTTAAATAAGAATTTTTGAGAGTTCCTCTTTGAAATCCTCTTGTCTTAAATCTTTCACATTGTGGTAACAAAATCAAACCTCAGATCTTATCAATTCCAACACAGAAATTGTGATGATTTAAAATTCTGCTTTAAATAATTGTGGCAAGTTTTTTTTATCAATTAGATTAAACAAGCTCTTTGTTTTATATGATCAGTGACATCATAAACTTATTAATTATATTGAACAAAAAACCCAGTTCAAATTAGTTTAGTTGTGATGCCTTTGAATTTTTAATTATTTTAATTTGTTCTTGTTTTTTCCTTTTTTTATTCATAAGCTTATCAATTTTAAACAAACTTTTTGTTTTTAATTATTTTAATTTAGATATCTTTAATTAATTATTTGATCTTTAAAATGACCAATTTCAATACATAAGTAGACTATCTAAAGTCAATAATATTGCCTATGCTAATTCTACTTATAATGGTCTGTTCAATTGAACTTTTCGAACCATAAAAGCATGGCATGTGTTCTAAATAATTTTCATAAATTTGAAAAGGCACATTAGACGTACACCCGACTTGAGCTAGTACAATTTGAAAAGTTCGGCAATGTTGTTGAAAATTTCACTTTCTATCTTCTTCTTCCACCATTATCCTCTTTTTTTTTTTAATGCTAACCTAGCCTTAAGCCCAGTTTTTTCTCTCTGTAGGAGAGTTTTTTCATCCTTGGGGTGACTTGTACTTCTCCTGGGAGTTAGAACTGCTTTGCTGGAATTGGTTGCTTTTTTCTGCTCTATGCTAGTTTCCTGTCCTTTCATATCTAATCCCCCTTCCCCTTTCTCTCTGTTTGATTTGTTGCTCCTGTATCCCTTGTCCTTGGGCTGTTTCTTCTGTACGGCTGATCCTCTTTTTTGATTTTCTTCCTTTTTGCTTCCCCTCTGACCTTCCTCCCCTGTTTTTCCCGCTTATGGTGTTCTTGCCTGATCCGCTATATCTTATCTTTTCTTCTCGTTCTGACTTTGTTTACATTGACTTTGCGTTTTGTCCTGCTTACTAGGTCTATGGAAGCATCCTTCAATCGTTCTCCCCATGATAGTCCAATGACTGATGAAGTGTACCTGGAGGATCCACCTGAAGATAACCAACAAAACAAAAAGGAAGCTAAGGAGGTTGTAGCTGTGGTTAAAATCATCACGGATAAAAGCCTGAATAAGAATGCTGTTAGTAATATCCTCAAAAATTTGTGGAAAGGTTATGGAGTAAAAGCCATAAACAACATGGAAGCCAACCTATACCTTATAAGCATCAAATCACAACTGCACCTCTTCAAGATAATGGAAGAAAGTCCTTGGTCGGTTATGGGCCATAGCTTGATAGTAGAGGAATGGCATGGAAATATGAGAATAGATGAAATCCCCTTGAATATGATGGTGGGTTGGATTCAGATTCATGGGCTTCGTTTAAACCACATGACGATAGCAGGAGCAAAGATGATTGGAATGAAAATAGGGGAGGTTATGGAAGTTGAACCTATAAGCTCGGATAGAGGAGAACGAAGAGCTTTTCTTAGAGTAAGAGTTAAGTTCCCAGTGGATATTCCTCTAAAAGCAAGTATATGGGTAAATAATGGAAAAGGAGAAAAATATAGAGTTTTTCTGAAATATGAGAAACTGAATGATTGGTGCTTTAATTGTGGGAGGCTGGGGCATCAGAACAAGAACTGTGAATTTGGTAGTAGTAACGAAGAGGGGATTGGTCCTGAACTAAGGGCAAAAGGTACAAAAACATGGAGGAGGGAGGACCAGGAAGAAGGGAGGGTGGAGAAAGACTTTGAGAATGTTATTTCCATGGGTAAGAAGAATAATGTTTGCTCACCGGAATCCAAGTCCACCAATCCGCAGCCCTGTTTAAGTTTACCATCCAACCAAGATAAACTTGAGCTCTCAACCAATGCTCTACTCTGTTCCCAAAGATCCAAAGACCCACAAACCCCAATCTCAATTAATTTTCTCCCATCCTTTCTTGGCAACTTCTCTAAACTCCCCTCTATGCACTCCCAGCCTTTGACTGAACCCATGTTCCCCCCTCTAAAACAACCTCCCTATTGGCCCTCCCCGTCACCAAAACAAGTTGAGGTTTGCGAGCTGAAATTCAACATATCTTCACAGGTGGAACCTAAAACTACCCAACCCTATACAGAAACCTCTGTTAATTCGTATGTAACCCCGAATGAGCTATTCATGGACATGGAATGTCTATCCATTAAGAGGATAGGAGAGGAGTTGGAGGTGAACAAACTGAAAAAGGCTAAGAAAGGGATCCTGAAGAACGCGAAGGACAAGGAGGAGTTGCTATTTCTAGAGGAAGTGAAGAGGAAAGTATGGAAAATCTGTCCAATGGCTCCAAGAATCAGTTGAAGGCAAAGAAAGGAAAGAGTAATATGTTGAAAGCCCAGATCATGAAAAAGAGAGGTGTCACAAGAAAACTTAGGAAGGAGTTTAAAATTACAACTTGTGCTGAGATTAATGAGTGGTTTGATGTCCCGATTGAATCTAGAGACTTTATAGGTGGTGGTGGCTGGCCTTCAATAGCCACACGGGAGCCATGAGCTTCTTTTGCTGGAACTGTCAAGGGATTGGGCCTCCGGAGACAGTTCGCAACCTAAAAGGCCTTGTTTGTAAATACAATCCTATTCTGATTTTCCTTATGGAAACAAAAAATAAAGAAAGTTTTTTGGAAAGATTGAGGAATAGACTCCATTTTGGGGGCAGCTACTATGTGAATTGTAGAGGTCTTGCTGGTGGGCTTGCTTTGTGGTGGAATGACAGTCTGAAAGTGGATATAGTCAACCAATCGGATTTCTTCATTGACTCTCAAATTTTCTAGGAAGATGGAAATAGAATTGGCTATGTGACCTGGGTCCATTCACCCACGGATTACCACCAAAAGAAAGCTATCTGGAACTCCCTAACAGATATAGCTAAAAGTCGGGATGTATGGTTGTGTGTTGGGGACTTCAATGCTATCCTATATGAACATGAAAAGGAAGGAGGAAGAAGTGTAGATAGAAGAACTATGAGGGGTTTTAGAGATTTTTTGGAGGAATCAGCCCTCCAGGATCTGGGTTTTAGTGGACCAAAGTTCACGTGGAGTACAAAAGGAAAGGAGTGGATCTGGTTAGGGAAAGACTGGATAGAGGAGTAGCTTCGGTTGGATGGATTGAAACTTTCCCAATTGCAGAGTGGAACACATCCCTTCGAGCACGTCTGATCATGCTTTGCTTGGTAAATCTGGTCAAGGAAGGAAGAAAGCATTCTAGAAATTTCAGATTTGAGAATATGTGGCTAACTTCGAATGAGTGTAAAAGGATAATAGATAATTCATGGAGGAGGGATAATAGAGGTGATGTCTGGAAATCCTTGCTCCAAAATCTCGATTTATGCAAGGATAACCTAAGGAGATGGAGTGTGAAAAATTTCCCAAATAATAGAATTCAAATTGACAATGTCTTACAAAAGCTGTCAAACATCCAGAAGGACCCAAATGGAGTGGATTTGGAGGAGGAAGAAAAGCTTTTTGTGAGCTTAATGGACTCTGGGAAAGAGAAGAAAAATTCTGGCATCAAAGAGCTAAAGTCAAATGGCTGAATTGGGGAGACAGAAACACCTCCTTCTTCCATCAATCTACAATGATTAGAAGAAACAAAAATAGAGTGATGAGACTGAAGGACAGGGAAGGAAAGTGGATAGAGGATGAAGAAGCAATAGCTCAAGAATTCTCAGATCACTTCAGGAAGCTATACACTGCGGAGGTAGAAAGAAATGATAGAAGCTGTCTGGAATGGATAGAAAAAAAGGTAAATGAAGACATGAATAGAAGCCTATGTAGGGAAGTAGAGGAGGGGGAAATTAAAGAGGCTGTTTGGCAAATGGGAGGTTTAAAGGCCAGGACCAGATGGGTTCTCAGGAATCTTTTACCAGAGCTCTTGGACTATCATTGGGGAATCGGTTATTGATGCGGTCAAAGACTTTTTTGTCTCAGGTTCGTTTCCCCCCTTCCTGAACAATTGATCTGGTTCTTATCCCAAAAATCCATAGCCCTCAAAATGTCTCACTTTCGGCCTATTAGTCTGTGCAACTTTTTATACAAGATCATCTCTAAGATATTAGTGAATAGGTTGAAACCTTTCTTAAGGAACCTTATCTCTGAATATCAAACTGCTTTCATATCTGGTAGAATGATCCATGACAACATCATCATTGCTCATGAAGCTTTCCATTTTCTAAAAAACAAAAAGAAAGGAAAAAAAGGTTTTTGTGCCCTAAAAGTTGATATGAATAAAGCTTACGACAGAGTTGAATGGGGTTTTCTGAGAAATGTGTTAGCTAAATACGGTTTTGAAGGAAAATGGATAAATTGGGTCATGTCCTGTGTTACAACAGTACATTTCAATGTGATTCTACATGGTAAAAAAGTTTCTCAGTTTAAACCTAGTAGAGGTTTAAGACAGGGGGATCCCCTGTCTCCTTACTTGTTTATCTTGGTGGCAAATGTCCTGTCTCGGGGGATAGAAGAAAGTAAAAAGAGTGGAAAGCTTTTGGATCTGCAAATAAAACTCAGGTATCCGGTTCTCTCACACCTCTTTTTTGCAGATGACTCTCTGTTTTTCACGGAAGCAAGGATGGAGGAAATTGAAGAACTTACCATTATCATGGATAAATTCTGCAAAGCCTCGGGTCAAAAAGTGAATCTGGAGAAGTCAAGCATTTTTTTCAGCCCCAATACGGATTCCCAATTGAAACAGAACATTGCAAGTAGCTTGGGGATAAAAGTTTCTGAAAATCCAGGGCTATATCTAGGTTTGCCTAAACTGTGGGGACGTTCGAAGTATGAGGCCTTGGGTTTTGTCAAGGAAAAGGTGGTAAGGAAGCTTAAGGGATGGAAGAAGAACTTGCTCACCGAAGCTGGAAGAGAGGTCCTAATCAAGTCTGTGATAGCAACAATTCCTATGTATTCTATGTCATGTTTTTGTTACCCAGATAAGTGGTGCAAGGATATGAATAGTACTGTTGCCAAATTCTTTTGGGGGCAAAGAAAAGAGGAAAACAGAATTCATTGGAAGAGCTGGGGATTGCTATCTAAAGCTAAGGAAGAAGGAGGCTTGGGGTTTAAGGACCTCCATCTATTCAACCTAGCTTTGTTAACCAGACTAGCATGGAGAATTGAACAGGGCAGCGAGGATCTGTGGGTTAGATTCCTTAAAGGAATATACTACCCTAACAAGGAATTTAAGGATGCCCCAAGAGGAGGAAAACCTTCATGGGCATGGAATAGCATCCTAAAAGGGAGGGATGAGCTGTTCAGGGAAGGGATCTGGCAAGTAGGAACAGGGGATAGAATTAGAGTGTTTAAAGAAAAATGGGTACCCCTAATCAAAGAAGCTATCCCTAGCTATCTTGGGGTTGAGGACACAGAGGACATCATAGTAAAAAATCTCATCAAGCAGGAAACAACAACTTGGAATTCACGGAGAGTAAAGCAGATTATGTCAACCAAGGATGCGACAAGGGTCTTGAACATACCTCTTAACAGAATACACAAAGCCGATTCCTTGGTGTGGCCGCATACGAGAGAGGGGATGTGCACGGTCAAATCAGCATATCACAACCTGAAAGAAAATAAAAAAAAACCCTTTAGCAGACATAGCCTCCACATCAAATAGTATCTCAAGTTCGAGCTGGAATAGAGTCTGGAAACTTAAAACCCTCCCCAAGATCCAACACTTTCTATGGCGAATAGGCACTAACTCCCTCCCAACAGCAGAATTGCTATACAACAGAAGAGTGTTACCTAATCCTCTTTGCTCAATTTGCGGAGAGAGAATCGATCGAGCATGCAATTCTGATCTGTGATTGGACCCACCCAATATGGTTCGGGTGCCTGGGAATCCAAGTAGACAAGCAGCACATCAAGTCCACTTTCGATTGGATCCTTCAAGTCTCGGCCGAGGGAGGCAAGCAAATCGCAGAAGCGGAGGCCAATGTCAACATAGTAGCATGGTGTATTTGGACCTCTAGATGCAAAGCGGTAATGGAAGGTAGAAGAATTGAGGTGGTGAAAGTGATGGGCCAGGCGCGAGCTATGATGAACGCGGTAGCTTCTTTAGCAACGAAAGACAAGGAATCCAGAGAAGGCCAGGAAGCTGAGGTGAAAGTCTGGAGAAAACCACAGTTGGGAAGGATAAAGATAAACGTGGATGGGTCATGGAAATCGAAATGGGAAAGAGCAGGATTGGGTGTGGTGGCTCGAGATAGTGAAGGTAAACTGGTGGGAGGCCGAACCATGACATGTTTCGGACAAAACGTGGAGGAAGTGGAATGTAGGGCTGTCCATCTGGGACTTAACTTGGCAGTTGATATGGGGTGGTCCAATATTATGTTGGAGTCTGACTGCCTCTCTGTTGTCCATAGCTGCTTAGAACGGGAAGAAAAAGCCCATTGGGCTACCAGACCTTCTGCAAAATATAAAAGGGATCCTTGAAGGCTTTGACAAGCCGATTATTTCTTTTGTTTCCAGAAAAGCAAATAGGGTTGTTGATTGGGTAGCTACTTCTACTAGGAAAGGGATGTGTCCAATGGATTGGTGGTGCAACCCCCACCCCCCAACTCCTAAAGCTAGCCCTTTAGATATCAATTTATGTATGACGGGTATTAACCCTTCGGATGTTGTATTTGATAATGGTTAAGTTGATATATATAAATGCTTCTTATGTCCAAAAAAAACCTAGCCTTAAGCCTAAAAAATATGTTAAGTAGACTTAACAAATATGTTAAAATCACTTTTTTCCTTAATTACAATTATGAGCATCAAATTCAGTGCTGCAACTCTCAAAATGGAGTCGACACTCCGACTTGAAGAATCTAATTAGATAGGGATAATTATAATTTCAAAACTTAGGAAGGGCATTGAAAAATCAATAAAAAATTTAGATACCAAAGAGCCTCGTTTGGTATCTACACTTGTATTGATTTAGAGCAAGATAAATCTAATTAAATATTTAAAGTATTAGTTAAATCTTGTGTGCTTAATTGAAAATTCACCTAAAATTCAAGCTCCGGCTAGGATTAATTAATTAATCAGTCTAGTTGCCTTTTTCCCCCTCTTCATGGTAAAATAAAACAGGGATTCAAAAATCAACTTGTTCACTTCGTTAAATAAATAAGACTGTAATGAAATTTTTATTATGGAGAAAATAATAAAGCTGCAATAAATTTTTTTTATTTAAATAATGATATTTTAAAAAAACAAAAACACTTTCAATATTAAATTGATATTCATAGGTTTAAATAAAAAATAACTATAATATTTTATGCAATAGAAAATCATTGTGAAATTGCTATTCAATTAACTAAATAAGACCGTAATGAAATTATAATTATAGCAAAATAAACCGATAATTAATCTAGAATGATCCGCATGGCTTTCCATCATATATCCCGAGTGTCTGGATACCACTAACACTAGAGAGTCGAGGTTCTCCTAGCGAAAGCGCAGTGTCATGTCCTGTGGCAGTTTTGGTTACAATCTACCGACTAAAAAAGTTACATACAAATAAGACCAACAGGAAAGCACTCCGAAGCTAAACTGACCCATAACTTCTTTGGGTGAAATGTCAGATTATAAGCTGACCCTCATCTACCATTTACAAATCTCTAAGAAGCTGATAAGGGGATAGGCCTAACTGCACTTTGGATTCGACGAAATGCCACTCTGACTCTTTCTTTGAGACCTTCATTTTCGCTCTCGACATCACCGCTCTGCTTGTCCAGATGTGCCACATTCCCATCAACATTAATAACAAGTTTCCCATTCTCACCAAACTTCACATCGCCAAAAAGAGAAACCAGGAGAGCGTGAATAATCTTCTCTGCCTTTCTACCATTCTCTTCTTCTACTTTGACAGATTCAGATTCAACTACAACCTTTGGAATCTCACGACTGATGTTTAAAACCAGAGCTACAATAGAGTCTGCAACCATGTCACTTATGGGATCCGCTGTCCAATGCAATGAAATATGCTTTTCTGACTCCTGTTTCACTGTAACCCGATCATGGACACGTAATACCGGAACACCAGACTCCTCATCCGATGAAGCCTCCACGCTTTCATATATCTGCTTCAGCCGGTGGTTTATCACACCAAAAGCACCAGTATAAGGAATGGTAATTCTCTGAGTGATGTTTGCAGTGGACAGTTGAGAGAAAACATGGAGATCTTCTGGTGCCATAATCTGGTAAGTGAAGCCTTTCTTAAGAAGCAAACCACTGACAGTTTCACCAACTTCCGGAGTCTTTTCAGCAAGCCTTCCAATAGTTTTTGCCATTTTCTCAGAATTAAAATACATTTCAACAGACTGACAATTCTTTGGGGTAATAATTTTGGTATTGTGATCAGCAAACAGTGAGGTGAGTTTCTGCTTAAGCCTTCCCATTTCATTTGCTTCTCCATGCACAAGGACTATGTTAGGAGGCATGAGCTCATTCAAGAATGCACTTGTCTGTGCAAAATCAGCATGGGCAGAGAAGGAAATGTAATGAACTTGCATGTTAAGAGGAGCAGAGAGACCATTCATCAAAGTAACTTCTTTTGGTTCATTGATGATGGTTTTAGCCAATGTCCCTTCCACAACATAACCAGGAATCACGCAAGCATTTTTCTTGTCTGAACACCACATATCAAATAATTGTCTAGACAAGCCACTTTGAAGTCCACTGGGACTTGCCATAACTACTGATGGACCCACATCATTAAAATTTTCGATGCTCTTAAGGGGTGAAATATGCTTGAAATCAAAGGGATTTGAGGTCGCAAACTGACTTCTTATCCTATCATTCATGGAATTAATGTAGGTCTGATAAACTGCCATACACTTTTTTGCCAGTGGAGAAGCATAGTATATAGGAATATTGTGGAGCTCAGGGTGGTTTGACCAGTACTCATCAAGTATCAAGAGAAGCTCCTGGGCACGGCCAAGAGCAAATGCAGGTATTAGGACTCTTCCCCCTTGTGATATAATGGAGTGAATCACATCAGTGAAGCGCTTTTCTCGGATATGTCTAGGTTGATGGAGCTGCACACCATAAGTAGACTCAATAATACAGATATCAGGAGAGAATTGGGGTAACTCAGCAGCTCGTAGATGCCTGTCTTCTTCACGAGAGTAGTCACCAGTGTATAGTACACGAACACCAGCTATGTCAACCATGAACATTGCAGCACCAAGCACATGGCCAGCGGTGTAGCACCAAAACCTGATTCCATTCACTTCAACAGTTTGATGAAAATCAATTACCTAAGTTAAACATGAACTGTCAGAACAAATAGCCAATCATATCTGGTTTGCATCTAATATACAAACGTATTTGCAAGTGTGTCAGGTAATTATAGCCAAAAGAGGTATATATTATCAAATTCTGTGGCTTCCTCATGCATTTAATATGGAGTGATGAATGTTTCTAAAAGCTCTACATTCTGGAGAAATCAGTGACAATATACAGGTCCACAGCATCCCTCAAGCAACCTTTGAATTTATTGGCAAGATGCCAGTTTGAGCCAGGAAAAATATCATGTGATGCAAAAATTTTACACAGTAGTTCCACAAGACTCGTTTCTATTTGTGTGGAGTGTTTTACAAACTCCAATGCAAGACATCAGTTTAAGCCTTTAAAACAGTTACATCCCTTGAGCCAGAAAAATATCATGTGATGCAAAAATGTTATTACGAAGCACAGTACCGTTCATTTCTTTTGAGCAAAGAGCATTTTACTAATTTTAAAATTCCTGGAACATTAACTGGCTCATTAACCACCTCTATTCTCCTAACATTATTCTGCTCCCATCCCTTAGCAATACAAAAAAAAATTAGGGATACTTACATTGATTAATATTTTAGTTAACTAAGCTGATCATTTTTTTTTTGGGTAAATAAGTTAATAAATATGAAACAGCAAAACAGAAAACAGAGATGACTTTAACAGCCTTTAACATGCAGCATACTCATATAATTCTTGGTTGGTTCAATTTACTTGGACAATTTTTAAAGTTTCGGAAAAATAATAATTCAGGAGAATTCTCAAATTGCAGCATCCATTAAGACTATTTTATAAAGACCTCATAGTTTTTCTGGAAATGATTTCTCTTGTCCAATGCCAGTTGAAAAGAAATCGTAAAATCAGCATTACTAGTGATGACAAGTAAATATATATATATATATATATTTATTTATAATTTATATAGATTACAAAAAGACAACTTGTGTCTTTGCCTTTTTGCAAACTCGTAACGTGTGTTCTAATGCAAACACTAGGTATGCATGTCAGCAGCCACCCAAGTCGGGGACAAATACCTGCTCGACCAAGTAGGATTTAGATGGGCATTGAAGATCACAGTATAGAATACGAGTATAGTTTTTCTAGAATCTACGGGTATAAAGACTTCGTACTTATACCCATCCTGAAACATATACTCTATTATATGAAGTATACATGTTTTTGGATACCCTATACCTACTAAAACTGTACTTTATTAAAAAATTATAAAATAATATACATAAATAAGAGATAAATTATAATAATCTATTTTTTATTTTGTGATCACATTTGTTTAAAATTATCATTTGTAAGTTACCTTCCATAAATTTTTATTTAGAAAAGCTCATATATATTATTATGAAAGTACTTGTGATTTTTATTTTAAAAGAACTTCGATTATATGTACTTGAACTTTGATTGTATGTGCTTTAAAAGTCTAGGTTATATAGAAATGTTATTTACGTTTTGAGGCTAATCAATACAGAACTATTTCAAAAAATTTTTATCAGAGAATTTGCTAAATATTTTACAATTTTATCAAAATCACATAATTAAGTTCTACAATGTTTGTCACAGATTCCATCCTTAACATATAAACAAATTTTGCATATTGGAGAACTTGTAATATTAAAAAATTACTTTTTAAATTTCTTTCAATAGGTTATTTCAAATGAATATATGAAAATAGGTAATTTTACATATTACATAAACTGTACATATTATAAAAACTTGAAATTCAAAAAAAGAAATTGTGTGCTTTTGTCTCCTTAACCCTTACCCAGTTTTGACAAAAAATTTATAGATTTTATACAGTACCCTGTATGTTGTGAGCTTTATAAGGTACAAGGCTGACATAAGGTGCTAAAAAGATAGGTTTTTGATACAAAACCTTGTACCCTATACCTTACAAAGTAGGGTACATGTACCCTAGAGCCACACACTAGTGGCTGGCCACCACTAAAGGAAGCAAAAGGAAAGAACTTAGCAGGAAGTGAAAGGAACAGTAATTTTGCTTTTTGGATATTAAAGGGATGAAAAATAGATCTAAATTGTAAAATATTTTTTATATATCACACATATCAAACCTTTAAATCGAATTAATAAAGATATAACATAACGCAGCTGCAATGAAAGCCACAAAATGTAGAGGCACATCCATGTACACAATCCCTTGCAGATTACTCCAATATGGAGTGAGAATCCATGGAGAGTGATGAAAAAACTTTCTATCTCTTGCAAAATGATTTGGTAACCAAATGAAGAAATAAAGGAGAAGCCAAACAATGTTACACCAATCAGCCACCCCAACTTTTATGATGCTGGCTGTTATTTCTTATTTGGTAAGCAATTGGACATTGAAAATTCATCATAATATAGCTTTAGCATCTAAATGTTGTGTTTTTTTAACAAAAATGGTTCATTTACTGCTTATAAGTTTACTGGACAGAAGCCATATGCAACTCCAACAAACTCAACAATTTTTTATTTTTGGGGGGTTAATTCAAAAATTTTATTTAACCAAGGAAAGGATACACAACCTCACTGTGTGGGATAGGGCAAAGCCCAATATTTACAAGTCTTAAAACTAGGACAAAACCACGAAGATGATTACAATCAAGCAACGCATGCAAAAACAAGATAACCTTAGGAACTATTTAGTCAGAATGAATTAGTATCTTTAGCCAGAGTGAGATTACCCATTCCTCTTGCTCATATACTCAGTCGGTACACATATTCTAATTCCTAAAGCAAACCACACTAAAGTAAACACACAGGTTGAGAGATGATTACAATTGCCAATTAACTAAAACTTAAATTTACAATTATCATAGAAAAGGAAGGAAGGGACTGAACTCCTCTTTATCTCTCAGCAAATACAAAATAAGCATGACGTCCAAAGAAATAATTAAAGATAAAAGTCTAGGTAAATTGGAAGCAATAATACCAAAGTTACCATGCCATCCCACAATGCTTTTATAGAGACACATCAAACATAACATAAATTCAACCAAGAGTTTCATCAATGAAAGCATATACCTCGATTTTTTCCATTGACCGATAAATGTCTTGTTCATCAAACAACATATCCTCAACTGAGACTTTGCTTACTTTCACATAATCTGATAGAAGCAACTTGTAAATAGCTTTTGTAGCATGAGTCATGAAAACTCGGCCTCTGAATGTTGTCTGCAAACAAAAACATATTACTTCAAATTTTAGAGAGAAAAAAATTACGTATAAAGAATTTCTCTTATACTTCAAATAAACACACTGGGAAACCTTTTCTAAGAAATAAGGCAAGGAAGCCGCATGATCCAAGTGGAAGCTGCAACAAGTTACCGTCATCTTGGTTACAGAGCAAATTAATAATGAATTGAAGAATAAGTTAATAGACAAATTCGAAACAAAAGGAAAGGGTGCATGAAATGAAGATGCAAACACTACACAAACATCTAACAAGAGTGCCAGTTCTTTTTCTAATTGACTGATCCAGGTCTACGGAGAAATCTTCCCAAAAAGACAAAAGTTCAAGTTGTGAATCCCCCATTGCTTTATATATATACAAGTAATCATCTGTCAAAGATGCGTTACTTGCATACTGTCACAATTACCATAAATGGTCTCATTCTTCAAGTGTTTAGCCCAGATTATGAAGGCTTTTGACACCCTTACCTATGGAAAAGTAATCCCTCACATTATGTATACATTATATAATTGACAAAGCACAAAAAAGGAATTTGTACACATCGTTCACTTACATTAACATCATTTACATGATATTATATGTCCACAACTCTTTTTAGAAAGAGGGAGGGGGAAGAAATTGCTTTAATAAGATGCAAGAACGGCCATTTTCCCTTGTCTTTGGAAAGATAGAGGATTGGACTAGCTACCTCCCTTTAATTGCTCCATTGGAGCACCTTGCTCAAAAAATCATTCTAAATTTATTTTTAACAACAGTTTGACGTTCCCCTACTTTGCACAAATGGAACACAGGCTGAGGGGGTGGGGAAAACAAAAATGGAAAAACTACATTTTATGATTCTTCTTATGATGATTTTATAAGGTTGTTTCATTAGTAATGCTACGAAAAATAGATATCATTTTTGCGATAAGTCATCAGACAACCAATTGTTTAATAATCCCCATTAATCTCTCAGTCAACCAAACACAGAAAAACAAATTTGAGTTGAAAGCACATACTGAGTGATGAGAAGGACATCAATGGTTGAAGGGTCGATTTCGTCAAAGTAAGGTAAAGCCGCCATACCTGAGTAAGCCGGATGAATCCCACAGTCAAACTGCCCAATCACAAACACTCTTTAGAGCCAAATAAATTTAAAGAAGAAGGCTTTTTAAAATTTAATCTTCACACACATATAAACAAATCAATTACCAGGACAGTTTTGCCCTTGAAGGACATATAAACACAAGATCTTCCAACTTCATTGCCAGCACCTAATGGGGTTATCGTAAGACGATCACTCTCTCTAGTCGCCGGCGGTTCGTGCCTCTTCAGAGACCCCGTTTGGCCAGTTGACGCCATCTCACATCAATTACGTACCAAAAACTGCTTCGACTTCCTCTGAAATAGCGGTACGTATTTATTTTCAATTCTGGCTTTAACAATTATAACATCAGATGGTCGCACGGTATACCAATGGAGTGCACGAGTAGGGTATGAGAGAGAGAAAGAGTCAAGCTGAAGCAATGAGCGTGTTCACCGAGCTGAGTAGTCCCAAGGGGAGGGAGGGAGGCAGAGATACAGCAGCTTAAACCCTAATTTCTATTTCTTTATCCCCTCTGCTCTCACTGTTTTCATTTTGGCAAAAAAAATAGGCAAAACGAAAATAATACTATAGTTTTTAAAAATTATTACAAAAATGCCATTGAGATAAAAAAAAAATCATAATATTAGGTAAGTTGATATAATCTCATGAAGGGATGACATCTTTATCTTAAGGATTGATCGCGTCTCTTGAACATCATCTCTTCAAGAGATCAAGCACTAAAAATAAGGACTTATCTTTTCAAGAGACGAGATCAATATAGTGTTGACCTCTTCTCTTCATATCTCATAAATCAGTCCCTTTTTATATTAGCTATTATAACTTGTTAAAATCATATACAATCAGTTATATAAATTATTCATTCACCAACTTTTAGATTTCATAACCCAATCATAATAGTATTTCTAAATCCTATCCACCCAAAGATAGTCTCAAACCCTATCTATTCAATCACAATCTCAAACCCAATCTATTCAATCACAATAGTTTTATGAAACCTTTCACCACAAATATAATAAAAAACTCATAAAATATAATATAAAATGATTATAGTAATATTTCGTAATTTACACCAAAAGTATATAAAAATACTATATGCAACAAACATAAAGGATAAGAATCTATATACAATAATCATAAAAGATGAAAATCTGGGTAACCTCTACTGCTGGGTGCCGTGCCTCACGTTGATGGACATCTCAATGAGGATGCTTCATGGATGGATCAACTTGTGTAAGCGTCTTATCCCCATCTCCACCACTAGCACTATAAAGACAGAATGGGACAAGGTCTGGATCCACCTGGGTAAGTCCCTCTCCCATATCATGTGGTGGTGATGCCAAGTATTTGCTCATATGTTGAGTTTCTACCAACACTGACCACAGCAATTTGCCGCTTATTATAATTAAAAACCATTATTCCTTTCCATAGTGTTGTCATGAGCGTGCAGTACAAACTTTGCCTTACCATTTCCTCCCTTACCCTATCATCTTATAAAACATAGGGTGAATGCATAAAATTTGCATCATGACTCATCTATTGCACTCCCCTAATATTCAAATATATTTGCTAATGCTACTACATCCACCCTAATCTTATAATAATATATAATTAATGTGTATGATATATAACTATATATGATTTCATAATTTTATTTCTAAATTCAAAAACTATAAAGTATAATCATAATTACATCAGCCATTGTCTATAAGACAGCATCTAACACTACTTACAACTCATCAAACACTACGTACAGCACTCATCTAACATCTAACATACAATGTGCTTCACCGGTTAATAAAAACAATTCAACAACATATACAACACCCAATAATCAACAATACAACATCATCCTACACTACATACAACACCCATCTAACATGTAACATACAATGTGGTTCAACATTTGACAAAAACAACCCAACATATACAATACCCAATATTCAACAATGCAATATCAATAATAGCAAAAATTTAAGCATAAAATCTAACGCAATTACTTAACGAGTTCGTCACAAATTTTTCGATTTTTTGCACCAATTGCTTCACTTTTCAATGATCTAATGACTTTTGCAACACCTAATGATTTGACCTATTCAAGATTATGCAGTGATTTTGTGGAAATCCTCATCGAAATTAAGGAAATTAGGGTTAAGGTTTCGGACTTAGGGTTTTTTTTTTTTTTTTTTGGGTTTTAGGGGTTTTCGTCTACTAGAAATAAGGAAGAAGAAGATGACGGGCGATGCTTGCCAACCTCGTCTCTTTAAGAGACCAGGTCCTTATTCTTTCGGTCTGATCGCGTCTTTTCAAGAGACGGGATCAATTTGCCTAAAATTAGGATTATTTTGATCATAGTCACTTTTTATAATTTTTTAAGAAATATATTATTGTTTTTCTTTTCCCAAAAACCTAGCCAATTATTAGTAGTCATTTTTTTCCTTATTTTTCTAGTTGATCTAGTCCTTCTTCTTTCTTTTTTTCCCCTTTAATTTTGATTTTTTTTATAAAAACAAGATTTTTATAATATTACTTCATTTTTGTTTATTTGGTGATACTTTTTCTTTCACGATGAATGTGATAATTTAAATACTAATTATAAGCCCGAGCAATGCGCGGACAAAAAAAAAATACGTGCTTCAAATTATGTACCATTGAAACTAACAACAACTACTGTATATATATTTTATAATTGGTGTGTTTGCATAATTGACATGACACTTTTTTTTCTTAATTAACTTGAGGCATTTTAAATATCAAGCAAAATAAACTACCATAAAAAAAAAAAAAAATCAATACGTGTGTTACTCTAAATTATGGTTACTATTTGTAACCATCATAAATGCAAACATAAGCTTTTTATCATTAAAAAAAGAAAGAAAAAAAATAACTTAGCAACTACGATAAAAAGTATCTAAATAATATATGAAACATTTTCAAATCTATAAAAAAAAAAAAAAAAAGTTTTATGGCAACTTGGTCACTCCGGTGATGCTGTAACAGACAGTTTTTTTTTTTTTTTTTTTTTGTACTAGAGTCTCACACTGCTACCCATCATTAATCATTACAGACATAGTATGTAATAGGACAAAAAATAGTTTATCATATAATTACAAAAGAAACACATAGGTAAAATTAAAAGAAAATAATGACAAACTAAAATTCATTTTTAGATGATTACATGAAAAGAGGAGTAAAAAAAAAAAATGCATGATATACAAATAATTTGTCCAAAGCACAAGGATATAAAAAAAAAAATGAATCATGAAAAAGAACCAAACTAATATGTTAAAAAACATATATACCCTTCGTTGCACCAATAATTGAATACACCTTTCGGCAACTTTTGCATAAATAAATACTTGTCACAAACGTGCAAATACGACAAACAAATTCATAAAAAGTTGATTACAAATTACTTACATGGTGCAAAAGATAAATATGCTTACAAAAGAAATGTTTATTAGAAAAATTTGTAAACCATCAATAAAACAGAACAACATTGACCTTTATAATACGAAAAACTTTCCAACATCATTTATTACAACTGCAGTATCTTTTGGGAACCGCTTGTCTGGGATAATTAACAATAATCTATTTTCTGTGTTTTTTTATGGTAAAAAAATATAAAAAGAAACATTATTGTTAAATAATAAAATTATAAGCATTTTATGAACAAAGAACTGAAATTTTGGATGTATTTGAAGAAGATATAAGGAATTTGGATTCATCTAAACTGCGTGATAGAGGTTTATGCCTAAATTTTAAGAGTGAAAAGTTTATAGTAGTTTTGATGAAATAACTGCCACTAGGTATATGAAATGCAAAAATGCATAATTGAACGGGAGTTTAGTAAAACACATGTAAAAAATAATAATAAACCTATCAAACATTTACCAAAAAAATTTAAATTGGTGGTAGCTAATATATGATTTAAAGGCATGGATACCGTGAAATCCCATCTTGTTTTACGACCCTTGTCATATCTTGTTTTATTGTAGGCATCTACAAAACACAGTGAAATAATGATAATAAAAGTTTTCCTAAGGGTGAAATTAAAAAAAAAAATAATAATGAAACAAAATAACTTTGTAAGCAAAGCATATGGCATAAATTGGAAATAAAACAGAAAAAAAAAAAGAAAAAAGGCTTAAATGATCTATTTTTTTCTATGCAAAATAGATAAGTGTGGAAAAACTCTATGAGATAAGCAAATGACTAGCACAAAATATTTGCTTAAAAGAGCCGAGCAAATAATAAAAGATAATAGTTCAGCAAAATGGCATAAGAGAAAGCATTCCATCTTTAACTATAAAAAAAAAAAAAAAGAAGATCAAAATTTTAAATGTGGAACAATTACATTTTGTTTTTATTTCTAGATGAGATGGGAAAGGCCGCAAGGAAAGTGAAAACTTGAAATAAATGTGTCTTGTGGAAGAATTGAACTCTTGGAAATATTTTGTGAGAGAGAAACAAAGAGTCTGTTGTTACTGGTGCAAATGGTTAGATCTTTTGCCACTTGGACTTGGCTTGTGCAAAAACTTAACTGGTTCGAGCTAGGCTCTTAATGTACAAGTTTAAGCTCAAACCCGTTAAGGATTTAGGAGTTTGAGTTCGGGCTCGTTTATGTATATTGTTATATTTTTAATTATATCTTTAATATTAAATTAATATATATTATATATTAGACAGGCCTTTAATGACCATGTTCGCAAATCAGCTCACGAGCATGAAGACAAGCTATGAGCTTGTTTAGCTAAATGAGCTTAAGTTTAAGCTCGAGTTTGGCTCATTTAACTAAATGAGTTGTCAGGCCTGAAACAAACCGAGCTCAAGTAGCTCAGCTGATTTGCAACTTTATTTGTTGCAAGTATAAATATCCAATTTTGATTGATGATGTGCCAATAGACATAGAGAGAAATAGGAAAAAGGAAATAAATTATGTTTGCACACATCACACATACCACAAAATTGTGTTTACATACAACACATTAGCTGCTTGCAAAAAACCCAACACTAAAATCTCAACATGTCGCTCTATTGAGAAAAGTCACAAGTTGAAATAAGTGTCTTTCCATTGAAAAGTCTGGAAGCAAAGTTAATTGACATTCTTTACCAAAATACATATCTCTAAAAAAGTCTTCCAAAAGTATTAGTTTGAAATTGTAAGTTGAATGGAAAACAATATTACTAATATTGTTTACAAAGGGTGTTATCTAAAGACAAAAGGTAATGCTTATTTATAAAGTGTACTCTTCTTTAAAAAAAAAAAAGTAAGAAACTAATGGTAATTTATGAATAGGGACTATTTACAATAAGCGCTATCTTTGAAATGGTTAAATAGACAAGGTTAAAAGAATTTATTTATAAAAGATTATTATATGCAGGTATTATTATGGAAAAGTTATCTTTAAAAAACACAGGTGTTTGTGTGTATATATTTTCTTAATAGGCACTATTATAAAAAAGTCACCTTGAAAGGACCAGTTATGTCAATACATAATTTTTCTTATATAAAATAGATTAAGATAAAAAAGACTCATCCATGTAAAAAATGATGTAAAACCAAGGATGAGTTTTGTGATTACATTTTGCAATCATAAGGATTTGAATGAATGAGTTCCTAAATTTCTATTTTGACCCAACTTTATCTTTCAACCTTGAATGGATGGACAACAAAAATGCATAAATTATCAATTATAGACTTTTATGGCATGTTTGGTACGCAAGAATGGGTTGGAATGAAATCGCAATTTTGATTTCCATTCTCTTTCCCAGTGTTTGAAAGCAATTTTAGAAGTCAAATCCGCGATTCCTTGGAACCGATGATATCGGCTTTGAAGGGGAATTCGATTCCGTCTTTGAGAAGGCGGAATCGCAATTCCATTCTACTCCTATTAATTATATGAATGTAATTACTATTTTATCCTATCATGTATTAATATTTTGCATTTATTACTAAGGGTATTCCCAACAATTACACTTTTAGTCATTCCATGTAATGTAATCTTCTAAACATAGGAATAGATGTGTCATTCCCAAACTCATTCCATTCCAATCCAATTTATTCCATTCCAAATTATTCCTACATACCAAACATGACATTAGTTCTTTGCACCAATCCCAAGCTAACAAAAACAAACATATGATAGATTATAATTAATATGCTAATAAATGATCATGATTAACATAGTAATAAATTAACATGTAAAATTCTTTTAACTTATAAAAATAAAATTTCATTTGGTAGGAGTTATATGAAAAGTCCTTATGGTTTTTTGTATATTATTTCATAAATCATCATTTAATGGAAATTAGAAAGATTATTGATTTTTATCAACTAAATTTTGTTCAGATTTGTGTAGATTTCTTTCTATTTTATGCGTAAATATACGCCTTTGCATCCCATGACTTGAACATGACATATATCATGAGAAGACTTATTGTTAGTAGACTGTCAAGGAAGAGAGTCTGCAGAGTATGATAAAACTAAAACCTACATGGTAAATAATATGACACCTAGCTAGTTCCAACAGTAGCAATATTTCTACATTTCTAACAGCTTGAATCATACAAAATGTATTGAATAAATTATAAATCAATAAATGAATAATTTTTTAAATTGGGGTAAAATGACATAGCAAACTCAATGGTTAACTTCTCAAAAAAGATATTGGTTTGTTGACGCATAGGAGAACCATAACTCCCATCTACTTCTAGTAATTTCCAAAAGGTCAATCTTCATAGAATGCAAAGTCTTCTTTTAAGATTGTATATTTTCAAGGTAAATAAACTTCCACTGAGATGGGCCAACAAAAAAAAAAAAAAAAAAAACAACTTTCACCTAACAAATGTAGAGGACTCAATTCAATATACTGCCCAGTGCACTGATTATTAACCCTATCTTTACTATGTCTTCTAGAACACTTCCCTACTCGCCTCTTTTCCACAAGTCAAGTGTACTTCTCTATGTCTCGTTATTTTCTCTAAACTAAGGTTTCTATTCTAGCAATGTTTATGTGTTATGTTGCATGTATGATCTTAAACGGTTTGAGTCGCTCCTACGCCCAGTCTCTCAAGAGTCTCCATATCTATGTAAATTTAGGGATGATCTTTCTCCCTTTCCTCTATTCGATATTTATATGTGCACATGTGGGATAGATCTGTTACAATTTCTATTATCAATTAACTGCTACAATTGTAATTTGTTATTCTATACCATTGATTAATTGAAGTTGTTAATTGGTCCTTGGTTGCTCTTGTTCCTTTGTTCTTGGTCTTCATATACGTAAATGGGTTGTAACCACAATTTTATTCTTCTATGATCAAATTTTTACCATTAGTCTTTTACTTATTGTATTTGATTTTAGCCAAGATAATATACAGGTTTGTTTGTGTAACACCCTAATTTAAAGGCATTACAACTCGCCACGTGTTCTCACTTGGAAAGAACACACTAAGGCTATTAAAACTCTAAACCACCAATATTTAAAAGCATACATCTTCAATACTCTCAAAATAAGGATACTTTAAAAATAAATGTCATAAAACTAAAACAATCTTCATAATTATCTCGTTGGCATAAACTAGGCCAATCTGCTATAACTAAACTCAAACAAAGAGTCTTTTCAAAATCTCATAAATCAAACAAAGGTTTTGAAAACAACTTTTCATAGTTCCATCTATTCTCAATCATCCAAGATAAATCTAGAGATATGCAGGATAATTAGGTCCGCTAACGTCCTTCCTGTAGTCCACATATACATCGGATCTAGATAAATCATAAACTATCTGATCTTCACCTGTTCCTGAAAAAGATAAGGGAGTGAGCGAAAACGCCTATTACACCAAACCAAAAACACATGCACATGAACAAGCAATTTCAATATCACATACAACTTAAAATTAATGCAACAATCATAATTTATTATCCTTAATTTAGCCAAGCAATCAACACAGGTTAGAACCTTCTACATCTCAATCATAAACCTGGAGTATCTCACGACTCCGTAAAAATAACCAATATAGGCAACCTCACACATAGATCATCAGGGTACTTCATTAGTATCACACTCTGCGTGGTCTTTACTAACCCAAGCCAAATACAAACAGCACACATTTAATTATATATCAGATAGAATTAGATTAATTTATTATTCTAATCCTACAAGCATAAAGAACAAGCATGGTAAAGTCGTACCTAACTCGGCTCTTTCACAAAACTCCAATAGCAACAATTCCTCTTAAAAGACTATAAACCTTAATTTCACCAGAAACCTTATCATCAACATATATCAAATCAAAATCCAATTCACATTCATAATTAAACCCAAACCGTAAAATCTACAATCTCAAAACATAAAATTCGCAATTTTAGATCTACACACCTTTCTTCTAAGATCACCAAGTAATAAAACCTAAAACGTCGATTCCTCTAAAACTCCTCAAAACCTTAAAATCAACAATCAAGAACAATTCAACTATCAGAAAAGATCTCATCTTTAAAATCGCAAAGATAGATTTGATTCAATATTTACCTTGAACTTTGGATCTTACACCTTCCTGACTATAGAACCAAGTCACCGATCACAACCTAGGTTTTTTATTCTCCAACGAAATTGTCTCCACCAACTTTGATTCCTCAAATCAAAGAAACAATCTTTAAAAACCAAGATTTAATCAAAGCTTGACCAAAAAGAGATATAAGAGGATTCCTTATCTAGATCTTGCCTTAGGTTGAGCTATGAAGAGAGAACTAAAGACCTTGATGTATATATATATGAATTAGGGAACCCTAGCACCAACAAAGACGTTTTAATTTGTGTAAAATATAGGCTAGAATCAAGCTGGCGGCTCTAGGGCGGCTTCAAATTAAAATAAGGAACAGAACCACATAGGCCAGTCGTATGCTAGCGACCTTCAATTTCAATGTTGGCAGCCTTCAACCGTAAGCTGGTGGCCTAAGGTTGGTTTTCACCCATATGCTGCCATCTTTCACAATTTCGTTCGCAAATTATCCGAATCTCCAAAGCTGATGTAAAGCTGGCAGCTTTGTATTCAAAGCTTGCAGCTTAAAGCCAGCTTAAATCTTCCCCTTCTTATTCTTCGCGAATAACATCCTCGAGTTCAAATTCAATTGTTACAAGACAAAAATATCCTCTTAATCAATAATATATTACATTACTATCCTTCACTATGATTTATTTATTTGTATATTTCAATTTGTTTGGTAGCAGATTATAGATACAAACACTTTTTTCAATTTTTTTCTAATAAATTATTTATAAAGAATTAGATACAGATAAAAAAAAGTTAGAAGTTCTCATTAAAATATTAAATAAATCGAATATAGATAAAATATAAATATAAATCGAATATATTTATATATATCATTTTAAAAAGATACAGATACATATAAAAAACAGACCATCCAAATGGTTGTAAGTGAAAATTAATATAATCATAGAGTACAAAAGGTTCAATTAAAAAATAGTACCATTGAAATCAAGAAAATACTTTATATTTTTAGCAAAACATGACTTGTAGACACGCACACACATACATGAACACAATGCTAACATTGAACAAAATCTCAGGCAACGTAAAAAATCCAAAAGCATAAATTGAAAATAGCACAAATTTAACCAATAACAAAAATGATTGAATATAATGTTAAAGAAAATTAGCAATACTAGCTGGCTGCACCGGTTGCATATACAAGACAACAATGGTAAAAAATAATTTGCTTTATGTCTTTGTTGGTGGTCGTTTTCCTTTCCTTTCCTTTTATTTTATATTTTGCGTGGTGGCTGCTTCCATGAATGTGGCAGTTTTGTGTTTTAAGAAAGAAGAAATGGGTTCTGAAAACTTTACCGTTGTGGTCTTTTTTCTATTTTTCATCACCGGCGTCGTTCTGGATCAACGCAAATGCCCATCCACGAAACTATCTATCTATAATATCTGTTGATCCATGATTGTAAGATTTTTTTATTTTATTTTATTGTTATCAAATCACCCCGTTTCTATCACCATTAGGTGCTTAAGACCTCTCGTTAAGTTAGAATAACCCTGTACTAGCTAATTTATGCGCTCCATAGTCATGATTGTAAGAATTTTTAAAATATAAAACATCTACTTTAAAAATATATCCTTGGATAGTTCTATTTTTGTCTATTTTCAATCTAAAAGAGTGTGAAGGTGATCCTCAAAACATGCAAGGCAAAAAGTTAAGAACTCATATTTAAAAAATCAATAAATAGAATTTAATGAAAAGGCACGATAGTTTATTTTATTTTATTTTATTTCTTTTCTATGTAGAGAGCTTAAATTGTAAAGGAATAAAGGTGTAAAAAAATTATGGAAATTGTAAAAAAAATTAACAAATATAATTTTACTAAAAAGGCACATTTTTAGATATTTTAAAATGAAAAGATATAAATATAGAAAAACCATCATAAATTATAAAGTGAAAATGTATAAATACGGGAAAAGGTATAGATATGGAAAAAGCTTTGAACATTATATATTACTAGTTAGTACCCCGTGCAATGCTTGGATTTTTAAATAATATTTGTAAATATATAATAAATATTGTGATTTTTATGAATATTAATTATTATATAAATACTATAATATTTGAAAAAGTTGTAATATCTAGAGTTATGAGAATAATAGTGGTGTAAAAACTTAATGATTTTTTTATGAGATGTAAATATGATACGGAAATTTAATATCGAAAAGGTATAATAATGTAAAACTTCAAAATTATATATTATAATAAGATAGGATAAATAATATAGAACATTACAATAAATATATATATATATATATATATTATAGTTATGTAATACATATACCAAGTGGTTACTTATCAAATTTCTCTTCTTTCGTTATATTATAAGTATTGTTTAAAGATAAGGCTAAAGTGTTATGTTTTTTGAAGAACATAGTAACACAAAAAGGTAATATCGAAATTGTAAGGTAATATTTCATCAAACGTTGATATTAAAAAGGTATAATATAAAAAGATAATAGCAAAAATGTACAAAAGACCGAAATACTCCAATTTTTACTACTGATATAAAAGGTAAATAGTAAAATTAAAATGTCCAATGGAAGAAGGAAAATGTGAAGAGGTACAAAATATGAAGATACAAATACATAATATTTCACAAACTACAATAATATGAAAAAAACTATATTGAAAGAGCATAATACAAAAAAGTATTAACAAAAGGCATAAGATTAAAAACAAAAAACTTTAGAAATTATATATTATAAATAGATAAATAAACAATAAAGATAAGATAAATAATATAGATCATTATAATAAATTATATTCATGTAATGTATATCAAGTGATTCCTTATGAAATTTTTCTTCATAACTATTATTGGAAGATAGGGAGAAAGTGATTTATTTTTTCAAAAAACATAGCAGCCCAAAAGTAATACCGAAAAGGTAAAATAATATTTCATGAAACGGTAATATTAAAAAGGTATAACATAAAAAGTTAATAACAAATAGGTACAAAAGACCAAAGAATACAATATGGAAAGTAATATTTCATAAAATGATAATATTAAAAATGTACAATATAAAAAGTAATCGTGAAGAGGTATAAACTGTAATAACATAAAAAAAGATTCGGAAATTACATATTATAAATATAATAGGTAATAGATTTAATAAAATAATGACATAAATATATAAAATGATAAAAGGGTTGAAAGAATTTGAGTAAATTCCACCTAATTTAATCAGCCACCTTGCAATCAAGCATGTTAGAGATAAAAACGAAAATCTTATTTTTATATAATTTATATTAAAAACCATTGAACACTTAAATGAAAAGGAATAAAGAAAAAGTGAGACCTTATATAAAATTCTCCACCTATATGTCATCAGGAGATGGATGATGGTTTTTGCTTTTTTTATCTTTTAAAAAATAAAATAAAAATAAAAATTCAATTTAATATCTCTATTTAAAAATATCAATTTAATACTAGATAAAATTTCACATAGCTATTTCATTATCTACCCTACTTTGTCTGCTCACGTGGACTCACCCCCCTAGCATTATCCAATACTTGTAAAGAAGGAAAAGAGACGAACATTAATCAAAACCTTAATTTCAATACTTAGAGATTTGATTGAACTGATGGTTAAGTTGGTGCCAATGGTTGAATTTGGGTTTGGTGATGAGTAAGTGGTTTCTAGATTTGTGTTGAGTGGTTTTTAGGTTTAACGAGTGATATATGAAGGTTTTTGGTACATGGATGAATAGTGGTGTTGAAATGAAATGATTCGTTACAGTAAGGTCGTAGGATATTGAGATGATATAATAAGGTTGACGAAGGTATAGTGAGCCAAAGGATGGTGATTGTGTGTTGTAGAGTAGAGAGAAAAAGAGTGGTTTAGAGTGGAATGGTGGTGTTTGTTAATGGTTTTTAGCGGTGATTTGGATAAAAGAGTCGTGTCTTTGGATTGTTTAAGCAAAGAAAATGAAATGTATTGTTGAAGTTGCTTAAAGTATCCACATTTCGTGTTTCATGACAACCTTAGAAAAACCTGGACTATTCATAGTTTTGTAGTGGAAATTGAAAGGAATTGAAAGAGTAAAAGAGTTTGTAATTTTTTTTGCAGTTTGTGAGATAAGAATTAGAAGAAAAATAATAAAATGATAATTATCCTTCAAATGCTTTTAAAATAATTGGAATGGGGTTTAATAAATGGTAAATAAATTTAACATGGAGGATTAATTGATAATTTTCAAATTTAATCATTTTAGGGGGTAGTCGTCCCATAGACATAACTATTATTTATTATCTTAATTATAATACATATAAGCTTTTATAATTGAGATTACTTAACTTTGACCATTATTTAATAATAAAAACTCCATATTCGATCGTTGAGATTTCTTTTAGATCAAACTATTCTATCCAATCTTTCAGGATATTTTCGAATTTTATGCATAAGATTTTAATGATAAGCATATAGTAAATTACAATTATTACGTCAAAATAAGAAAACGACCACAGTGGGAGTCGAACCCACGACCTTCTGATCCGAAGTCAGACGCGCTAATCCACTGCGCTATGCGGTCATTGCTGCCTCATTTCAACAATAAATATATTAATCTAAAAGCTTCATTGCGAATGTAATAAATATGACAGATTGACGATTAATACTAAAAGTTAATGTTGAGTGGAAAATCCTACTCGAGTGGTCTAAGGTAAAGCACATGTCCACCGTTAATTATAAAAATATAAATTAAAAAAAAATTATACATATCACATTTATGACCTGTTATATAAGTTTTTACATATTTTATCGCATTTAGAAACAATGATATAACAATGTACTGAATTCAAAATTGTCTCGCATCTATAGTTGCAACACACAGCATTAGTAGGTGTGACTTAGTGTTGCCATTTCTATTTGCGATACATTATATTGCCTGAACAAAAAGCACTTCCTTCTTTAGAATCGAAACACACGCAAAAACTCCCTTTCTCAACTCTCTCTCTCTCAAAATTGATGATGAAGAACAAATCAACTTAGGGGTTTGATTTTGATTATTATACGATGGTTATTGGCTAAAATGGATATGAGTTGCTGAATAATGTATAGTGCGATGCTAATTATTGTAAGATTTGATAGGCTTTTGTATTGTGGGCAACTGAGAAGGGAAAGAAATGCTAGGATCGTTAATGTAAGGCCATCTATCGCATTATGTAACGGTCACAAAGCATTGGATATATATATCTTTACTTGAAGTTGCGATACATGTATGGGATTGTGGTAATATTTTTCATGCAATTTGTATTCATGTAGTTTTTTTTTTCAAATAAATAGTTAAACATGGAATAATCTCTGATATATAGTTTTTCATATATTATTATGATTTTTTATTTAGATTTAGTTTTAAAAAGTATTCATTTGGTAAAAGCCAAACTTCGATAAAAAGAAGTGTCCTATATCATGACCTTTCCTTTTCGGTCATTATTTACACCCAGCACAAAAATGTTCAATCAAATTGCACTAATGACATTTGAGGGGCTTATTTTTACTTATTGCTCCTTAAAAACCAGATCATTATAGAATTCTAACTAACAATAAGAATTTATCCTCAGAATCGCTTCGTTTTTGGGAATAGCTAAGCATCCTTCAATTAAAACCTTCATAAATCAGAATTACTCATCACAATGAGAATGAGCTTTAAGCTTTGTTGCCCTTGAAGAGATAAAATCCGACACATGGATATACACCAAACACCATAATTTCCACCCTTTTCTACATGTGCAGAAGTTTCAAAAAGATATAAATGAAGAAATCATACATAAACATCCAGTTGGTTTGGATAACAGGGACAGGAATAGTAAATCAGGGAAGGCTTCTGGAAACTTAAGCAACCGTTTGAGTTGATAAAATTAATATTCTAAGTTGTGAGAGCATCAGGAAGAGTAGAATGTGAGCCAAGGATTTTTCCACCTACATCAGGAAATGATTCATGACCAGGCAGTGGATTGACTTTTCCATCCTTACCAACATGCACAGGATATTGCATCAGATGTCCTCTCATCCCTTCCTGCTTGTTCTCTTCAGCAACATAGCTTCTCCAATTGCTTTTTGCGATCTTGTTCACTTTCTTCATGCACTCAAGGGTTTGCGGTTCCCTGAAACTATCTTCAAGATATCCTAGGTGCTCTGCCCAAAGAGACATCCGGTATCCATAGACCTGCAATGGCAACTACATAATTCTCCAAGTGAAATAACTATTTCAACTTTCGCTTAGAGGTTATGTAACAAAGATCAAGTCTAGATGATCCAATGGATGCAAGTAGGATGAAGATTTGATATCTACTTCTTTTGCACACTCATAGTAGGTATTAAAATTTGTTGATTTTGAATTGCAGTTGCAGACATACTATATGCAGAATATTGATTACAAGAAAGGAAAATATGACCCTATGATCAAGCTATTAAAGATGAGACAATCACTTCTGCTGTTAAGCTATTTATGATGAGAGAATCATTTTGTTAAGCATTTCTACTATCCTAATATATACAAGAATAATTATAAATTTGTACAGCAATCTTCTCCTTTATCGCCATTGGCATCTAGTGCTATGATCCAACTTCACAACTAAAAGGACCATATAGCTATGGTTCTATTTTTCTGACACAGATTTCCTCTTCCCTACTTGATCAATTTTCAGTACTACCTAGAGAATGATAACATAAAACTAGCAACTGCAAATCGATGGTACCACTGGACAGCCTTCTCCAGCCAGTCATTTGAATCTGATTCAACTTTTAATCTGCAATTCAGTTTAGGGAAAGCATAGGAAATTTTCACCTGTCCACGTGGATGGTTCCCCTTCCCTGCCCAGGTATACTTTGGTTGATAAGCTCCCATTGCAATCTCAGTATCTCTGGAACCATCTAAAGATCTTTGGTTAATATTGGCAGATCCCATGAGCACGTACTCATCGTCAACTATCATTCCCTTTGCATGCACATAAATCATAAATCTCCGATGCTTTTGTGCCAGTGCCTGCTTAAACAGGAGAGAGTTTTTCAAAAGTGAACAAGAGTTTTCCCCATTTACATGATGAGAAAAGCAATGACCTAGAAGCTATTTTCCAAACAACATACTATTGAATAGGATATAATTAAGGATAAACCATAATTTAGAATCATAATAAATGGATTTTATCTCTTTCCCCTTCCTTATCTCCGATTATAGCATTTTTTTCTATCCTTCACTTAACGCTGTCAATGATTGATCTCAAAAGCAGTTTATCGATAACAGCATCGCATCTGATAATCCATTCAGAAATATCAGTTGATATTTTTCAACTTAAAAGACAACCTTTATCACATGATTACAGTCTCGATACTAAGATAGATTAACTTCTATTCTTATCCAACAGTTAGGATAATGGCTCATAAAACTAATTCGTAGCTCTTAACTTTGAGCTCATAATTTATCTGCACAGTTCCTAGTTATGCTCCAGAATTCACTGACTAGTTAGTTGTCCCTCTTGAAATAGAGATGTTAGAAATTATACCCTGAAGAAGCCAAAGCAATATTCGTGGATCATTCTTTGACCTTCAATAATGGCATAAAATGTGTAATGACAAAATTGATGCTGTTCCTGTATGGCTGTACATATAGTATACGATGAATAGATTCGTGTGCCGTTTATTATGATAATTGTGATCACAGAGTGTAATAGAATGATTGCATATACAAACCTTACCATGATTACTGATAATGTAGAAAGGACTAATTAACCCTCACATAATAATAAAGTATGGATAAATAATGCGCTCCTTTCAGGTCATGGTCTGTGGGTCAATGTGAGATTGGAGCAATAATCAAGAAATGCAAATGTGAGTAGATTTTTGGTGTGGCTCTTTCATGTAATTTTTCTATATTGATATTCATTTTCAGAATATTCATTATAGCTTCATTCTAGCTTATTATCCATTTCAGTACTGCTCTTTGTTGAGTCTTGTCACTACTCTTGTTTCAATCTGGAGGTCTAGGTCATAGTCCTTTTTGTCGGTCTATTTTCTGCTTAATACACACACCAACAAATCTTAGGAAATGCCTATGCTCTTCCTAGGATAGAAGCTGCTCTTACTGTAATATGCATGATAAATTATATCCCTTCATAAAATAGTAGTGAGACAATATCTTCAAGACAATTCTTTTTTGCATGCTCTTTATAGAGATTGCTTTAGAGCATTTTTTTTTTTTTCCTATGCTTGTTAATTCCAACTTCATTAAAGAAACCAACAGCGAACCTTGTTATCTGTAATGTTGTTTCCTTGGATGTTGTTAGATACACAAGTGTAAATATAAATTGTGTAGGCGTATACATATAATATGTCTAAAATAATGAATAAAATATAATGTAGAGAGGCTACCACAATTTGATTTTTCTTTTCCTCAACAACATGGTATTAGAACAAAACAGAAGTACCTAAAAAAGGTAAAAATGAAAACAAAGAAAAAGCCTAGGCACCTACTCTGTCTCTTCTGCTTAAAAATAGCTGCATGCAGCAGCACCAACTATGAGAAATCCAACAATCCAAATGATGCATGAACAATGACAGCTGTGGTAGATAGTGTCTGTAGCTAGACATGGATAAGGGGCATATAAATATGGTCAGCTACAACAATGGTTAAGAGCCTAATGCAGCTCAGTAATTTTTCTGTTTGTCATCCCCAGCAGCATTTACTCTCTCTAACTCATCTTCACCTGCTTTGACTCTTGTTCATCTCCAGCAGTGTTCTATCTCCAATGTTCACCCTCTATGACCTTCTTTGCCAGCTTTGATTGGTGGCATTCCAGCTTTTATCTTCACTCTTTTATTCTCTTTCTTTTTTCGTGCAACTTCAGCTCTTGTTCCAATCGCCATTCTGCTAACATGCAACTTTGTCCTTTTTCCACTCATGTTAAGTGCCAAGGGTTCCTTTCAAGTTCCACACCTTGTAAAGGCTCAGCTCTTGTAGTTTTACTATCATCTTCTTTGACTTGGGCTCTAATGCGGGTGTCTACTTTTGTGATTTCTAGATCTTCCTCCTCTATTTCCAAGTGATTCATTGATATCTCTATTTGATTCCACCAAAATGTCAGCCATTTCTGCTACTTTTACTAATATAGCAGTACCATGTCTCTTGGGATCCATGCTAAAAGTCTGGTTCATGTATTGGGGTCAAACGGATCATCTCACTAAAAGGGTTCAAGAGATTTCTAGAATTAATAGGGCTGCTTGGCAAGAGTAAATAGCTTACAATGCTTCTTTAGTAGTGATTGATCTTCCACTTATGAGTATTTTCAGATGTTACATCTCTTGCTATGCTACATGGAACAAGCCTGTGATTCATAGAGGTGACATCTCTCGAGCTTATGAGGTTGTTGAGAATCTTTTCTAGATCCATCAGCCTAATAGTGACACAATCACATATATGGTCAATTTCAAGTTTTTGCAGCATCTTCTTAAAGAAATTCTTTAAACTTTCAACCATTATGTTCCTTCATACTGTATGGCTTAAGCTTGAGTCTGTCCAAGATTTAGATTTCGGAGGGCTACCAACAATTTCCTTACTATGTGATACCCTATCAAAAAATATTGAGTGCCTATAATAGTGTTGTACTCGATTTGCTCTAACTATTCTGTCTGCTTCCCCAGTATAGGGTAGAGGGTGGGTAAGATGGGACATGTGAGTAAAACTTGTTATGTGTTACATGGATGACCCCTTGCACATTCTTTGGACATTGCAAATGAATATAAAGTGAAGATGGAATTCTTGGTAGTTAGCCCTGCAGCTACAAATCCACTATACAATGTTCCAATAGAGGAATACTCATGTCTACTTAAGTTATAGGTGTCTTACTCTTGCAGTATAGCAACTGTGACTTCAGTCATCAACATAAGAACATCTTTGACATATCTAACACAAACGTTTGAATCTACCCTTTGAGTTTTGGACTCAAGTGCCTTTGAGCATACGTTTGGTAACAATTCTTTTTTCTCCAACCTTAACTAACCTTCCTTTCCAACCATTGTCATGCTTGCTAATAGATCACTTTCATGTATAAAAAGGATTAGTAAGGTTTTCTCCACTCCTTCATTGCATTTTATCCGATGTTTTCTCTGTACCTAAGTTTCTATTAAGTTTAGTATCTATTAGCAAACTTACAAGAGATTTGAAATGATCCATGGCCTTTTCCTATGATTCTGTTTGTATCTAAGATGTGCAGACTTGAAGGGTCATTGGCATAGGACAAGAGTCTCAAGGATTCTAGCAGCTGGCTGTAACTCCATCTAGATCAGCTCTTTTGGTGGAATCCTCTCCCTTTCTAGATTCTACACCAGCAAAGCTTACCACTTTCTTTATACATGTGAGGCAAGGAGGCTGCTTTCTCTAAGATAAAAGTAAGAAATTTTTCTATAGCAAATTCCTAAAATCTCTCACCTAATATGCTACAGTTCTACATTCAGAAATTCAAGAGGGTTGGAGATAAGGAAGCACAATAGGCCATAAGGCATGGGTGGATGTTAATAAGGATCAAAAGCAACCATATGTAGTTTTTACCAAAGGGAAAAATTTTAACCTATGTGACTGCCATTAATCTTTTCCAATTTGAAATCACGAGTCTCTTCGGCAGTTTAGCAGCTTCTTCTCAATTTGCTTCTATGATCTAAGTGGAAGGTCCTAGTTTAAAACCTTATGCATTCATTTTGCTCCCATTAATCAACTCACATCCAGTTCATGGACTTCAAAATCACAATATACAAGTGAGGGGAGTGCTAAGTAATATATATAAAATTTGCAACATATCAAGAAGCTTTAAGCTTTTAAATAGTTGGCTATGGACTCTGCTAGTCTTAACATAGCACTAGAACAAAAGATCATAAGATCAAATCCCCATACAATCATTTCACCTATTTAATTAAATCATCCACTGGGGTTTCCACTAAAAATCACTCACAAGTGAGAGGGAGCATTGAATAGCATGATGGCTCTTACATTGTCTACAAGTTTAAGGTTTTAGGTTAATTGATGTAGTGCTACACTTTATATTTAATATCATGTTGAGTTTAGCACTACAATTATCTAATCTATAGTTTAATCTTGTAAATATGGTATAAATTTTATACTTATCTCTTGAAAGAAATTACCAGCATTTGGAAGGCATTCATAGCTTAGAATATGTTATGTTATAATTATAAAGCTCATACTATATATATAAGCTTAAATTTTTAGTCTAAGTGATTATGGCGCTATCCTTGACATAGTATCAGACCAAAAAGTCTAAGTTAAATCTCTTGTGTTGTTCTCATTTATCACTATGTAATTAAGTAGTCCATTTGATTGGTTTTAGTTATAATATGAGCACAAACGTGAAGGGAAATGTTAGAATAAATATGGTAGGGCATGCTGTATCTACAACTTAAGGTTTAGAGTATATGGCTGTGGCATTATCCTTACAAGAATATGGTTTTGAACGTCAATATACTTAAATCAGCAAAATGTCCACATTTGAATTTGACATGTACATAGAGTAAATTATAGATTATTGCACAAGGAAAAAAGAAACACCAATGTAGGTTTTGATTCAAGTAGCGAGAAAATTTTTTTTTACCCATTTCCTAAATTGTGATGGAGACCTATGGAAGCACATAGATGGAGCATACCTGTGCACCATTTTCACTTTGCTGATTTGTTTGAGGAAATGCTTCTGAAGAGATGCTTCCCTCTTTCCAAGGCAATAGAAGTTCAGATAATCACGTGGATGGTGGTGGTCTGACAAGCCTGCCTTTTCAAGAGCTTCTGCGATTTTATACATCATGGCCATTGTTTGTCCCTAGTGATACAAAGTTGCCTTAACTATAATCAGATAACATATTGGTGCATTTGATCAACCAGATTTGAATTTATTTGATTGAACAATAATGGCTAAGGTTGCATTTGTTTCATAAAATATTTCCAAATAAAGTATTTTATTTCACATGCTTTCAGACTTCTCCAACACTTGTGGCAATCAAAGTTTTGCAACTGACACATTATTATAGTAATCTCAAGAGCATCTAGATTCTAGTGACCTTTAGCATTTAATGGTGATAGAAGACAAGAGTAACATCTAGCCATCCTGGTGGTGGTTGGTACCTATGAAAAATATCAATAAAGAAAATGATTTTATATTTGTAATGGTGAAAATTTACCTTATTTTCCATCATTTTATGTATGGTTAACCACAATCATCAGTCATTAGTTGACACTTTCATCTTCCAGCATCATTTGCCACTAAAAGACACTATTGGTCACTAGTTCTTTAGATTATAATGATAATATTTAACTATTTCAACATGAAAAAAAGTTACATGCTTTTAGCAAAAAAATTACACCCTAATTTATAATGTTTACTATAATTTAACTAGCGCGATTATCAACTAATATCATAATAATTTTAAGATGCCATAATATCTTGTGGTTTTAGTGGCTTGGTGGTGGAAGGAGCTTACCATAGCAGCACAGCTTACTATGGTGGAAATTGTTTTAGGCTCTAGGAAATAATCTTTCTTATTTTTTCTTAACATTTCTTTTTTAGTTAATCGACACCTTGCTTACCAGACATACTATTGTCACCCACCAAAACCCACTACTAATGTAGTTTCTTAAGATTAATAAGAAAAACTTTGAGTATTGTAAATACTAAATTGTAACAAATACAAATAAAAAACTTTGGAAGATGGTTTCAGCAAAAACAAAGCATCCTACTTTTCACTTTGATTTTGATTCAAGAGGGCAAAATTACACCATAATAAGGAATGAGGGAAAAAGGAAATGAAAAAGATACTGATACTAAGTTCAAAAACCATTTGCTTTAAGAAGACACTTGGAGAAACTCCTTTTCCTTTAGTTTTTCCCTCATAAGAAGTTTAAACTCTTTTTCATCCCTTTACTCGCAATAAGTCACATTGAAATGAAATTTAGTGAAATAGCATATGGTGGGACGTAGTTCTGACCTGCCAAAAGAGAATTTCCTGCACAGGAGCACTGCTAGGTACACCCTGGCCACATTGGTATAACAATATATACACAAAAATGCTGTTTGGCACTAATCTTTTGAGCTATTTTCAGTGCCAATTCAATTGGGATCAAGTTGTTTGCACCTGCGTAACAATTTGAAAATGAAAGTCCCATGTAAATGCACTACTCTTACTCTTGGAGATGCAACCATAAAGGAACCAAATTTACTAGTCCAATAAAGCATTGGTCCTTGTCAGTACAATTCCCTCTAGTGGCAGTTCACTTTCATTTAAGTTAAAATTGGCAAGTAGATATAGAGGGCCTTTTTCTTATTTTTTATATAACATTTTTCTAAAATGAAGTATATTCAGACCCGAGTTTAGAAAAAGTCCATGTGAAAAGATATAAATATTATAGCATCATTTATATGTTGCTATTACACCATAATGTTTTCATCTATTTTTCACTTCTATAGTCTTGCTTTTCCCTTTTGGTGATAGTCCTCATGGATCCTGTAATTAGGAAATGCAATCCTCGCTAGAGTTCATCAAATGAGAAATTTCCACTACAGTTCTATCTTCTTCATTGCCCTATTTTCTTCCTACCGGTTTATTTACACTTCCTCTTTTGTAATGGCAACACACCGGACACGTATCTCCCTTTGATCCTCGTACATTCAATTTGCAGGGCTGGAGGTGCAACTGTTGCAAACTGGTTGATTGAACATCAGCCCAATCAACTTGGTAAGTCATCTGTTTATAACATTATCAACAGACAAAACGATCATACCCAAATCCTTAAAACACCTTATAATGAATCCTCAACTCCTGACTAATCTTTCAGGCCAAGGCCTGTTCATTTAAACTTCTTGAGTTCCTTTAGAAAGTGATAGGCAATTAATATTGTACATGATCATTTTTTTACAGATCAAATGCCAGCCTCTTGGACTTATGAGCACCATATTGCACAGATTTTTAAAAAAATAGAGAAGTTTCTCACTCCAATTATGTCAAAAGTATGATTGAAGATAAAATAACAATGAAAGGGCCCTTGGTACTGTAGGGAATAAATTGACGCAAAGTGATGATGCAATTATTCTGAAAAGTAGCTACGTGGTACAAATCCTTTGCATGTGATAGAAACTTGGAATTTACTATACCTGCATTTCGGTGTGATGACCAGCAAAATGATGATCCAAGAAAATACTGATTCTCTATGTAAATGAAATGTAGTGCCGATCTTATTGCTTTCACATATGCAGTATGGATGCTTTTATCAACTTTCAAATTTTTTCCACAGATGAGATTCTGCAGAAACCAAAGAGGATGAGGGGAATATTTTGAGCACTAGATATTAGTGTCTCTTTTTCCAGCACAATTCCTACTGAAAAACTTTTGTATAAAAAAAGAATGGATACTTCAACAAAATTCAGTGATGTTTTCTAATCTTTTTTGTTATTGATAAATTTAATATGCACACTGTATCTCAACTTTAAAATTTATTATCCTCATAGACTGGATGGAAACATAAACATTTATAAAGGCCGCAGTGACAGGCTATCTCAACTACTATGTTACATTTTCCTAAATTATGTTGATCTCTATGGGAACCTTATTCTACCTGGGATTCAGCTTCTCGAACACTTTTTGGGAATCCCTTTACAGATCCAGAATCAATTGAGCGAAATACCTTGAACAAGAAAGCTCAAATCATCAGATACTTTTAGAATTTTTAATACAGAAGCTTCCTGTTCCAATTTTCTTTACTCATTTACTCACCTGCACATGCCAATTTTCAGGATCATTCTCATTCCTTACATGTATGATTTTATCACTTTCAGGATCTGATGAAGGAGAGAGTATCCATGAGATCCGGTCTAGCCTAATCAAAGTATCCTCATGCCAGTAACTTCCAACTCTTTTCAACTTGAAGTTACGCCATTTTGTTGCTTTTTTCCATCTTTGCTCAAAATTCTTTAATATGTCATATGCAGCTGGACCCTCAATTTTGCAATGTAAATCATGCCATGGTTGCCTCGGAGCATTAGCAGTAGACTGGATAAATATCATCCACAATATTGCTATTGTCAGCTACTATATAGAACGCAAGTCATGTCATGTATTAAGAGAAAAAACACACTCCATCATCCTTTTTGGAATAAAAGTATAGGCTATAAAGCACGCATATGTGAAACGAAGAGCAGTGCAGCCCCCAGGAAGAATAAGGGCACCACAAGGACTCTCTGATTTCTTCAAGTACATAGACTTCTATTTCCAAAATCAATGCAGACACATGGTTATTTTTGTATCCATATAATTGTATTGCAAAACATCAAAATAGTGAGTGGGGTGCAACAAGATCACCATATTTATATGATACGGGCAAAAGTTCTCCTAGTTTGAGGTTTATAGAAACCACTTACTGTGAATGTAGGATTATGGAAATCATTTTTGAAGACAGTGTCGAGATCACTGAAAAGCCTGTGCTCCGGAGTGTCATATCGTCCATCACACAAATCCAACCCTCCTATAAAAGCTGTTACTTTTCTGTTGTTTCCAGAAGCTTGAGTGTCAAGTAGCAGACACTTTTGGTGATGTGTGTAAAGGGTCCCCACAACCTGGACTACAAAGATCCATATAAAGAAGTGAACAAAATAGAAAATCCAAAGATTCTCAAGTGAAAAGAAAGCCTATATACACGTCATTTTAAAATCAAGTACAACAAAACCTTTTTTCTATACCTGTTGCTTAAAGATACTAAGCTTGTTGCTGGCATAACGAGGAGCAAGCACACAGTGGACACTAGAATGCCGGAAAAATTTCTTAGTTTCTTCATCATGGGTTTGCATGACTCCATCCTACCATGGCAGCTCTTGTTAGTTTCAAACTTCTGAAAACAATTTGTAAGGTTACGTGTTCTTTTTTTGTCACAACTTTTTGGCAGCAAGGCTTCAGGCTTGTATTGCTAAAATTGCAACATTATGATGAATGGATATAAATTGGTATGTACACTTGGAAGTTGAAAAAAAAAAAGTGCATGACCTGAATATCAGTCTTGGTAAATGATTTAATCATACAGCAGAATAGGGCATCTCTTACTATCATTCAAAGGCTGATTGAAGTAGGTCCCAAGGAATAAAATAAATAGTGCAAGTCCAATCTAATCCCAGTTACAAAGGAACAAGGATCATGAAGTTACCGTTTTCAAAAGAAATTTATCATGAGATGTCTTGTCATCCCAAACCAAGATCATCACGCGGACCCCTTCCTCAGATTTATACTTCAGTAATTCTCCTAGAGAAAGCTCTCCTCCGTTGGGTAACGGTCTTGTTGGTTCTCGCACCAGCTTTACCTTGTGATATATCGACCATCCAGTGACGTATATTAGGTGATGAGCCTCCAAGATAGCATGGCATATGTCTTCCCAGCACTTGCCTTGCTGATAGAGATTCCCATCTTCAAGCAAAATTTCAGGAAGCATGTTGTCTGGTACATGGGCATCTTGATAAAGAGTAACGCTACTACCCTTGCGAAGAGGAAAATAGGTATTTGGAACTCCCAAGTACTCTGGCCCAGCCCCTACACCATCTTTGTACAAAGGGTTTTGTTCAACAGGTTTATACAGGATAGAAATATGCAACTCGGGGTATGGCTTTAAAGGGGTTCCGTAATGGCCTAGGACAGGAAACCAATCGTTAATTTCATTGCCTGATAAGATTTTTTCTACAGGTATCTCCACCACACCAATAAGTTCGGCCCCGAAAACATCGTTATCCTTGACATGAAATTCTACTTTTATCACAGGATGTGCAACTGGAACACAAAAATGTTCATCCCACGTGGGGTTTTCACAGTTGGGGATAACTCGAGTTCTAGCAATGGTAGCTCCAGCAACGCAAGCAGACACGTAAGGATCACTAGTAATGATGGAATGGTTGCCTGGATGCTTCCTGAAATTTTTAGTACATGGAGTTGTGAAAGGCTCAAAGACGGAACAACATTGCCTCATCCTTTCAGTTGTCAAGTCCATGTTCGGGAGAGATTTTGCTTCCAATATCCACATATCCAATTCACCATGCAAGAAAACGGGTTCCCTTGCATTCTTCGCCTCTTTGCCTTGATCACTCTCGTCAAAACCCATTATGATTCCCCAGCGAGATCAAGACTGAAAATTTCTAAAAAAAACAAAACTTTGATATCTTCCCAGAATGGATTTGCTAGATTTTTACATATCCTTATCAAGAAATCCTTTCTGTCCCCTTACGACTGCCTCGCGTGGAAGCCAATCCCTACTAATCAATCCAGGGGCACCCCCTGCTGAATTAGGACATAAATAAACATAAGAAAACAACAAACACATCACAATTTACACCCGTTCTTTTTACTTGTATAGTTCAGAGAAAAGAGAGAAAAGGGTGTTCATTGAATACTTCAATCAACTCATACTCTATAACCTACATATTTCTAAATCATGTTGCACGATAAATTCCCGACTGGCGCCGGACAACTAGCATTTTATAAAATAAACCTTACTGAATGTGCCAAGGAGGTGCGTATCCCTATCTAAAACAATCATTGTTTAAGGTGAAACATAATAAAAGTGCTGCCGCTGATGATGAGTCGAACGGAACACATGCATATGCTTTAGATATGTTCGATTTCAGCTATCAAAATCTCATACACACGTCCCGTGCACGCAAAGCAAACAAGCAACATTGTGAGGAAGGAAGGGGTAAATGAATTAGAATTACCAAACGGGGAAGAGAGAGCAGAGGAAGCCCCCAGGATCGAATGTGGGATTTTGTAGAAATGTAAAGGAAAAGAAAATGAAGATGAAGATGAAGATGAAGAACAGCATGCATATTTCCTTTTTTCTGTTTTTTTTGTCTACCCAAGGTCACACACATTTTCTGAAAGAGAAACGGTCAAATGCCACTCCCACACAGATACTCAGCTCACGCAAATGGCGGGAAACCTCTTATACTCACTAACCGTTTCCAATTCTTATCATAGACAAATTAACTACTCTCTTTACTTTTCTTGTTGGGAAAAAGAAAATAATATTTAAGTTTTTTTTAAAAAAATTATAAAATTATGGCTAAGATTCAATAATAGGCAATTTGACCTTGTCTTTCCATCTCTATCCTCTTGAATTTCATATTTCGTTACTTGTACATTAGTCAATAGAAATAATTGTTACCAGCTAGAATTGTGTACAATTAGCTATATAAATCATAATCGTCTACAGAGAAACAATTTCGACCCAATCCATCCAATCACAGTAGTATTCCAAAACCCTTCACAACCAACATAAGGGAGAACTCATAAAACATAATGAAAATAGTTGCAATATTATTCAATTAATTACATCAAATATATATACAATAATACATACCATTATTGTAAAACATAAATATAAATAAAATCTAATCTAATCCTACGTGCTTTCTCTCCATCGTCTGCGCCTAGTGAAAGTACGAAGGAATAACGTATGCTGATGCAGACCGTGCTGGGGATGCTCCATAGATGGATCAACCAGTGTGAATGTGGCATCCCCATCTCCACCACCAACACCGTACTGGTGAAATGGGATAGGGTTTGGATCCACCTGGGTGAGTCTCTCTTCCATATTGTGTGGTGGTGATAGTCGCCTCTTCTATGGAGCTCCTAGGGTCTGAATAGCATATGAGATGTCTAGCATCGGGGTGTCTAGTAGATGAGCATATGATAATGATGATGATGGGCCAGAGAAATCAAGCTGAATACGCAAAGGGCTAGGCTTGTCATGGTGTATATACAAAGGGGAAAGCTCATCTATGATATTTGTAGCTCCGTATTGGCTTCACCCTCGCTCCTGGCCCCATCCCATTCCCCCCACACCTCTCCTTGTGTGGTTTGCGTCTCTGTACTGGCTGAGGCTGTAGGTCATCCTCACCACCAACGATATCAAGTGCAGGGCCTAGTGCTAGACCATCGATATGAAGTCCTATGAACTCATCCACCACATAAATGGCATCTTATGTAGTGCCATGAGTATCCTCATGTGACATGTCAGGGACCAAGTGAATGAAATCTGCTTGCAATTAAGAGTAAATATGTAGATAAGGAAATAACGAATTCAATATATATTCATATACCTTATGTAATCACTAAACTTACCATATATTGTATAATGGCCCTTATACAACTGATCCAATGCCTGAGGATCGCATGATACCAATCAAAATAATCTCCAAATGTACCAGTAGGGATATTCAGTATCTCCACAATGCAATTGCGCTTGCCATCCCACTCTTTGACCCTCCTAGCGTGCTTTGCCAGCTAGTTCCACTCGGAACGCCCCAATAAGTCTAACTTATGTAATGCTCTCATATCAAATGGGGAGTTTGAGATCCCTTGGAAACCACCAAACTATTTGAGCACCTTCTTTAGATAGTAGTACTCAACAATGTGAAAGCAAATGAAGGGAACCTGTGCATGTCATACATTGCTACCAGCTTGACAATACTTAGGTATGAAATCTATAATAACAGAGTACAGGTCCTAAACAACCCGTTGAAGAAAAAAAGTAAGCTATACATAAGTAAAATTAATGAAATTGTGCACATATGAACAAATAGGACATACAAAACCATACTTGTTTAGGTACATGCAATCTAAAGGATAAAACAAGAAGTTCAGGAAGGAAAGTATACCGATTTTAAGCTTGATGATGAAGATGTCATAAGGATGAAGGGAGGCTTATGCGTCTCGGATGATAAAGAGATGAGAAAGGACATTATGGGAGAAGCACACAATTTGGGATACACCATGCATCCTGGTGGAACTAAAATGTATTAAGATCTCAAAAGCCACTATTAGTGGAATGGTATGAAAAGAGACATGGCAAATTTTGTGATGAAATTCCCTATATGCCAACAAGTAAAAGTGGAACATCAAAGGCCGGGAAGATTGCTAAAACCATTAGCCATACCTAAATGGAAATGGGATCAGATTACGATAGATTTCGTATATGGTTTACCCTGAACATCAGCCGGATATGATGCCATAGGGGTCATAGAGGATCGACTTACCAAGTCGGTACACTTCATTCCAATTAATATGACCTATTCAATCGATAAGTTGGCACAGCTGTATATAAGGGAGATTGTGGGGCTACACGGAGTTCCGGCAAGGATCATGTCCGATGGAGACCTGAGATTTGTATCAAAATTCTAGATAAGTTTGCAAATGTGTATGGGGACCAAGTTGCATTTCAGTACTGCATACCACCTTCAGATGTATGGACAATTGGAACGGATGATTCAAACTTTGGAAGATATTCTTTAGGCTTGTGTTATGGAATTGAAAGGGAGCTAGGAAGTGCGTTTGCCTTTGGTTGAATTCGCTTATAACAATAGCTATCATTCGACCATCAAGAAGTGACCTATGAAGCTTTATATGGGTAAAATTGTAGATCACCCTTGTTTTTAGATGATGTAGAAAAGTTTGTCATTGGACCTGATCTCATCCAAGATGCAACAAGTAAACTTCGAATTATCCAACTGAGGATGAAAGAAGCTTAAGAACAATAAAAGAGTTGGGCAGATAAAAAACGAAGAGTTCTCGAGTTCGAAGTTAGAGATCATGTGTATCTAAAATATAATCCCATAAAGAGTATACACCAAGTCCGAGCACAAGGGAAGCTAAGCCCGAAGTACATTGGGCCATTTGAAGTGCTTGAAAGGATTAGTGATTTGGCCTATCGCTTATCATTGCCACCGAATTTGTTAGGTATACATAATGTGTTCCATGTCTCAGTGTTAAGGAAACATGTACCAGACCTCGACCGAATCATGAAGCTAGAGCTGGTACAGTTGAAGGAGAACCTTACTTATGAGGAACATCCTGTTTAGATTTTGGATCAAAAAGTTCAAAAGCACAAAAATAAGGAGATCTAGTATGTTAAAGTTTTATGAAGAAATCATTCTCATGAAGAAGCCACTTGAGAGTCTGAGGATGAAATCTAGCGAAGATACTCGAGTTTGCTCAAAGAATCAGGTATAAAAAGCCAAGTTTTGAGGACAAAAAATTTTTTAAGGGAGGTAGGTTGTAAACCTCTAGATTTTATGTTACATTTTATGTTTATATCCTAGAACTGGAGGTCAATCGAAAACCTTAAAGTCAACAAATTTATAACAAACCCTAGTGAATCTAGATCCGGTAATTTTGCGCTCTAAACCCCTAAACAATAAAATTCAGTTAATCATAGATTATAGTTCATAATAATATAGTGAAGCTTAAAAATATCATATTCGTAAAAACTTAGTTCGTTTTGGACCCAAATGGGAACATTTTTCGAAAATCCTGTCTTGATGCACCAAATGGTAAAATATTTCAATAACATCGTTGAACTCGTAATAATATAAGAATTTCAAAAATATCAATTTTAGAATTTTTCGATATCTAAAAATATCAGATATAGTCCATTTATGCATATTTTTTTTTTACTATTGGTATTAATTTGTCCTGTCTATTATTCATATTACTATTCTACACTATTCACTACTATTCCTCTATCTCTATTTTTTCTTACTACCCATTTTTACACTCTACCATACTTATTTTTTATAATTTACGTTTCCCGTAAAATTTTATTCATATCATACCTTACACATTATCACTTTTCAATACAAAAAATACAAAACAATAGAATCAACTCTTCCTCTCTCACACAACCAAACCGACACCACATACACACACATCTAACTTGATTTCATTTTTATTTTATTTAATTACATCTAATTTCTCTCCACATTTATCTATAAATACCCCCTCTCCCTCCATTTCTTTCATGCACTTCTCAAACATATCAAAACTCTCTCAAATTCACTCCTCAAATATTCTCTCTAAAATTTCTTCCCAACTCTCTCATCTTTCCATATTCTCACTATCTCCATACAACACCAACTCTTCTTTCTTCTACTACCCACTTCTCTACATTAGGTAAAAATTCCTACAATAATTCTTTATTTATGTTCATGTAACTTAACATGACCATAGTGTATATTTTCTAAACCCGTGGAAGTTAAGAAAACAACAATATGTTCATGTTTTGTTCTTGTTCATACAAAATTTTATTATTATATTATTATTATGTTATGTTATGTTATTCTTGCTTCTAATCTAACTCCTATATGTTATTAAATATATTTATGTATATATATTTTTTAGAGCATACAAGCTCACTAACATAACTTTTATTTTACATACTTTGCAATTTATTTACTTATTTTATGCTATTATATTAAGACTAGTCTTTCTAGTCTTAGACTTGTTCTCATCAAGTCAAAACAATTTTTTTATTTTTTTTTCATTTTAGACTTACCCATGTCTAAGTCCGAGAAGCCTTGATACAAGCTAAGACTTCCCAATACTTGATATTTATTATGTGCTTATTTCATTTCTATATCTTCCATCTTTAATATTAATTAATTTTGTCATGTTACTTAATTATAAATTCATGTTCATGCATGATCATGTTTTTGTCTAAATAAAAATAAAAGAAGTTCTTTCTTTGATAAAGAAAATAAGTTAAGCTCACTATAAAAATCTAATTTTATCAGCTAGCAAAGTTTCTATTAAAATTTAGAATTTTGTTTCGACAAAATTCTTTTAAAAAATTTTAGACAAGTTCATCATATATTTTAATGTTGTTATTATGTAAGGCTTTTTCAAAATTTAACTAAGTAGATCTTTAATCTCTTTTCAAACTACCAAAATAAAATTTATCATTTAAAACCTTAATGTTGATAATTCCTTATTATACAAATTTTTCTTAAAAGCTTATTTATAAGATCCACACTAACATTTTAATACATACTAAGATCAAGATAAGCTTTTCAAATCAAGTTAAAACCAACTCATCAAGTAAATGTCTACTTAAAGGATAAAATTAGTAGATAACTTCAAAATACTAAAATATTAGAACTTAAACTATCTTTCAGGAGTTAAGGAAAAATAATTATAATAAGAAATCACCCACTTGATAATTTAAAAGTTTTTAGTTTTTCTTTCCAACAACTTAAAATAAATTTGCAAGTTTCACTTTTTCAAACTACTAAGACCAGTTGTTTTATGAAAAATCATTGTTAAGACAACATCATTTGAGTTATGTAGATGATATGAGTTTAAATTTGTATTAAAATGATTTTTCAACTATATAAATATCTATGTATTGTTTATGGATTTTATGGTAAAATAAAGTCTAGAAAATTCATTCGTAAGGGCTGGGAAATTCATGACTATTCTGTACCATATCATTTGAAACCCAAATGGATTTTTATAACAAAAATAATCTTAGAAATAAATAGTCGAGTAGGTAGAAAATGACATATTATATGCGAAATTTCAAGTTCAAATCAACAAGTTATGGCCATTTTAAGTTGGAATTTCACCCCATCCGAATTTTGATGAACTTAGTAAAATAGAATTGGCAAGTTAAGTAGAACTTCCATTAAATATTTATTTTGAGTATTTCTATTACTTAGGTGACATGGAAGATGACTTTTCCTACCTGGAAGACTATTTTGACTAGTAGACTACTACAATAGCCGAGTGAGTTTATTTCCTACATTTCATACTTATATATTTGCTTGTAGACTAGTGATATTAGAAGGGAAAAGGAAAAAAATATTAATATTTTTAAAAAATTACTGAAATGTCATTGGAAAGAAAATATTCCTAGTTTTAGGTAATTTGACATCGTATCTTGAAGAGACGAAGTCATTAGTACCTGACATCGTCTTTAGAAAAGACGAGGTCAATGTTCCGCATAAATCTCGTCTATTCAAGAGACGAGGTTCATTCTAAGTAATGACATCATCTCTTGGAGAGAGGAAGTTCATTGTATGCAATGGCCTCGTCTCTTGGAGAGACGAGATCAAGTTTACCATCACACAAATTCGTTAAAAATCATAATTACCCCCTGATTACATATTAATTATTATAACCTGTCAAAATCATACAGAATGAGCCATATAATCATTCATTAACCATCATCCACCATGGTTAAACAACTTGTAGACTTCATAACCCAACCACAAAAGTATTCCCAAACCCAATCCATCAAAAAACTCAGTATCAAATCCAATTCATTCTATCATAGCAGAATTGTAAAACCATTTACAGCAAACATAAAAAAAAAAAAAAAAAAAAACTTAGAATGTGGAAGAATGGAATGAATGCTATGTTAAGTACATGAATGTTATGTTAACTACAAACACCAATGAGAGAAAAGAAGAATTTATATACAAGAATCATAAAAGATAAAAATCTATACAAAAGCTACTGCTGGGTGCCCTGCCTCCTTCGTCCTCACTTGACAAAAGTCTAGGGGAACGGTATATGCAGGTAGACATCCTAGTAGACAAAAGTTATAATGATTCGATATATGCCACATTTTAACTTTTCGTGTGAGATGATCTTTAGTCTCAAACCGCATCCCAACCTTGAATTCATTACTGAAACTCCAATTAGTAGCACTCATTTCTTGCTCAACATCAAATGCAGTATAACCACTACCAACATCAGCAGTGAAAAAAGGTATTGGCACTAAGCTCCCAATTGCATCAACGTCTGTGGGAGCCACAAAATGGTGCTAGTCATTTCTATTACACTGTATGCCGGTTACATCATCTTCTTAGGGAAAAGCTACCCAATTATCATTTCCATCATCATCATAGTCATCACTAGATTCACTTGCCGAGGAGTCTTGCATTACAAAATATGCCAACTATTTCCTCATATGTTGAATTCCTACTAACATTAACCACCGCAACGAGCCGCTTATTATAATCAAAACCATCATTCTCCTCCACAGTATTGCCATGAGCATACAATACAAACCTTGCCTTATCCATTTCCTCTCCTCACCTACACTGTTATCTCATAAAACATAAGGTGAATACATGAAATTCACATCATCACTTATCTATCGCACTCATCTAATATTTAAGCAAGTTTACTAATCCTACTATATTCACCCCAGTCTTCTAATAGTATATTATCAATGTGTATGATGTATACAGTATATGATTTCATGATTTGGTTCCCGATAAGTCATTTTTACTCTATATTTTTCATAGGGCTTTGAGCTTAATTTGTTAAGAATTTCTGATAAAATCCTGCAAAAATTATGTTTTTGATAAAAAAATTGTTGTTTTGAAGCTCTTAGAATCAAGTAAAGAGTAATCAACTATTTTAATTCAGATATGGAGCAAAAACAACAAATAAAGTAAAAAAGGCAGAAATCGAGCCTTGTAAAGATACAGCTGATGCCAAACAGAGAAAGAAGACAGCAAAAATTAGTCTATTGAGTCTTAAATGCGAGCCCTCGACATGACCCTTGACTTCAGTCGAAATGATTGAGCGTCATTTTGAAAAAAATACATTGTCGAGCCTCAAAACTCGACCCTCGATTTTGTTGTGCCGACAGACTAATTTTTCAACAAGATTACCTTGAGTCTCAACAATTTGACCCTCGACTCTCTCAATCTTATCCCTCGATAGAGCAATGGACAAAAAACGCATAGTTTACTTAGGAATTTCCTGAAGTCGAGCCTGATCTTGCTGAAATATGAGCCTCGACCAACAGAGCATGCGACCCTCGACGAGTGTTTTCATAGCTCATTTGCACACGTGAAAAGCTATCAAATTCTATTAGAAAGGATCTGCCAAATCTACCACATGTCAAAGAAAGATGGCCATGCTTTCTATACCTAGTAGTCTATAAATAAACATGCAAGCGTGCATTGTAAAGTGTGTATCAACAATGTAAATCAGTATTAACGTGGAGTAGATTTCTAAAGAATTTTTGGGTAAAAGAATTTCCATTTCTTTTTACTAGAACATTTCTTCTGTTTTCTGGGTAAAATCAATTTAACCCAATGTTTGTAATTTCTATGAATTTTTGAGTAATTAATTGATTAATCTTTCGAATTTGTTTTATTTATTCTAATTTGTGCTTATTTTGATAAATCCATGGAGAAATAAACTTCTACAGCTTAGGGATTACGAATCCAATTCCTGATTTAGTCTTATTTCAAATGCGCTTTCAAGTAAATTTAATTGGGTGTTTGTAATTAGTAACTTGAATTTAACTTGTGATTTTTAAAGGAATGGTGCATTCTTTTAGATCCACGATTGATTTCAATTGAATAGATCTGTGGTTACTAATGGAGTCAATCCTAACTACCTCTTGCCGAGGAATAGGTGAAGACTTTCTGTTACTTATTTTAAAAATTCATTGAGTTGTCTTTTCAAAACAATGGATTCCTATTATTTATGCGGGTCTAATCAAAACTTCAGATTACTGACTTTAGTTAGATCTAGAACTATTGGCTTCAAGAGAAGCTTTAGTTTAATCTAGAGAATCCAACAGTATAAACACACCATTTCAAAAAGCTTTTAAGAAGTTATTGTCCTTAAGAAATCATTTTGATAAGGAAATGGTGAAGTAACCCTGAATTACTATTTCATAGAAGTTACAGGCTTATTTCTCATTTTGTTCATCAAACATTTGTGAATATTTCTAACTTAGTATAGTTTATTTTTTTCCTTTATGATTTTCTAAAATCTTTTCTTTGGCTAGACAATTAATGAGATTGAGAGCATACTAGCTGTCAATCATTCCCTTGGGACAGACATAAATCATTTACTATGCTACATTTGATGAGTGTGCTTGCCTTGTGAGACCGTAGTTATTGGTTTAGAAAACATGTATAAATTTGAAAAACTCGGTCAATGATCAGTGGAATTTGAACTTTAAATTTCACGAAACATTATATAATCACAACACCAAACCAATTCCTAATTTCAAAAACTAAATATTATAATCACAATTACATCATAATCTCATCAATTATACGGAGAAACCTACAACACCAAAAAAGAAAAAGGGAAAAAATGGAATAAAAAAACTTATCCTTCGGTCCGACATGAAGGAACAACATGATACAGACAAAAAAAAAAAAAAACAAAGCAACATACCAAGCTCGTTTCCCAAACCCATATCACAATGTAGCAATACTAACAGTAAATGTAGGATCTCAACATCCAATGCAACATCACAAATATCGGAAATTCACGCGAAAATTAAAAACCAAATTACCTATCGATTTTGGCACGATTTCGAGATTTTTCGCACAAAATTCTTCACTTCTACACGATCTTATCACTTCCTCAACAGTTAACAATCGATCCAACTCTAAATGATGCCTCGATTTCACGTCGATCACAATTGGGAAATGGGGGGCTAGGTTTTCGGTTTGGGAATTGGGGAATTCAAGTGTTTTTCGTGCACGAAATGAAGAAGAAGAAGTGCTACTATGAATTTAGACCTTGACAACCTCGTCTGTTAATGAGACAAGGTTATCTCCTAAGGACCTCGTCTCTTCAACATATGAGGTCCTAAGTGGAGGACTTCGTCTTTCTAAACGACGAGGTCATTACTTATAATAAACCTCGAAACATTGACCTCGTCTCTTGAACAGATGATGTCAAGTTATCTAAAACTGGGAATATTTTCTTCCCAGTGGCATTTTCATAATTTTTTTAAAAATATTAATATTTTTTTCCTTTTCCCATATTAGAATTAGGAAAAGATAAAATGGGAAAGTGCATGTGCTTTATATATATGTTTGAATTTATTTTAAGTACATCGAGGCGGGAATTGACTATAATCAATGTTTGATTTAAGTATAGGAATGATATGTTTGCAAATTCTATGATCACCCTTAAAATATTTAATATTATGCCATGAATAGTTAATTAAAATTGATTCATACCTATCACGTAGTGAGATATTGCATTCATTACTATATACTTGGTGGGACAAGAGCATAATAGTAAGGTTCGTAGAGCCTAAAACTCTACATAACGGCAAATGGTCTCTTGAATTAATTTAATGGTGAGTAGACAACAGAATGAACTACATTTTAGCAACTAGTGGTAGCTTGCATAAACTACAAAATCTTATTTGCGAATAGCGGTCTATATGGCCTAGAACACCTAACATTGAATGGAGGGCGTAAATCCACTCAATATATGATTCCTGGAAAATCATATGTATTGTATGCTCACGTGTTTGTTACATTTCATATGTTTTTCTAAATAACTTGTTTGAAGTATTGGTTGTATAAGTAGTTTATTTTGGAAATAATTCTCACTAAAGAAGTAAACTTATCCCCTCTTAGATACTTTTTGCAGTACCTTTACTTATGGTTGAAGCCCCAAGGCTATTCCTAGTACTACCTTTTGGATTCAGGAGCTTTTGGAAGAAGTAAAGGACTAGAAGTAGCTTAGACTTCTAAGTAAAACTCCAGTGTAATTATTTTGATTAGACTATGATGGACTTAATATTTATTGATAAGAGAATGCCCCTTTGATATTTGTGAGACCCCCCTGTAATTTATATTTAAGATGTATTTGTTATGATTTCCATTCTTAATTGCTATTATTGATATCCTCTTGAAGAACTTGTTTCAAAGTTTGGTCTTATATGATCGACAAGGTATGCCTTACATACAATATAAAAGCTTTTAGGTTGACTAAAGTTGTCATACTTAAGCTTTAATATTGAGTGTAGCGAACTATCGTATTTAGGGTACCTTTTGAGGTATGACAATTGCTAGTGTTCGAGTATTAGCTAACTCCAGGTTATTTCATAAACAAGGGCTCAATACCCTTTTTTGCTTTGATTCATGTATTTATATAATGTACAATCATTCAACTATCTATTTCTTTTAGATCAACTACTAGATCTCAACTACTAATCGTTTATATTACAATAAGTTAGAATACATGAATCTTTTATAATGTGATGTAATCTTTAATCCAAACTGATTGTTTCCTCGTGCGACTCGTAACATTTGTCTTGTTTCTCACAAATAACATTAAATGAATGGATTTAAAAATGATTTTTAGAAGATTTTAGAAGATGCTAGTGGCTTGTTGATGTTGATGTATATGTTTGAATGGAGGCATGTATCTCACAGCAAGAAGCTTCTTGGGGAGGGGGAGGTTGTGTCTTGATTTGTATTTTTCTCTTAAACGCCATTTAATGTCAAGATCATGTGAAAATTATGGAGATATTTCGATGTGATGTGAAGATCATGTATCATTCTAGGGTTTTCTCTTAAGGTTTACGATTTCTTGCAAGAAAAGGAAGGAAATTTGTGGTTCATAAAATTTATCGAGCTCGAACTCAAGCTCAAGCCAAGTTTTTTATCGAGCTTGAAATTGAGACTCAAGTTTGACTCTTTTAGTTAAACGAACCTTAGTTTGAGCTCAGCTCTTTTATGAAATGAGCTCGAGTTGAGCTGAGACGAGCTTTTTACGAGCCTAAGGAGTTTTTATGGAGCCTCAAATATAAATTCGAGCTCAACTCATTTAGATAGTTCATTTTCTTTTTTTTTTTAAACCTAAAATAATATATATGTATATAAGTGTTACTATGAATATATACATTATTATTAAATGGAAATTGGTTTTTATTGTTTTTATTATGCAGTTATAGATAATATAACATGCATAAAAAAATTCAAAAATCTATTAACGAGCCTATTGATGAGCCTAAATGAGCTTCTTCACGAGCCGACTTGCAAGCCTAAGTCAAAGCTCGAGCTTAGCTCTTTTAGAAAAATGAGCTTTACTTTGAGCTCGAGTTTAGCTTGTTTATTAATTGAGTTTGAGCTGAGCCAAGCCTAAAACGAGCTACACTTAAGTAGCTCGCAAATTGCTTGGCTCGTTTGTAGCCCTAATTAGGAGGTTTACAATGCTTTTGTAATCAACTTAATTTTATTGTGCCCTAATTTAATACATAGAATCCTAGATGTAAAATCTGAACTTGAGTCTACCATGTAGAAATTGTAGTGTTTTGTTAATACTAAGGTGTACAAGTATATAAAAGTTTACTCCATTAGTGAGGTAGGCTTAGAAGTAAGCTTGCTAACATATGTCATAGGAACTAATAGGAAAGAGATTAGCTTATGCAACAACAAAAGAAAAAAGTGACTTAAATTATGCTCTTAAAATATGAAATATTTAATTCAATTTTAAAATAAACTCGACTCGTTGACAAAAAAAAATGAAGAATAAACTTGACTCAACTGGAAAAAAAAGGGGGAAAGAGAGAAAAAAAAAATTAGTTAACTCTTGATAAAACATAGGTTTTGCAAAGAAAAAGAAATTCAAAAGGATTGGGTTTACAAAGAAAAGAAATTATCAAAACCATGCTTTATATTATCAATGTTTAAATTTATTGATTTTGCAACTATAGATGAAATCCTTTGAATATGTCATATTTGTCCCATTTAATAGTCAATAGTTCCAATCTATATTGTTTGTCAAAAATGTAAAATAATTATTTAAATGAAATAATTACAAAAAAATCATAAAATAATTATTTAAATGACTACCATAAAAATTATAGGGAAAATTGCAAAAACGTCCATTAAACTTTTATGGTGATATGGATTGATTCCCCTTACTTTATAAGCCTAGTTTTTTATTCCCTAATCTATAAACAATTAGTACTGTTAAATACATTTATACTTTTTCATCTAAAAAGTAACCTCAAAAATAGTACAAATGACTTAATTTTTGGATGGAAAAGTATAAATGTCCTTAATGGTGCTAATTGTTTATAAAATAGGGTGTCAAAAACCACACTTTTAAAATATGAGAGTCAATCCATCCCTCTAGTAATTTTTGCGAATTCCTCGCAATTATATGCAAGAATTGCATATTTTCTAATATGCCGGAGTTCAAAGGATCACGCTGCATTGGAGGAGATGACTTCATTTCATGGCTTTGCTGTGTTGTCTCATTTAATAGCACTCTTGGAGAGCCTTAATGCCATGGACATGGAATTCTAAACCAAGTCTTCTATATCGAGGACTGAGGCAACTACTGGTATATTGAGGATGATTAGTAAGACCATGCTACTGATGGACAGATGTTGGAGCTCCTTATAAATGACAGAGCTGAAGCAACTCGTCAAATGTGTTGAAGGGGCTCATGTATTACAATTCAGAATTGATAGCTTATTGCCTGTTGCTGACAATGCCAAGAGGTTACTGCATTACAAGGATGCCAAGAGACATCATGACAAGCTGGTGGTGAAGCTATGGAGAACTCAAGCCAAGGTTGCAGCAACGAAGAGTTTAATGGAGACTACTTTGGGAGATGATGACTTAGACTCTGTAGTAGGCTTGGACTACAAGCCTTAGCTTAGACGTACTTGTAACTTTGTTTCCTTTCTAAACGATGTATTAACGTTCCTATTTGCTTGAATAGAAGAATTTGAATTTATTGCAGTCATTGATCTTTCCTTTATATATATATATATACACATATGTTAATGTAAAAAATTTGAATTAAGCCATTAGTAGCGTGCGCTTGTACTTAGGAAGCATCGCTTTTGCAAGCAACATTATTATTATGACTTAGGAAAATTAATTAATCATGCTTTAAGCAGCGATAGTATCATGCCACATAGGCTTGTTGCCTTAGAACAACTTTGATGTCGCGCACCAGAGTAGTGCTCTTACTTGTTAGCAACAACATTATTATCATTAGGGTAATAGATCGATCGCGCTTTGAGCAGCGATAGTATTGTATTTTATAGGCTTGTTACCCAAATAGTCTAGTTTTAGTTGGTTAAGAGAGTATTTTTCAATACTTGACCGTCAATAACATGCGTTTAAAGCATTCATTTTCACCAAGTTAGGTGTGATATTGTATTATCATGTGCCTAGGAGACAATGTCTTCTACCAGTCAGCATGTTGTAGTCATGTTGGCATGCACCTAGGAGACTATGCTCTTACTAACTAGTAGCAAATATAAATCTAATACTTTATTATTATTATTATTATTATTATTATTATTATTATATTATGTTTTTTATGAATGCGCCTGGGAGATAATGCTTCCACCAGTCAGCACTATAAGCAAATCAGGTCATCATGCGCTTAGAAGACATCCTTTGAATTTGCAACCGCTAGTGTAGGAATGAGACGACTCAAATTCCTTCGATTTTTCTTATAAAAAGATGGATATCTTGCATCCTTTGCAATTGTTGTTGTAGTCGTAAGGCATATCAGTAAGTAATATAAATGCATGCATTCCTGTTGTAGCTGTAAGGCATATCAGTAAGTAACTTCTCTTTTCTAGGATCCATCTTTGAATCGCCCTCAATATAAGAGGATCTATATGATATTTGTCATGGTGTGATGTCTGGTTGGGTATTCAGCTTTTGCATGGCAGTATATAACAATTTGCTTCTTGTCAAAGCATGGTTGTTCCTGAAGCCTAAAAGTATCCACAATATTAATAACCTTGACGGCATGATCATCAACACTTTGAATCTAATACTGAATAAACCTGATTCTTGGTGATAGCAAGCGATGACTTTCATTCTCAACCTGCATGGGCTCAGTATCTCGTATGTATTCAAATAGTGAGTTCCATCTAGCATCATTCTTACACTCTTTTTTTTTTTTTTTAATATCATAATCTAATGATCCTTGCACCCCAAATTTTTTTTTTTTTTTTTGGTCTTTGCTTTGCAGATTACCATCTCAATAACTAGCACAGTCTTTGCGTACATTTCAACTTGGAGTGAATTCTGTGATATAAGAGTGTCTTCCTGATGAACCCGACTCTTCTTTTTTGTATATATACTTACAATATAAACATGATTTCTATCAATATATCTTTTTTTTTTTTATTTCTTGTCCCACCCATTCTAATCTTATCTTTTCCTTTGTATGCATCATCTTAATCAAGGTTGATAGGAGATTCTATCCTTAGGTTATCAGTAGCTATGAAACTCGAAGTATAGAAAACACCCAGCAAAAGAAAATGAAACGTGATCAAGCCTAAAAGGTCGGAGCTCTCAAACAGAATGAAGCTAAAGGCAAGAAAGTACCAAATGTCAAAGTTATTAAGCAGCGGGACTTACTGGTGCATCAAGACGGCAATCCGCCACAAATTCAACTTCCGCAATGTCAATGGGTGGACGACACTATTTTTAAAGACACGTTCTAAGATAAAGCTTCTCTTCCTAAGTTATGTGCAACTCCCCTTATTAATGGTGATTTCTGATTAATCGAGCTTGAGCCGTGCTTCGATTCCAGGAGCACCATTAGGAGGAACTCCGTGCTACGTTTCGAGAACGAGCAGAAGAAACTTCTACTTTCCAACACACACTTCGCGTTTCTTAAGGAGCCACTGCCTGGACGAAGTGACTGGGTAGATTACATTGCCGACTACTGGAGTATGTACAACACGCTAGATCAGTGTGGCATCCCTTGTTGAAGGTTAAGCATCGAATGCCCAGTGCAATACTCCTTATTGAAGGCTCCAAGCGTCACGAACTTAATGCAACACACCTTGTTGAAGGTTAAGCATTGCAAACTCAATGTGACATGCCATGTTGAAAGCTAAGCATTAGCTGTGCATATCGTCCCCAACTAATGGTCATCTCTAATAATCAAGCCCATATTGCGTGTCGATTACGGGGACACCATCAGGCGAGATTCAGTGTTACTCTCGAGCATCCGTTCCTATAACTTGCTAATATTGAATCTAGATGCACCATATGAAGCAATCACTATGCAGCAAATACTAAGTGAAGATGTTGTATCCATGAAGTGCTACGTGGGAAGGATGCGAAGTGCCATACGAGGGTAACTTCATCAAGTGAAGAGTTTAAGCATTAATGTCCTTGACATTGCATAAACCAAGTATCGCGCACAAGGGTTGCATAGTGTTAACCTTTGAGTAAACAACTTGTGCAGCGTCAACCCTCATGCAAAGTGAGTCCCATGCATAGCCAGCAGCATGTATAGTAGGCAATCGCGCACGTTGAGCTTTTCATGCAATGAGCATCTGGTGTATATAAATCACATCTGAGGAATATTATATGAAGCGTACACTATAAAAAATAGTCATCATAAAACGAAGTCATCTTGATGAGTCACGATAATGTTTCTTTAGACTTGGAGAGTGATATTTAAATTATAAACACTTATCATTATCACCTTGAGCATTCACAGGTGACGAAGCTGAAGAGCATACTCTAAATGAAAGTAAGCAAGAGCGCACCTGATGTTAATGTATCTATTAAACTCCATCCTCCCTCCACTGATTACTTACTAACATGCCTGATGACTACAACAGCAATTGCAAAGGATGCAAGATATCCCTTTTTTTATAAGAAAAATCGAAGGAATTTGAGTCGTCTCATTCCTACACTAGCGGTTACAAATTCAATACTGATAGTTACAAATTCAATATTGGCGGTTACGAATTCAATACTAGAATTTGAGTCGCTTTATTCCTACATCGGCAGTTACAAATGATAATGAATTCTCTTTTTTAATGTGGAGCAGTTACATTATCATATGATTGTTACAGTTGATCCAAAGGTCGCATAGTAAATCTACAAAGATAAAGGTCTGAAGTTTCTGGATGAATTTCAAGAGATATTGTTAATATTTATTGGTGTAGGATTAATATATTGCGGTTCTCATGGGGGAGTGGAAAAGCATTTATTATTTATGTGATTGCACTACGCCATTCATATTAAAATATGGATTAAATGTGCCAAAAAAAAAGAGAGAGAGAGGAAAAATCTATCCAGCAAGTATGATTGATACTGTCATTGCAAATTTATGATGCATATATTTGACTAGACCCTTATGGAAGGAATCATCAAATCATTTACACATTTGAAAGAAATGAATGACCAAATATAATACCAGATGATTCCATGAGGACAAGATCATTCAGATAAATATAAGGCGACGCGTGCAACTGGACTGATGCTGCGAGCTTACACACTACAGTATAAATAAATGTACAATGGCGTTAGTTACAGCATTGGTATTTGACTTTTACTCAGTGATTTATCAACGACAAATGAAGTCTTCAACCCTATAAGATCACTTGGGAGCATTATATGCCGAGTATTGATCAAGCTATGCCTAAATGCAAGCAATACCCAAAATATTTGAACTCTGTCTAAGAATTTTGGTCATGTGGTAAAATGTAATGGGGCTTTAAAAATATAAATATAAATATTATTTATTTATTTAAGCTTGACTTATGGGCTAGATGATAGGACCTGACGAGTTCAACTCAATTATATTGAGATAGCTTGGGGAGATTTGGCTTGATGGGCTTAGAACAACGATCGTTAGACCGGTCTGTCGCATCCAACCTTTCTCAAGCAGGCTCATGCACACAGAAGATGATTGTTGGCATTGGCCATGAGGATTTCATTCAGGATAAACATGAATTGAGCTTACTCTATCTCATCCGTCAATCACTGAGGTGATCTGATGGTTGTCATCCACAACAAGTACCTACAAATACTTAGTCATTCATCCTCATTTGTAACTTCTGGAGAAAGAAGGCAAACAACAATCTGTAAAGCAGGTTCTTTTCAAAAAGATCAAATAAAGCAACTCAAGTGATTTCTATTCTAACTGCTCAACAACTGTAAGATTAACGCACGAGGTTTACTGAAGCTTCCTTACTTGTTACTTGTGCGTTTGAGATATTAAGACTGCTTGTTCCTCCTTCCCTATCATTCTCTCCAAACCATCCCGTTATCAAGTGTCATTTTCTCGGCGACACTCTAAAATCCCGTGCTAGGTACAAAATCCACGCGACGTGTGCGTGACCACTGTTAGCAAGGACTTTACATCTACCGATTACACATTAATAGAAAAATATTTAATAGTAGTATACATCATGTGCATATACACATAATGATGGTAAATAACTATCAATTATATTTTAATACATTGTCATATCAAAATCTAAACAACTACAAAAGCATACTTCAAAAGTGAAGTAGGTTTGCTTGCATTTTTCCAAAGAAATAATCCCTGGCCGTTAGTACAATAAAACTGGAAAGCATCTGCATTTATCTTCCTCCAAAACTTTCTGGTGATAGCACACCTGAGCCCTCAAACAATCTAGAGATTTTGATTTATTTTTTATTTTTTTAGCATCATGCTTTACCTCAAGGCTTAACTGTAAAGAAAGAAATCTGCCCAGTGCCCAAGCAACGCATGGTTTTACTTGGAGGAAGATAAATACAGAACGAGTGTCATCAATAGAACATGAGAACATTTTCAACAAAATACAAAGTAGGTGCCCAAAGCTGCAATGGTCTTGTCATAGCAAAGAGAAGCGTCATCCTTTCCAACAGAAAACCCCGCATAATCTCTTTCGTTCGTAAATATTAAACAGTAACAAGTGAAAAAATTCCAAGTACATGGCAAAAGCATCAAACACCAAGACTCCATAGAAGATGTTCCAGTTTGTGCTCTTACAAGAAGTCCTTGGCTTCAATGTGGTGACGATATCCTGATGCCATAACAGGGAAAAAAAAAATATACACAAACGATTCATCACACTTATACCCTAGACTGCTAGACATGCACCTGTTCGCTGTCCCCTGCAACTGCGAACATCATCACATGTTAGTTAAAGGTCTGAAAGTCTCAAAATGCCTATAATCATCCTAAGTTGCTTCATACAATAATTTTTTCACTTGATATTAAATGAGAATGAAACATATGCACCGAAAGCCTTAACTGAGGTAAGAAAGATGACATGATTGATTCACAAAGCGTTGTACACTTGTACAAGGTCTTATAAAGTAACACAAAATGAGTTCCATTTCAAAATTTTCCTTCCGAAGTATTTATGAGCTCTATGAAATGTCTTACTTAGTTTGTGCCCATATGTCCCCTGGGATCATTACTCCTCTGATCTCCCTGCATGTCCCTCTGGTCTGCCTGAGGGAACCCTCGGCCACCTCCATAGCCCATGTCACCCTGTGCATAATTAGTACTCATCCCTTGACCATATTCTCCAAAATTTCCATGATTTTGGTATCCAGATGGACCTTGTCATATTGTCTAGTGGGTCCAGAAGCGTAGTTCCAATTTTCACCCCTATTATCATTTTGTGCAGGAGGTTGATAATTCCATCCATCACTTTGCGGCATGTTCCTTCTCTCTTGCTGACCCGGATTGAAATTGCCTTGGTATGGCTCCCTCCCTCCTGGGGCATAATCTCTATTGTTCATTGGCATCCCTTGCATAGGTGGAGCATAATTCTGTTGCCGAGTGAAGTGTTGTTGCTGCGCATAACCTTGTTGGGGTGGGTAATTCTGTTGAGGTGGATAATTTTGTTGAGCTGCATAGTTTTGTTGGGATGGGGATGGGTAATACTGTTGAGGTGGATAATTTTGTTGAGCTGCATAGTTTTGTTGGGGTGCTCCATAGCTCCGTCCATCCCGTTGCATAGATCCTTGCTGATTATACTGTGGGTTAGCCTGTCTATATTGTCCTTGCCCGCTTGCCCACCATATCTTGGTTGATCATAGTTTCTGTTCCGATCACGATTTCTACCACCTAGTCTCCCATACTGAACAGGGGGTGGCCTTGGCGTTATCACACCATTTTCATACTTGTCCCCTGACAATTTTACAAGGCCCACAAAATAAAATAGGTGGTTTAGAACATTAAAGAGAACAGAACGGTATGAAAACATGCTACAAAAGTTTTAAAAAAAAAAATCTATTAGTTAATTTTGAGTACTATCATAAAATCGCTATATAGAAAAAACAGACCTCCATACTCCTTGTTTTGAGGATCAATGTAAGAATCTGGCAGTATGAAGACAACTCCAGGCAGGCCTGTCCAAAGTAAGATTTTTTTTTTTTTTTTTAAATGATAATTACTACAATAGCGTGTTAAGTCACATTAAGCACTAAAAATCGCTTGCCTCTGAATTGCTCAGACTCTGCTTCAGTCATCACAGCCTGGAAGCCTTCATAAGTGGTTGTACTACATGCATAAATTTTCTTCTTTGCTTCTTCTATGCTGAAATCATGGAAACAATTGACATAAATCACATAAATCCACTCTTTTTATTTTTATTTTTACTTTTGGGGGGAATGGGGTGGTTTACAACCCATGTATTTACTTGCCAGAAAGCAAAAAGAGAAATAAAAAGGCCTTTGATAAACAATTTAAGTCCTGCACAAGAATGATGTAGAAAAGAACAGCAAGTAATGGGCATTCAAATAAAAACATTCATAACCAGAGGTAGTCACAACTATATGCAAGTTGCTGTAGCTCAAGTTGATGTTTCCTTGATTTTCTTGATTCCATTTGAATTGAGTTCAGCTTAACCTCAAGGTAATTATACGGCTTACAGCATCAAGCTTGAATTTCAAAATCAATGGGCGGTTACCCCAAATAGAGCTTATTTCAATTTTAAGCTTGGCCCAAGCTTTAATCAAATTCGTTTTAAATTCAAGCTCTGATTCAAATTTGTCTAAAGATCAACCTAAAAATAAACAAATAAGAAGAGGCCCTAATTAGATGGTAGTCATCGCGTATCACGGGAACATCAATCAATATCATAAATGTGTGTGTGCGTGTCCCAAAGAAACACATATAAACATAACTAGATTGATGCATGAGAAAACTATCTTAGGTTTTAATCATTCAATTTTTGAGAATAATTTCTTCCACTGGGGAAAAGAAGAACCAATACACATTTTAACTAATTACATTAACTGCACAATCCAGACCCCACCGCACACTGGGTGGCATTTATACGTATTAGAAAAAGCGAAAGAAAGGGCATGGAGCAGTAGAACAAGCACCTTATGTAATATCTCATAGATTATAGAAGGAATTAAGGAATACAATTCAATTCGCAAAGAGAGATAAGTTCAGTTTTACATCACTTATTGAAAATGACTAAAATAAAATAAAGGAAAGCTTTAAGCTGAATCGAGTGTTACATCATTCTATACATTCCATGAACCTATATCAATTCTTTTGGGTGAAAATAAAAAACTATCAGTAGGACAGTCTTTGATAGTAACTGCTGATCATGATTGGTAAACAGAAGGAACTCGACTGAAATATTTATTAGACAATGGATTTTTTTTTTTCTAAACTGTTTTCATCCATTTCTTAAACTTCTTCTGTTCTCACTAATATCATTCCACAGGCCTTATTAAGAATGTCCGAAAAAGCATGTGTAGAGAAAAGTAGGATACCTGATGTTAAGTCCTTTCGCACACGTCTCCTCGTAAGTGCGAACCATTTCTTCAGGAGTTGGCTTTGGGTCCTTTGGAAAGTCCATCGTTATAAGCCAGTGGTTATAGTCACATCCCTCAAACAGTATTGTGTCCGGATCAATCTTATCTATATCTTTAAAATCACTAAAATCCGACCTTGATGACAGCATCGATGTCGCTGAAGATCTAAAAAGCCGGGACTGTGCTGTAGGAGCAGCAGGAGAAAAAGAAGAAGAAGACGGTACGGATAAGAGCATTGGTGTGGGAGGAGGAGAAGAAGAGACAGTAGTTGGAACAACAAGTGACCGGTGCAGGCCGAAGACGGATGATAATACTCGACGGAATCGGAACGGATATAGCCGCATCGCCATCACTAATTACTCTGGTTTGGCAGAGCAGGAAGAAGAAGGGAAAGAAGAATAGGGTTTTTTCAGTTTTTGTGTTTCTAGGGTTTTCGACTGGGGTTTTACTTTGGCGGCCTTCTATTCTGGATACATATCTATTTCATCCTATAGTTAATTATTCAGGTAAAATTTCATGAGAGCATCCATTTATTCCTACCTCACCATTTTTAAGATTCCGTGATGTAAATAATAATTTATAAATTATATAAGAATAAAATAGATGAAAAAAAAATATCCGTAAATAAATTATTAATGAATATTTAATTATTATTTAAACCATAATTAATTTAATTTAAATTTAATATTTGATCTAACTATATTTTAAATAACCAAAACACAGAAAGAAGGCAATCATTTAGTTTAGGACCGATACAACAAAAAAGAAAGATAATCACGTACTAATTTGAAGTGCATAATAAGAAATAAAAAAATAAAAAATAAAAAACCACTTCAGAATCCTGTACAACAAACATATACCTATGAACTACCAACTAGTAAACATTAACTAGAATTTTCAAATTGCTACCACATGTGTTCAATCAGGTTGGTCTACGACTGACAATGCTTTACCCTATCACAAAGTTGAATATTATTTTCAATGTGTGTTGTATAATACGCAATATAATTGTGAGAGATATGAGGTACTGAATCACTACTGTTTTCCAACTTAAAAATCCAGAACTTCGTAACTAAAGTTATAGCCATCTCGTTCATCTTCAATAATCATATTATGTAAAATTATACATGCTCGACCATACATTGTTCTTTTTTTGTTCCTTTTTGTTTTGTTTGAACAAATCATGAGCGATTCTAAAGTCATTCTTATTCTTTCTGGTTTTAACATGTAGTTTTATTTAGTCATAGGAAGCCTCGAATTTTATTACATTTGTAACGCCTTAAACTGAGAGTATTAACAGTTCACCACGTGTCCTAACTAAAGATGGATATGCTAAGGCTATTATTCTACTAATCCACAAATTATAAATACCATATAACATCAATATCTCACTTGTAGGGTACTTGTAAAAAATTATGTCATAATAAAACTTTGAAGTAACTTAGTTAGCATAAACTAAACGCCAACTTATAGCAAGCTAAAAATATTCTATGAAAAAGGTATCATAAAACTCTATAAAACTTCATAAGGTCTTCAAACTTAACTATCTTTAATAATACACATTTAAAAGTGAAATACCAAAAATCTTTACCTAAGTTAGAAATTATGTTTAGATATATTAACAAATCAAACGAAATATAAGATGCAATTAGACAAGTTGACCTAATTAAGTTTATACTAGATTAAGTTGAAATTTGATATTTTAAATTCCTAAACCCCTAAACATATTGTTTAAATGTTTGGTGGATCCCTAAACCCTTAAACTTTAGCCTAAATTCTAACTCCTTAATCCTCATAAAATTTGAGTTCATATGCTTGTATAAAAATATTAGTTGTTAAACCCTCAAATTAAATATCAATTTGATTTAAATAAGATCCTAAATTAAGTTCTTAATTTATAATCTATTGATTCTAAAAATCTATTGATTTTGAAATTATCCTCTAAACACTTTTAAAAGTAAAGATATTGATCTGCAAGTTCTAAATTTAATACCCTCATTCTAAAATACCCTAATTTTTCCTTATCCTTTCCTTTTTCCTTTTTCTTTCCCCCACCAACTTTCTTTTCCTTTTCCTTTTTCCTTTACATTTCTTCTCCTTCTTCTTTTTCATTATCTTCTTCTTCTTCTTCAAATCTCAAATCTAAAATTCAATGAGATCTTAGGAGAAATTAAAGATGGGAAACAAGATAAAAGAGGAAGAATAAGCATGAAGTAACTTAATCAATAAAGGAGAAAAAGTGCAAAGAAGATCAAGTGTGCATGTGTTCCTAAAAAGATAAGTTTTGTTATTTTCTTTAACTTAATTATTGTTTATGCATGTATATGATAAAGTTGATGCAAGATACAAGTTAGGTTTGTGATAAAACTTATAAACATGTGATATGTGATATATATGTCAAAAATAAGTTAGTACATGTATGTATAGGTTTGGTGTTTGATGACATGATTAGACGATGTGTAAAGTAGAAATATGCTTAGAAATGTTGCTTAGACTTGATATGGATTGGGTTGCTGCTTAAACAATGTTGGCTATGAAGTATGTGGTGTTTTTGAAGTTAAATTTTGAATAAATGAAACAGGGGAGTTCTTATAAGCTATGAGAGAGTAAATCATAGGCGTGATTCAAGCCTTAGTAGGCTTAGGTGGGATAAATTTGATGAATCACAAGCGTAATTCACCCCTTAGTAGCGTCTGATGTGGGTGTTTTCATGAATTACGGGATTGATTGAACAAGAAAAAGCTTTATTTTGGGAATTTTTCAAGAATTACGGTTGTGATCAATCCCTTAGTAGCCTCAAGTTGCTCAAAAACTTCAAAAAAAAAATCGCGGGTGTGATTCTTATCTCAGTGGCCAAGTTTTGACAATTTTCCAAAAATCACGAGTGCTACTCATGTTTTCCCTATTGTGATGTTGTTTTGTATTTTGATCATAACATTTTCATCCGACCTCGAATTGAGGTGATTCAAAATTATACGAAAAGCTTAAAAAGGGATCTACAAGTTTTATTTTTTAAGTTTTTGCAAACTCTAAAAGTATCAAAGCCAAAATTTCATTTGTTTCCAACTGCTATATATCCAAGCAAAGTTGAAAACTTGTGTTTACAAGTTAAATATGTGAAGTTAAGTATAAAATGAATTTAGCTAACAAATCTATGTTCAACTTGACTAAATGGACTTGAATGAATTAAAATGAATTAGATTAATTAAGTTTAGTCAACTTTACGAAGATTAAGTTAATATAGACTTAAGTTAATATGAATCTTAGATATAAAATAAACTTAGTTAATCAATCTTAATCCAACTTGACTAAATAGAATTTAGTAAGCTAAAATGGACTAGATTGATTAATTTTAATTATATTAGATTAGTAAATGAATTAAATTCTTAATCCTAATCAATTTGGCTAAGATTCAATTAAAATAGGCTTAATAGCTAATAATTGACTTAGATCAATGAGTTAGGATAAACCATAAATAACATGGAGAATATGTTATTTCAAATGTGTATTTGCTTAGGAAATGAATGTTTCTGAATATGAATGCTTTGTTGATGCCTCTGTAATAAGAGACTATAAACAAAGAGAAAAGAAATAATTTGATAGACAAAAGAGAACTGTTCGTATTTTAGCAGAGCCATCTACGGAGTCATAACAGGGTTTATATTTAGTGTTTGATCAAATAAGATAATAAAAACAAGTTTGATATAAATGAATAACTAAATTAAATGCTTATATGAGTTTAATTATTGAGCAGATATATGGATAGCTAAATTATCGATTGAGATGGCCTCTGACCTATCCTCATTTTGTATTTGGATTTCAAATATGAAAGGTACATAGTAACTTACATATTGTATGCTAGGATTGGCATTTTAAAATGGATTAAAACTTAAAGATAGCCTAAATGATGAGTGTTGTTTTATGCATGTGTCGTTGAATCCGGTCTAAGGAGCGGCAACCTTATCTCGAAGGGACATAGTAGTTTAGGTGCTTAAGCCACTCTTATCATGATGCAATGACATTTATAAGTGGCTCAGCGAGTAGCTGATGAGGTAAACGCTATCGGTGTAACGTCTATCTTGATCAGCAAGAAGTAATATATTGGGGCTCATGTTTATGGGACCGGTCGAGCCTTTTTGTATTATGGATTGAGATGGGTAGAGTGGCTGTAACGGTTGTGACCCATAGATGAGGCTATTTTCTCTTTTTTGAATTTATGATATGTAAGCCCTTGTTTTCTTAACAAACCAAGCTTGGTTTCGGAGACCAGAATCGGAAACAAAAACCCTAAAAGAATACCTTAGGACTAGTTGGAACCGACAATACCGAAAACCCCAGAATAATAAAAATGAGTTAGCTTTAGAATATAGTCTTAAATAATATATCAAAACATAAAAAGATCAAATTATAGAAAAATTCATCCGTTTTAAACTCGATTGAGATTTGTTTTCGAAAACCGGGCCTCGGTGCTCAAAAATAGAAAAATATTTCATAGGACTCTTTAGAACCGAAATTAATAAGGAATTCAAAATTATAATTATAAAAATTACAGTTATAGTCCTTTTTATTGTATTTTTATTACTACTGGTAATTTAATTGTCTAATCTACTTTTTTATTTCTAATCATCACTATTCACCAAGTACAACCAACCATACCCTATTCTTACATGCTTACAACCTATTCTTACATCATTACATCATATTCTTTACAATTTACTTTTCCAATACAATTTTATTACTTAAATTACTTAATTAAATTTGAAAAAAATTACACAAAAAACACACACACTCCTCTCTCTCCCTCTCTCCCAATTCGAGTGATCCATCCCATCCCATCCCTCCCCCCCTCTCTCTCTCTCTCTTTGTGCCTTCAATTTGTTTTATTTTCTTCTTTTATTTATTTACACAAACCCTAATCTAATTTCCTATATAAACCCTTTTATGTCTTTACCATTTCACTTTCTTTCTTTACTAAATCAAACTTTTGAAAATATTTTCTCCCCTCTCTCTCCCTCTCCCTTAGTGCTATGAGGTCCCTCCCTCTAACACACACACACACACACACACAAAATTTTTCCTTCAAAGTTTTCTTGTTCCAAACACTCAATAGGTAATAGATCTACACCCTACGACAAATGAAACATATAATGGCAAGATCATATATGTGTGATTCCACCAAAATCCCCATGAGCTTTAGGCAAGGGATGTGGAAATACTTGGATATGATATTCATGCCATCGCAATATTGTGGATCTTTTTATTTAAATTATTTTACTATATTCTTGCTATATTATTGCTATATATTTTCATGTGGAGATTTTTGTGAATATATCTTGCTATTAACCTCATCTCCATAATGTTCATCTTGCATTTGCATCCATAACATGAATAACATCATAGATCTATTTTGTTTTGAGTATATAATACCATAAATATTTGTCTTATGTAAATAAAAGACTTGTAGCATTATAGCATTAATGGGGATGTTGCCAAAAGCTCAAGATCTATTTTTGTTCCCATCAAAAACAAATTTTAAATTCGGATTTAAAAATACCCCTATTTTGAAAATCTACTTTCCAACTCCAAAATGAGCATTTTATATAAAATATGAAGGGCTTATAAAATAGGTATCATAAAGAAATGATTTTGATGAGTTAAATCTAGTTTTACTAAGAGATATGTTCAAAATAAGAAAAGTTACAAAAGTTAAGATAGAACTTTGTCCTAACCCCAGCAAGGACATAAAATTCGTAATTAGGAAGAGTTGTTAAGTAAACACCTATTTTCTAACCCCAAAACAAGAGTTTTATTAAGAAAATGGAGGCCTCAGGTAATAGGATTAATTAAGACCCAATTTTAGAAGGATCAAATGAGTTTTACCCAATAAATAATCTTAAAACAAATTAAGAAAAACTCAGATTTGGAAATAAACCATATCTAAATACCTATTTTCAAGCTCCAAAATGAGGATTTTAATTGAGAAATGAAAGCCTTTGGAATAGGTATAGTAAGGACTTAATTGTGGCAAAAATAAATGAACTTTATTAAAGAATATTTCTAAAACGAAGGAAAAGTTTCAACACATAAATCAAACTCTATTTTCATTACCAATAATTCTTGTAAAATTCGTAATTAAGCAAGACCCTCATTTAAACATCTATTTTCTAACTTTTAAATGAATAAATTTACTAAATTAATGAGGGTATTAAGCATATAGGTCATCAAGGCTTTATTTTAGTAAAAACAAAGGTGATTTTACAAGAAACAAAACTAGTTTTTCTAAATCAAGTATTGTTGAAGTTTTCTCAAAGTAAAAATTTATCTAAAAATTCTTTTAACCAAATATCATCAAGAACATATACATAGATAGCTCATAACATGTCATTCATGATATTAACTTGTGGATATTGCATGTACATATAGTATACGTGGTAGAAACAATGTAATTGTCACAAAACAATTTTGGAAACATGATTTTACCTACTGACCAGATCTGATCCGAGCTTTCAGAGACCTAAAATTTTTCAAAACTTAGGAACAAAATTAGAATTAGATAGATCTTTCGAAGCAGATAGAAATTGACTGCTTATTTGTGAAATTCTGAGTTAAAATAACCAAGTTATGACCGTTTTAAGTTGGAATTTCCATCAACTATGAAAATTACGAATTTGAAAATTTTTATTTGATAAGTTGGAATTATTTATGTTTTGAAATACTCATTCGGGTATTTCTTTCATTTAGGTGATTTCGAATCGGAGGATTTCGTACCCCTAGATTATTACGAATAAAGACTGGAGACCATAGCTGAGTGAGTCATACTTCCTATTTACGATTCTTTATTGTGCTTGTGATTCGTAGTTGCATTAGAATGATAGGAAAAGATAAAAATGGAAATACATGATGAGTAATTTATGGGATTATGTATGCTTCCTTGATGTATTGAGAAAAACGTGCTAAACATATTGAAACCAAGTGATTAATTGATGAATGTCCATATGCCATGATTATGATTGTTTGCGAATTGCTTGGTCACCTATGAAATTGTATTAATGATTACTCGAATTAATAAGTAATATGGACATAATCACTTCATGATGGGGATGGTGCATTTAATCATGATTGGTTATTCGTGATCTGTAAACGGTATGAATGAAATGGGTTGCTCATAAGCCATAAAACGGTACAATTAATGGGTTGTCTATGAGCCATAAAATGGAACAGTATATTCAAAGTAGTACCGCAGGATTCGTTAATTTGCTAGCCCCGAATGGAGAGCACAAATCCATTTAACATATGATTTCCGATTGATCATGTATCTTGTATGCCCATATTGTTGTTGCATTTCATATGGATGCTTAAATCAACTTGATTATATGAAATTATTGGATACATATATTTTGAAAGTATTTGCTCACTAAGCTAGCGTAGCTTATATCCTCATAGCTTCTTTTTGTTGCAATTTCCATATCTGTGGTTGCAGCCCATGAATTGACCAACTCAGGTAAAGCAAGAATAGGAGTTTCCCTTAGAAGTTTGTGTTTAGATTTTGTATGGACTTCCATAGGAAACCTTAAATGCTCGAGTTGATGTCAAAACTATTACTTGGACTTATTATTCTTTTTTAGGGGAATGCCCCTTAGTTTTTGTAAATGATTCTGAATATTTGTGGTTTGTATTTTGATGCTATTTCTATCAAATTAAACTATCTATCTCCAAATGCACAAGTATTCTATTGTTGTAAGGGAACGCCTTGCATCTAATACTAGACTTTTGAATGACTGTGGTAGTGATTTCTAAGTCTCATTTAGTATACGACGGACTGTTATGTTTATGGCACCCTTTGAGGCGTGACAATTTAAGTTGGTATCAAAGCAACAAAAAAATATAAAGCCTGCTAATAGAATTTAAAAGCCTAAAGTGTATAAGTAACTAAATCTTAAGGTACGAAAGGGGCTAAAAGTCTAAACTAACTAGAAATCTTTTCTTGGTATAGGTTTTCTTAAGAGAAACAAGAGAGAAAGCAAGAACGTTTCTGAAAGGGAATGGGGAGAGATTTGTGGAGTACAAGTTCAGATTGATAACTTTATGTGAGGAATTTGCATTGGCACAGAGACTTAGAATTCTGAAAGAAATGTATGTAATATAGAAGAGGGGACTTAGATATACTAGATGGAAAGTGGTAGTCGATCAAGTGAGATATGATCCAATAAGGAGAAGGAAGTGGATGAGGTTAGAAACAATATATGCTATGGAAAGGATTATGGTGGATTATGGGAATGAACCGATGCTAAGAGAAGCTACCTTGTCCTGAAAAGGGAGGAAAATCCCAGCCATCCTGACTTTCTAGTGTGGAGGAGTATAGGACACCTATTTATGTACGCTCATAATGACTTGTTGAATCATTGAGATTGGCTTGATGCGGATGCAAGGAACCATTTTTATTGGCATGGAGTGTATTTGGATATCTTACCGACAGCCGTAGAAATCCAAGCACCACACTCAAGTGAAGTAGGTATCCAGATAGCAAATGAACCCATGGAAGAATACTGTAATGAGAGTGAAAATGAGGAAGAGGAGGAGGAAGAGGATCCGGAGAAGGATCCAAATTGGATGGATGAGGAAGGGAATATAACACCACAATTTACCCAAACTCACCTAATGTAGACTTTGATCAAGATCTTCATATTCTGGATAACAACAGGGTAGAGACTGAGAATGAGTTAGACTCTAGCCTCTGGAAGGATATACATGAACACAGAGAAAAACCTAGAGTTACAAGTGGAATAGCCATCAATCCGGTAGAGACTGAAACTTCTAAAGAAATAATGTTGAGAGAAGCTAGAGCAACTGCTAAAAGAATTTGGAATGAAGCAGGAGAGGAAGTAATGAGAGAGGAAAATAGGGAAGTTGAGGATAGGACAAGAGATGAAGAAGAGGAAGAATCTGCTTAAGAAGAATTGACATGGCCACGGAGGAGGAGGAGGTTGACTGTGAGGGAATACTTGAGCCAATTTGTTCGAAGAGATGATGGGAGCTCTTCTAGAAGGGATCGTCCTTCGACCCCGACCCTAAGAGACTCTTTGAAAGGGAAAAGAAAGAGATGGCGAGCTTAATCCAAAACAGTCCAACTAAAATTTTGTAACAAGCAAGGAAGAATGCCAAGTTGCTTCTATGTTTTCTTTAGGCGGCTCTAGTATAGTTTGTCTTTTGTCTCTTGTTTCTTGTTTTTCTTTTTCGATTTAGTAAGAAGATGTATTTTTGGTAGATCCAGGTTAGTCGATTGGCATGGATTACATGTTTTGAGGGCTTAATGTAAATGTAAGACTTGACCAAATATAAAACCTTGGTAATATCTAATGAAATCTTATATGTATTTGTTTCAAAGAAGAATCTTATGTTTCTTAACAAAAGATATAAAAAAAATTAATTAAGAATGCAATTAAGTAAGAGCGTTATATGTACCCCATTCTTAGAGAACCGAAATCAATAACAAGACGTATGAACATCATTGCATCCATTGCATCCTTATGATTAATTTCGTTTTCTCTTGATTTCATAATTTGAGTTATGATTTGAAATATACAATTTAGACTTGTAAATTAAAATTTCATGGCTCAAATTTTATGTTTTGAATTTTTTTTTATGACTCATGAAGTTTCATTTGATCATTTGATTTCTATAATTTCCAAATGAAGCCTTTGAAACATAACTTAAAGAAAATCTTAAAACTTACATAGTAATGTATAAATAGACGACCTTGAAGAAATTGCAATTGTGAACAAGAAGCTCCCCTAGTAGAAGCAAATAACGATAATCAACCTACTATACCTCGGCGTAATTAACAAGGGGTAGCACTCCAGAACCCACAAATAAACATGATGAATGCAATCGAACAGCTAGCTTACCTTTTAAACACATTCATCCAAAATCAAAATCAAAACCAAAACCCAAGTTAAAACCAAAACCAAAATCCAAATCAAGGCCATAGTGTACAAAATTCCACACTACCACCACCTGTTGATCATCGTGAAGTAACTCCTGAAGCTCTAGCACTACCTGAGGAGCATTCATATAGTGAACCTTTACCACCACCACCACCTTACCAAAGACCTCATCAAAGCTTTCTACCATATTTCATAAAGAGTAATCGGTATTTCGATGGAGCCTTTGGCAAACCTGATGAAGCTGAGGACTGGTTGGCTCTGATTGAGAGATCTTTTACAACCTATGAGGTTCCACCTCTCCTTCAGTTAGACTATGGGATTACATGCTCAGATACAATGCTAGAGTTTGGTGGGAATAAAAAAGAAGGAGCTTAGTACTACCGATTACGTGGGAAGTCTTACGTCAACAATTTTTAGAAAATTACTTCCCTTCTAGCTTAAGGGTAAGATATAGTGTAGATTTTCTACATGTGAAGCAAAGAAGAAGGACAGTAGAGCAATATGAAACTAAGTTCACTCATTTGCTATAACATGCACTCAAATCCTTCAGAGACAACGAAGAATTGAAAAGACAAGTATTCTTAAGAGGCTTAGATGAAGACTTGAGGATTAAATTAGAGGAGCTTGGGATGAAAACTTACCTGGAATTAGTGGAAAAGGCCCGAATAATAGAAGGAGCAAGGAAAAGAAAATGTCATATGACATAAAAGAAAGTCTTTAGGAAAAGGCCGTTTGATGCTGTGAGTTCAGGATTCAAGGGCAAGAGATATAGGCCTTACTATGGATTCAGAGACAGTGGAAGTGGAAAACCTAACTAGGCAAAAGTGAATGTTACTTGTTGGAAGTGTAAAGAGGCACACTATCCTAAACAATGCCCACAACTGAAAAACAAGTGTTTCTTTTGTGGCGAATCTAGTCATATGGCCCATGCTTGCCCCAAAAAGATGGCCGTCACCTACTTTATGTGTAAAGAAAAGGGACACCTTGTGACAAAATGCCCATAAAGGAAGATAGTGGCAGCTTGACCTTATAGAACACTTGGCAGTGTAAGCACAACAAAGAGTGGAAGTAGGAGTGGAAGTCGCGTAGCATCAGCCGTGCATGGAATGTGACTCTATAACTTTGAAGGACAGTGGATGGTAGAAGAAGAGGATGATGAGGATGATAGAAGAAGAGGATGATGAGGAGATGGAACTAGCAGCCTTGGACCAGGGATGAGAAAACGATGTCAGTTTAGTCACATGTTAGCTACGAAGCTCTCTTTTAATTAAAGTTTTCCTTTTAACTACCGGTTTTCATAAAACGTAAAGCTATTAAAGAAAGGTTAAAAATCTAAATCACAAGATAGATAAGTAGTGAGACGACATAGGTGTAAGTAGTAATTAGTGTTTGTTGAACACAGCTCGTTCATCACCACTAGTCTGGCTAGATAGCTCGGTTTACCAATAGTTACGACCACCTCTAGCTTATGAATCAAGACACCCATGAGAAGTCTTGTGTCGCCTCGAGAGATGTTGAAAGATTGTCCATTGGAAATTCAATAACACCACTCTAAAAGTGATTTGATAGTGCTGGAAATGAGTAAGCCCGAGGTTATACTCGGTATGAGCTGGTTAACTATGTTTAAAACTATTGTGGATTATTGAAAGAAGATAGTAAGCTTTAATAATCAATACGGGAACGAAAGTGGAGTTTGTGGAAGAAACTACAATTCCAAGACGGAATGGATTAAACTCTTTTGAGTTAATGATGGAGGATGAAGAAATAACGCCCATTGAGGGTACCTCTAATGAGGAAGAATCATGAGAGGTAAGAAATATATTGGTTGTGGATGAGTATTCGGATTTATATCCAAATGTGTTGCCTGGGTTACCCCCGAAGAGGGAAATTGATTTTGAAATTGATTTGGCTCCGAATATAGAACCAATATCAAAGGCACCTTACTGGATGGCACAGGTTGAACTGAAGGAGTTGAAAACTCAGTTACAAGAATTATTGGATTAGAAGTTCATAAGGCCTAGTGTGTCACTATGGGGCATACCTGTACTGTTTGTAAAGAAGAAAGATGGATCTATGAGGCTGTGTATCGATTACCGAGAGCTTAACAAGGTTACAATTAAGAATTAATACCCCTTTCCTAAGATTGATGATCTATTCGATCAATTGCAAGGAGCGTGCATGTTTTCACACATTGACTTGCGCTCCGGATATCACCAATTAAGGATAAAACGCAAAGATGTGCCAAAGATAGATTTTTGCACACGATATGGGCACTATGAATTTTTGGTGATGCCCTTTGGTTTGACCAATGCATTAGCTGCATTCATGGATCTCATGAATAGGATTTACAAACCATTCTTGGACAAATGTGTAATAGTTTTTATCGATGACATTCTGATCTACTCAAAGAGTGAGAAACAACATGAAGAGCATCTTAAGATAGCATTACAAACTTTAAGAGAAAATAAGCTATAGGCCAAGTTGTCTAAGTGTGACTTTTGGCTAAATCGAATAGCCTTTCTAGGACATGTTGTGTCGGCAGAAGGCATATCAATCGACCCTGAGAATATTAAAGCTATAGTGGATTGCAAACAACCATAAATGGTGACTAAAGTAAGAAGCTTTTTAGGATTGGCTGGCTATTATCACAAGTTTGTAAAGGATTTTTTGAAAATAGCTAAGCCCTTGACTCAATTAACACAGAAAAATGAGAAGTTTATCTAGATAGATAAATGGGAGCAAAGTTTCTAAGAGTTGAAACAACGGCTAGTATCGACACCAATCCTAGTTTTGCCAGATCAAGAGAAACCTTATACTGTGTATAGCGATGCTTGAAGGAATGGTCTTGGATGTGTGCTAATGCAAGAAGGAAAAGTTATCGCGTATGCTTCCCGACAACTAAGACCACATGAGCAGAACTACCTCATGCATGATCTAGAGTTAGTCGCAGTTGTCTTTGCTTTGAAGCTTTAGAGACATTATCTATATGGACAAAGGTGCAAAATATATACAGATAAAAAAAGCCTTAAGTATTTATTCACATAGGAGGAACTAAACATGAGGCAAAGAAGATGGCTGGAATTAATCAAAGACTATGATCTGGGATTAACTATTGTCCGGGAAGGGTAAATGTGGTTGCGGATGCTCTAAGCCCGAAAAATTATGGGGAAGTAGCTGCACCAATTACAAGTCAAAGGGAACTAATAAGAGATTTCGAGATATTAAAGATTGAATTTATAGGACAAAGTGTGAAACTTGAGATAGCTAACTTGGTGTTGGAACCGACCTTGGTTGGGACAATCAAGGAAGCTCAACGGTGTAAACCCCTAGATTTTTTGATGATTTCTAAGTTCAAACCCTAGAACCGAAAGTCAACCGAAAACCCTAGTTGTCATGCCCTGAAGAGTACCCTAAACGTAGCAGTCCACCGTACACAATATTAAAGCCTAGGAATGACCGCCTTAGTCACGCGAAGGCTTCCATACTATGTACAAGGCGTCTAACACATGGAGGAGACACATCGGAGTAATACATTTTATATTGATACAACTTGAGTAATAATGCAAAGGAAATACAATTCACTATACTTCAATTACAATTCATCAAAAGGTTTCACTACATAAAACTATTACAAAGCAATTCACAAGACTTAGCTAATATCTTCAAGTATTCTTTCTTCCTACCGAAATCCCGAAGTCATATTTGGCTCCAACCATCTCGGTCCCCACGTAGCATTCTTGAGTTAACCTATTCATTCAAATGTCTATTGGGGTATAAGCTACACTAGCTTAGAGAGAGTTCCCTTAATTTTGCACCATAACAAGCAAGTTATAAATCATCCATATGCTACGCATGAACAAACACATGAGCAGACAATTATGTATGGGTATCCGAAACCCATACACAGAACGGATTTACGCCCTTCGTATCAAGGGTTAGGGATGATATTGAAAGTCTACACGATCGCTGCTAGTCCCCGAAGCCCCCTAGGCTCATACCACTCGACTTGGCTAGGCTCATACATCGAATGCATCCCCTATGCGCCTTAGTTCCCTATGAATGAGCTATGATACCGGGTCTCATTATCCAAACGAGTCCTCGGACCATACCGATCGAATTGCGTAGGAGTAGCACGTTACCAAATGTAAATTGTCCGATGCGATGCATGACCAAATTATTTTTGCTTAGGTCAAATTATTCATACATTCTTTAGAGTAACCAACCAATGTCATACACGTCAACAAAAATAATATGAACAATGCAGTTATCCAATCGAATCATGGTTTCAATTTGCTTTAGTATTCTTTGGCATACATACATTAAAGTCTCATCATCTATCCCATCCCCATTCATATTGGTTTTTATCTTGTTCCTATAATTCTAATGCAACTAGCTACAAGCACAAACAAGGTAACAAAATAAGAGGAAAACTCACTCGGCCATTAGATCACCGGTCTCCACTATCAGTTTATGACAGTCAATCACATCGTGGTACTTTACTAACAAGTCTACTCCTAATCCAAGATTACTAGGTCTGCAGGTAGGTGTCTACCCTTTACCTCTATATCCATATTCTTACAAATCTTGTTCAGCGTGGTTCTACTCTCCAAAGGTGTATTTACAGACAAACATTCATACATATACTCAACATACACACCACATGCAGACAGAAACGATTCAAAGATGCATGAAAAACTTGCACAAGTATCAAAGAGTACATAAGCACTATGTAAGAGTATAGAGAGCGTACCTATAATTGTGTCCATACTAGATTTATCCTTATGCTAGAGGGAAAAAACCTTAGCTGGTGCTCTCTATCCTTGACTATTACTCAGAGGTTGGCCTATTTGGACTCCTGGAACCACTTGTCTTCCGGGCTCCTTGCATTCTATGGTCCTGTGTCCATGTTGCCCACTCTTGAAATAGAACACCTGTAGGAGAACCCTCTCTGTACAAAATCTATGGCTGTACCCAAACTTGCCACATGAAAAGTAAGCATTCTCAGGCTACTTGTAGTCCTTGAGATCATGTGGTCCATAGCACCTGGTACACTTCCTCTCAGTACCCTGGATTGCTGATCTAACCTTAGCTGGTGCTCTCTATCCTTGGCTATTACTCTGAGTTTGGCCTATTTGAACTCCTGGAACCACTTGTCTTCTAGGCTCCTTGCATTCTATGGCTTTGTGTCCATGTTGCCCACACTTGAAATAGAACACCTGTAGGAGAACGCTCTCTGTACAAAATCTATGGCTGTACCCAACCTTGCCACATGAAAAGCAAGCATTCTCAAGCCACTTACAATCCTTGAGATCATATGGTCATAGCATCTGGTACACTTCCTATCAGTACCCTGGATTACTGATCTGACCTGATGTGTGATAAGCCTCTTCCCCTTATCTTGGGTAAGAACACCAGTAGTTGGTCACTTTCCTAAAAAGACCTAACTCCTCTATGCCTCCTGACGTTTAATCTTATTTAAAACTTGCTCAATGGTCTTCATTTGATTAACTATAGCTGAGTAATTGGTCAAATTGTCATACTCCAAAGGGTACCCTAGATGTGGCAATTCGCCACATAGGATATTGAAGCTTAAGAATAACTTCTCGAAGTCACACAAAAGCTTTGATACCATATGTAAGGCATCCATCACAGCAATAGTAGACGCAAGTGGGAAGTATAGTTTGAGAAAGTAAATATAGCATATAAGAATCTAGATGAACATTATCTTCAAAATTATAAAAATATAATCTTTACATCATTTTAGGGGCATTCCCCTGCTAAATCTCAAATATTCAAAAGAAAGTCTAAGTCTTAAATATAATAACAACTACAGCTACAACTACAAAGATTTCAAAGGAAATCTATTGTAATATTCTTTAAAAGGATTTTCCCTAAAAGCTTCCCAAAAGCGTAAGCTTACTCGAATAACTGGAGGCCTTGGGTATAAGAGATATTGATCTTGCACCAACAAAAATCTATTGGGGTATAAGCTCAATTAGCTTAGTAAGAATATTCCTGAATTAGCGTACTCATATCAATAAAATCAGATAAGTTATTAAATAGGCATATAAAATGCATAAGACAAGTGAGCAAGTAATACATATGATCTACCAAAAATCATATGTTTGAATGAATTTACACCCTTCATTCGAGGTTAGGTACTTCTAGCTCTTTAAATCTCATATTTATCATCCAACCAATAGTTCTTTTTAGCTTCTATTTACCTATCTTGGTAGTCTTGGTGTTCCTGTGAAATCTTACTACTATACTCTTGTCCCACTAAGGCACAGTAGCTATATCCAATGTGACTCACTTCGTGATATGCATGAATCAATTAATATAATTTTTGAGATGTGATTAACGTATTTTTAAGGTGATCATAGAATTTGTAAGCACTTCATCATAATAGCAGGACACAAATTTAATTAACAATTCATGTTTCAATATGCTTAGTATACTTTCAGCCAACATTATCATGTATATTCCGTTTTCATCTTTTCCTACTTCTAATGCCTATAGCTATAACCACAAACAAGTACGTAAAAGTAGGAGATAAACTCACTTGGCCATCCTTGCCAAAAAATCCTTTACTCGTAAAAGTCCTCTTAATATGAGTCCTCCAAAACCTCATCAGCTAAATAAAAGAATTACCCGAAAAGAGTATTTTACGAAAGTTCTACTCAAACTTTCTAATTCTATTTCACTATTTCTGTCAAAATTCGAATGAATGGAAATTCCAACTTAAAATGGCCATAACTAGCTTATTTTAACTTAGAATTTTACATATAAAATGTCCTTTTCTACCTACTCGATAGAATCCATCTATTTCTAAGGTTGTTTTTAACATTAAAAGCCATTTAGGTTCTAAAACGGGTTAGTACATATTTAGCACGAAAATCCTAGCCCTTAAATTGTAACTTTTCAAAATCTTACTTCATTCAAAAAGTCCATATCAACACATAGATATTTATATAGTTGAAAAATCTTTTAATATAGATATATACTCATATTATATGCATGATTCTAGTGATGTTGTCTTAATAATGATTTCTCATAAAACAATTTATTTTTAGAAGTCGGAGAATGAAGTTCACAAAATCTTTCTCAAAGTTGTTGGAAGAAAACCAAAATTATGGGTTTGTTACTAATGAATCTTATTCTTATAAAACCATCATTTTTATATTTTCTTAACTACATAAAGATAGACTTATTTCCTTAAAACTTGGTTCTTTAAGTCACCTAACAATTTTTATTTTCCTAAGTGAATGTTGAACTAGTGATTTGAATTTAATCTTTGACTAAAATAACTTGATTATTCTTAATATTTTTCAAGACGTTGCTATAAACCTTATAAATAAGTTTTTAAGAAAATTTTGCATAGTAAAGAATTATCAAAATTAATAATTTATAATAATCTTATTTTAATAATTTGAAAAGATTATAGTTGAACCATTTTCCTAAGTTGTATCCATTTTATTTTCTAAGTGGATTTTCAACTAGTGAGTTAATCTTAAACTTAACTTAGAGAAATTATTTGATTCTTTATGTTTTTCAATATGGGGGTGTAAATCCCATAAACAAGTTCTTTGAGAAAAATTTATATAGCAAAAAATCGTCAATATTAACATTAAATAATTTATTTTAGTATTTTGAAAAGAGAGTGAGAGAACCACATAATTAAGTTTTGAAGAATCTTTGCATAATAACGACACTTAAAAATTTATGAGGAATTAATTTAAGTTTTTTGAAAAGAATATTGTAGAATCATGATCCTAAGTTTTAATGAAAATTTTTTATAGGTGTTAAAATCATGTTTTTAAAGAGTTTAGATCTTATTTTTAAGTGGGAGAACATAACTCCTTTTGTTTCTTTGGAAATTTTATCATGACAACAACATTATATTCATGCGTGAATATGAACTTGTAATTATGTAAAAAGAATAACATGCATAAAAATAAAGGTCATAGAAAATTAAACAAGCATATAAGTAAAATCAAGTATTGAGAAGTCTTAGCTTATATCAAGGCTCCTCAGAACTTTCAATGGAGTAGTTCCAAAAAAAAAAAAAAAACAAAGAAAATAATGAGAAAAACAATGGAAGTCTTAGATCTATGTCAAAACTCCCTGGACTTAGATTATGGACATATCTTAAAGAAAGAAAAATAAAATGTTTGGACCTGATAAGGACATATCTAAGATTAGAATGACTAGTCTTAATAAAATTATATGAAATAAATAAATAAATTGCAAGAATATAGGAGCATGAATAATTAAAGTTATGTTAGTGAGCTTACAGGCACTAAGAACACACACACACACACACACATATATATATACTAATATATAAAAGTTAGATTAGGAGCAATAATAATGTATAATAATATAACAACAACAATAATAATACTTGAATATTGTTAAACAAGACATAAACATGTTGTTGCTTCCGTAATACCCATTGGTTTAGGAAACATATACTATGGTCACGTTATGTTAACATGAACATGAAGATAGTTTTGGGAGTTTTTACCTAAGATTAATTGTGGTTGAAAAAGAAATGTAGTAATGATAGTAGTATGTAGATGATAGTGTTATGGGAAGAAGAGAGAGTTAGGAAGAGAATTTTTGGAGAGAAAAGTATGAGAGGAAAATTTGATAGAGTTTCATTAAGAAAAATGAAAATGTGTGAAAGAAGTAGAGGAGAAGTGGTAGTTATAGAGAATTTTAGAGGGAAATTTGATGTATTAAAATAAATTGAAAAAGAAAAATAAATTGAGAATGAAGGAGGGGATGTGAGCCAGTTTTGATGAGAAAAGGGGAGAGAGTGAGTGAAAAAATTTAATTGGATAAAGACATGTAATGAAGTGTAAGAGAAGTTTAGTAAAAAGTTGTATTGAAAATGAAATTTGTAAGAAAGATGTATACATTGTAAGCATAAATAGTAAGATAAAGTAGAGATAGATGAATAGTAAAAATTATACAATAAATAGTAGACTAGACAAATAAGATACCGATGGTAAAAAAAATAAGCGTAAATGAGTTTTATATGATAGTTTTAGTTACCGAAAAGTTACGAAACCGATACTTAAATCCTTATATAATTATGAGTCTAACGGTATTGTTGGAATATTTTTACTGGGCACGTTTTTCGAGAATTATTCTCATTTAGGTCCGAAACAATAGAGTTTCCGACGGATCTAATCTTTTTAGGCTTTCTCATATCATTCCGAAGTATAATCCATCATTTGCTCATTTCTATTGTCCTCAAGTTTTGAGCGTGAGATTACCGAAGTTAAAATTGCTAGTTTGTCTTGATCATAATTGACTTTTGAAGTTCCAGTTTGACTAGGGTTAAGGTTTACTCAAATTTTACCCAAAAATTGAGAGGTTACAGCCTACCTTCCTTAAAGAAAGTTTTATCCTTGAAACTTGGCTCATGTACTTAACTCGTGATATAGACTCGAGTTCTTCAAAGGGTCCAATACTCTTCTAATGGAATTTGCCTTCAAGTTCACATGATTTCTAACCTTAACCTCAAAAACTTGTCGCTTCTAATCTGTCCAACTCTTCTACCGGTCTTAGGCTTTTCCATTCTTTTGGCTTAGAGCATTGGTTACTATGTTCATTCTCTTTGGACAATAGTTTGTCCCAAGATCATGGTCCTTTATGAGCTCTAACCATTTCTTCTATCACGTGTCCAGCTCCTCTGGCATGGACAAGTGCTCCAGGCTTTGGTGATCGATATAAATTCCTCATCGTTGATCGTTCAGATAATATTTCAACTTAAGAGCAAACTTTACCACGATTAGCTCTAAATTATGTGTCGGATAATTTTGTACTTGCAGCCTCAACTGTCAGGAAGCGTAAGCAATCACTTTGTCCATCTTGCATTAGCACACATCCAAGACCATTTCTCAATGTGTCTCTATGTATAGAACTTTTTTGAATTTGGTAGCGTCACAACTGGTGCAAAGACAAGTTGTCACTTTGGTTCTTGGAAACTTCGTTCTCTTTTGTTCTTCCATGCAACTCCTCATTTGCTTCTGGGTTAATCGAGTTAAAGGCTTGGTTATCTTGGAAAAGTCCTTTACAACTTCCTATAATAACTGTCATGCCCCAAAGGGTATTTTATACGTAACAGTCCGCCACACTCGATATTAAAATTAAGTATGACAACCTTAGTCATTCCATGAGTTTAGACACCGGATGTAAGACTTACGTTCACCATGTAGGGGAGCTTGCTTTGAATCAAAATAGCTTAAGAAGACATTCATAGCGATAAGAATATACATCATAACAGTTATAACTAAAATTAATCTATTACAAAGATCTAAGGGGCATACCCTCGTCAAAATATTAAGAGTCTTTAGGTCCACAAAAGTCTCTTACAACAACATATATATATATATATTATATATAAGATTAAGGAGATTTAACTAGAAGTCTATGCCTAACATTTAGGTCTCGACTTCTTCAAAAAGCTCCTTAAATTCCAAAAGATGTACCTGAGAGAAATGTCCCACTAGGGATAGCTATAGATAATTGTACTATAATAGGAAACTATAGGGGTATTGTCACGCCCCATAGGGTAGTCTAAACGTACCAGTACGCCGCAAGCTTTTTTAAGACTTAGGAATTACTACCACAACCGTTCCAAAGTCTTGTACAGATCCAAGGCGTATCTTTACGATAATAGAATACATGAACCAATGAAGATAAATAGTTTAACTTGACATACTATAAGCATCAGAATATAAACCACGAATTCACATAATTAATTACAAAAGTTCTAGGGGCATTCCCCCCCAAAGGAACATTAAGTCTAAGAGTAGTCTTTTACAATCATCCAATAAATATTAGGGTTTCCTATGGAAGTCTATACAAAATTGATCACAAACTTCTAATGGAAACTCCTAATTCCTGTACTTGCTAGATAGGATGCCTCGGCCTTAGCCATAAATGAGTAAACTGCAATAAGAAAAAGCTGTAGGGGCGTAAGCTACACTAGCTTAGTGAGTGAATATTTCCATAAAGACACTTATAACAAATCATTCAATCAAGTTAATTATTCATTCATATGGAATGCATCAACAACATGAACAAACAATCATATGATCAGCCGGAAATCAAATGTGAATGGATTTACGCCCTCCATTAGGAGTTAGCAAATTAACGAATACTGCGGTACTACCGTTGAATTATGGGCCGTTTATGGATCACAGACGACCAACTTATGTTATTTATAGATCACGATCAACCAATTCATTTATGTCATTTATGGATCACGATCAACCAACTTTTAGCCATTTAAGGATCACAAATAACTAACATATGCTAATGCTCCATCCCCAACGTGAAGTGCTTATGTCCATGTTAGTTTATCAATCCGAATAATTGTTAATACAAATTTTTAGGTGATCAACCAATCTCGCAAACAATCAATCCTAGAATACTTTAAACAAGCATAAGTTAATCACCCGGTTCCGATATTCTTATAACAATTTTGTAACTCATCAGCAAGCATACATAATCCCCCATTATTCACACTACGCAATTCTATTTTACATTTTGTCTCATAATCTAGTGCAACTAATTGCTACAAACACAAGCAAGAAATGAACTTAGGAAGTAATACTCACTCGGCCATTAGTCGCTAATCTCTTAATAATAATAATCCGGTGGTAATGAATCATCGGGATCCAAGTCATCTAAATGAAAGAAATATCCAAATGAGTATTTCAACTCATATCTAATCCATTTTATTTCATAAAAACTATTAAGTTTGTCATTCTCATCGTTATTAGAAATTCCAACTTAAAATGGCCATAACTTGGTCATTTTAACTCGGAATTTCACAAATTATATATCGATTCCTATCTACTTTGAATGATCTATCTAATTCTAATATAATATATAAATTTTGAAAACTTTTAAGACTTGAAAAGTTTGGATCAGATCTGCTTGTTAGCCGAACATTCATTTTTGAAATTGTTTTTGAGAGGAATTATGATATTTCTACTATCCATGCCAAATATGCATACAATATTAACAATTTAATATCATGAATTGTATGTTATAAGCTTCCTATATGTATGTTCTTAATGATATTCTATGAGAGAACATTTTTAGAAAGCTTTTACTTAACAAGGTGTCATGAATACCTAGTAAGACTAGTTTTGTATTCTTGACAAATCACACTTGTTTTAGAGATTTTCATTGATAAAATTTATTTATTCTTACTAAATTTAAGTCTTTACCATATCTATTCCCTAAGGTCTTCATTTTTCAACAAAAATCCTTATTTTTCACATTGTAAACAAGTGTTTGAATATTGGCTATTCCTAGATCCGAATTTTATAGAAATGATTTTTAAGTGATTTCTTTAAGAAAAACTTATTTAATACTTTAAAAATTTAAGGCTCCATTATTCCTATTCCCTGAGGACTTCATCTCCTTAATAAAATTTTCATTTTGAGTTTGAAAAATAGGTGTTTACATATCCTCTTTTCCTAGTTACGAATTTCATGTAACTATCATAAGATCCAACTTTTTTATCTTGCAAATCTTTCTTGTTTGACAAATTTCTCTTAGTAGATCTATCTAACTTATTAAAATCATCTCTTATTGATACCTATTCCATAAGCTCTTCATTTTTCACATAAAAATAATTTTTGGGAGTTGAAAAATAGGTTTTCAAAATACAACTCTTTTTCCATCCGAATTTTCAAAAGTTTGTTTTGATGAAACTAAATTTGTTCTTGAGCTTTTTGGCTCATCTTCATAATATCCTAACATTTAGAAATAAAAAAACATTCATTTACATAAAACAAAAATCTTTATGACCATTTACTCATCTTACACATAATAAATGCATGAGATTTCCAATATCATGTAAAAGATTAAATGTTTAAAAGCTAGATCTAAGTGTAATGGTCATGTTAGATGCATGAAATGAAGTATACTACCATGATAATAATGTAGTAGCAAGATTCCTGCATGAAATCATCACTATATGAACATACATCATGATCATGACAAAAAATGAGCTTTAATCATAAGATCCACAACTTGTGATGGCTTGATTTTCATGTTCTCATGGTTTCATGTCCCTAGCATGAAGCTCATGGGGATTTTTATGAATTCACACATGAATGATCTAGCCATTACATGTTTTTTGTAGTAATGTTTAGATCTATACCTATTTAATGTTTGAAACAAGAAAGCTTGAAGAAAAATTTGTTGTGTGAGTCTGTATGGGGAAGGAGGGTGTTACGACAAGGCAGAGAGGAAGGAGAGGGTTTGTGAAAAATTTTGCAAAAGTGAAAATGAAGAGAGAGAGTGAAGGCATAAAAAAGTATATATAGTGAGGGTTATTAGGGTTTTGTACACATAAAATAAAAGAAGAAAAATAGGAAAATGGGAGGAGGTGCGCCGACCATAAGAGAGAGAGAGGGAGAGGATGAATTTTGTACAATTTTTCAAATTAATTGAGTAATAAAATGTGTTGGAAAAGTAAATGTAAGGAATATGATGTAATAAGGTAAGGTTTGATTGTAAGGATGTAAGAGTAAGGCGTATGGCTTGTGAGTTTGAGTAGGGTATGGGCTTGTACTTGTGAACAGTAATGAATAGTAGATTAGACAATTAAATTACTGATTAGTAAAGAAAATAAGATAAAAAGGCTATAACTATAATTTTTATAAACCGAAAAATTATAATAAATATATTTTTGAATTCCTTATTAAATTTCAGTCTTAATGATTATTTTAGAATATTTTTCTAATTTCGAGTCGCGGGCTCGGTTTTTCGGAATGGATCCCGATCGGGTTTGAAACAGATAATTTCCCAAAAACTGATCTTTTTATATTTCGATATATTCTTTAGAACTCTAATCTATATTATTTAGCTCTCAAAAGTTCTATGGTTTAATTCTCGGTGAAGCCAGACTAAGGGTTTCTAGGTTTCTTTCTAACCATAACTATTCCAGTTTAGGGTTTCGGTTTCCGATTTGGTTCTCGAAGTCAAGCTTAGTTTACAATGAAGCCGAGGCTTAAAGGTATAAGCTTGCGAGCTTAGTGAGTTTCACTTCCAACTTAAATACTTCATCAAACAATAGGGCAAGCAAGTTATATTAAACAATCATATAAAATGCACAAGCACGTGAGCATACAATATATAAGATTTTCCAAAAGTCCTATGTTGAATGGATTTACGCCCTCCATTCGGGGTTAGGTGATTCAGGCTCATACGACCATAGATTTCAATTTTTATTTTCAATCATTTAGTGGTTGTTTCAGGTGCCACCCACTCATCAATTTTTGTAGTTTATTCAAGTGCCTACTCCACTTCCATTTTAATCTAAGCAACCCCGTGCCAATATCCGAGTTTTTAGGCCTACCCGTTGCCTAGCTATTATGCCTTTTTCCCACAAAGCTATAATAACAAATGTAATGTGACTCAATATATGATATGCATGGGCGATTTAGTTACATAGTCATGGCATATCATTTAAGTAAGTTATAAGTGACCATAGAAATTTTAGACACTTAATTCTATACTAAATCATACATATATTTATAAAAATTCCCATTTTGCTATTCTTAACATCAATTCAACCGAATAGAATTCACATGCACATTCAAATTTTATCTTGTCCTAATTCTAATGCCACTATCATTACAAGTACAATCATAAGCATGTAATTTAAAGAAGGCGAATTCACTTTACCATGGCACGAAAATCCACTTGATCGTAATAATTATTGGGAAGCTCTAGTCCATCTCCCAAGTCTCATAATCAAAAGAAATAACTCCAATGAGTATTTCTATGAAGTTTAAATGAAACTTATAAATTCTATTCTAACAAGTTCGTCAAAATTCGCCTAAGAGGAAATTCTAATTTAAAATGGCCATAACTTGGTCATTTTAACTCGGAATTTCGCATATTATATATCGATTTCTACCTATTTGACAAGAGCTATCTATTTCCAAAGTTATTTCCATTAAACAAGGTTATTTGGCTAATGAATAGTAGGGTACACAATGCTATACGAGATTCCCAACCCACAAATCAAGTTCTAATTTTAATCCAAGCATCATTCCAAAGCTTTGATAGATACTTAGCTATCATTATATCTTGAAAGACTCTTTTATATACATAAATAACTCAATATCATGCATGATTCATGGGCTTTGATCAATCTATTTACTTATGTACTTAGACAAAGCTTCATGTGATGTGAAAGACACTATTTTCTTATCTTTGTTTCTCCTAAGTGTCTTAGATGTACATATAATATCTACAAGTTATTATCACGAATATCATGAGATGAGCTATCTATATGTATATCCTTAATGATATTTGATAAGAAGAATTCTTTTGGAAAACTTTTGCTTTGCAAAACTTTTGAAATTACTTGACTTAAGAAAACTAGTTTTATTTCTTGCAAAATCACACTCGTTTTTATCAAAATACAACCTTAGTGACCTATATGCCCAACACCTTCATTATTTTAATAAATTTCTTCATTTTGGAGTTGGAAAATAGATGTTTAAATAGGGGTTTTACTTAGTTACGAATTTTACAAAATTCTAAGGAATGAAAACATTGTTTAATCTATATTTTGAAACATTTCCTTGTTTTAGGATTATATCTTGATAAATTTCACTTATCCTTGTCAAAATTAAGTCTTTATTACATGTATTCCCTAAAGCTTCTATTTTTCTATTAAAATCCTCATTTTAGCATTTGGGAATCGGTGTTCAAATGGAGGTCATTTCTAAATCCGAATGTTGAAATTTATATTAGAGATTGTTTCTTGTGTAAAACTCATTTAATCTTTCTAAAATTAATTCCTAATCAACCCTACTCCTTAAGGCTTCCATTTCTTTAATAAAACTCTTATTTTAGGGTTGAAAAATAGGTGTTCACATATCAAGCTTTACTTATTACGAATTTTAAGTTTGTTGTTGTGGTTGAAACACAATGCTAACATAACCTTTGCAAACTTTCCTTGTTTTGAAACTATCTCTTAGTAGATCTAAGCTTTACTCATCAAAATCATTCCTTCATGATATCTATTCTCTAAGCCCTTCATATTTAATGTAAAATACCCATTTTAAAGTTGGAAAATAGCTTTTCTAAATGGGGCTCTTTTTAGATCCGAATTTCCAAAAATCATTTTTGTTGAAACTAAAATAGATCTTAGACTTTCTAACATTTTCCCACTATTATTATGCTACTATAAGTCCTTTATGTACATAAGACAAAAATCTAAGGCATTTATGTACTTAAAACAACTAGATCTATTATATCATGCTAGTCATGAAATCAAATGCACTATGAATATTATGTAGATAAGGTTAATGAATGAATACATGCACAAAACATCAATAATAACAACATAAAACAATAATAAAGCAAAATAATTACAAAACAACTTAAATCACAAGGTCTACAACATTGTGATGGCAAGGATATCATGTTTTAAGTGTTTCCACATCTCTAGCATAAAGCTCATGAGGATTTTGGTAGATCCACATATGTATGATTTGTCATTACATATTTTATTGTAGTAGGATCAAGATCTACTACTTATGAAATGTTTGGAACAAGAAACTTGAAAGAAAAAAAAATTGTGTGTGTGTGTGTGTGAAACTCACGGCAAGAAGCGGAGAGGAGAGGGAGAGAAAAATCTTGTTCCAAAATTTGATTTTTGTAAAGAAAGAGAGAAAGTGAAAAGTGAAAGACAAAAGGAGTATTTATAGAAAAATGGATTAGGGTTTGTGTAGAATAAAAGAAGGAGAAATAAAATAAATTGAGGGAGAGAGAAAAAGAAGGAGTTGCGCCGGTTTTATAAGGAGGGGAGAGAGAGATGTTTGATATTTGTTTTGTGTAATAAAATTCAAATTTAAAAGTAATTTAAATAATAAAAAGTATTAGAAAAGTAAATTGTAAGAAAAATGATGTAATATTGTAAGAATAGGTTGTAAGGATGTAAGAATAGGGTATGAGTGGTTGTACTTGTGAATAGTATGATTAGAAATAAAAAAGTAGATTAGATAATTAAATTACCGGTAGTAATGAAAATACAATAAAAAGGCTATAACTGAATCTTTTAGAAACCAAAAAATTATATAACTAATGTATTTGAAAATCTTATGAAATTACGAGTCTAACGATACTAATAACATGTTTTTAGTATCTCGAGCTCTGGGACGTGCTTTTCAAAGTTTGTCCAATCGGGTTCGAAATAGGTCGAAAATTCACTAATATGATAATTTTAAGCATCCTAATATTATTACGAATCAATCTACACTCTCCGCTCATATTTCGACTTCTTGGTTTAAGAACACAGGGTTACTGGATCTAAACTGCGAGGGTTTCCTAAGGATTTGTTGACTTAGGGTTTCCTGTTGACCTTTCAGTTTAGGGTTTGAGCTTGAAATTACCCTAAAAATTAGGGGATTACAATAATCATCTTGACCTAGAAAATTCTCATTTTGCTATAGTTTCGGGCAGTTTCCATACTACCACTACTTTTAATTTTTTTTTTAGATTCACTGGTATGTTTTTATTTGAAACAACATGACCCAAAAAGGAAATTTGGTTTTACCAGAGATCACACATTGGCATATGACTTGTGTCTTCTCAACATTTGTAACGCCATTCGTGGATGCTTTTTATGTCGTCTATGCATCCTTGAATAGGTAAGGATGTCATCGATGAAGACTATCACACTTTTGTCCAATAACGGATTGTACACTTGATTTCTCTCAAGTCCATAAAGGTGACGGGTGCATTCGTTATTCCATAAGGCATATCGAGGAACTCGTTTTGTTCATAGCATACTTGAAAGGCAGTCTTCGGCACATCTTCTGGCTTGATCCTTAACTAGTGATATTCATAACACAAATCGATGTGTGAAACACTCTCACTCGTTAGATTGATCGAAGAGATTATAGATCCATGGCAATAGGTACTTGTTTTCAAGCTCATGGTGCTTTGTAATCACTAGTTCCATCTTTTCCTTTGTGAAAAGCACTAGCTCCCCAAGCCGAAACGCTTATCCTGATAAATCTATGGTCCAATAATTCTTGTAGCTGCTTCTTCGACTCAACTAGTACCGCATGATATGGTGCTTTTGATATAGACTCGGTATTCCTTACCAAGTTAATCTCAAAGTTGATTTTTGACTTTGATGGTAATCTAGGCAATTCCTCTGGAAAAACATCAAGAAACTTGTCGACGATGGGGATGTTGTCTAAAATGGGTTTCTTCTTCTCATCCTTTTAACATAACGTTCAATTCCCTCATCAACTTCCTTTGTCAACTCAAACGAGCTCAGCTTTTGTTTCTTGGAACGCTCGGATTCACCAAAGAATGTCTCTTTTCTTCTGTTTTGTCCTACAAGCTCCCCTATTCTACAGTAGACTTAATAGAAAATAATCGGTTCATTCTTATGATTATTTCCAATTTACTTATTTCTAACTTATAAGGTCTGCCATGGAGTGACATCCTTGAATTTCTAGGGACTGATCTTTTTAGAATCACTCCTGTTATCGTGACACTATCACAAGGATCTTTGTTTTAAAGCTGAAGGTGGTCATAACTGTAGTTAATCCGATTCTCTTTGTCTAAACTATAAATGATGGATAACTCCTATGTCAAAAGGGGCATATATGGCTTTGTTAACTATTTGTATACACATCCTATGTTTGATATGTATGGTCTCTTATTTCCTTTTTCTAAGGTTTTAGTTAATCATCTGATCATTGTTTTTTTATATCCTTATACTTATATAGAAACAAAGAAAAAACTATATTAAGGCTTCAGGTAAACCTATGGCCGAGTCGTTGCTGTAATCATCCTCATCCTTAAGGGCTGTTAACTCTACACCTTCCTCATCCATCTCTCTGTGTGTCCTTCGGCCTTCTAAACTGCAAATCCTCATTCCTTGCATAGAGGCAATACGTCTCCTACTTCCATTACCATTTCCTGTTCTTGTTGAGGCTGGTCCTCCAGATGGTCCAGACAATTGGGTAGGGCCATTTCTCTTTTGTGGGCACTCCTTAGTAAAGTGACTGGTCGCTCTACACACATAACAAATGGAGGATGCTTTCTTTGGACAATCCAGTACCTTGTGGTTGGGGTCTCCACAGAAGAAACACTTATCTTACAATTGCGGACATCTTTTCGGGTAGTGGTTACCCTGGCATTTCCAGCAGATTATCTTCTTTGGTGTCTCTTTCCTTCCACTATCATTTCCCTTAAAACTATCATTTGGCTTGACCCTTTTTTATGGATAGCCATTACTGGATCCTTAAGGAAATCTCCTTCCAAAGGTGTGAACTTTCTTTTTTAGTGCACGTGCCTTTCTTTTCCTCACTCCTTGCACTATCCGAGCTCGCTCCACTAGATCTCGAAAATTCCTTATGTGAAATTCTTCCAACTTAACACGTAGCTCTTCATCCAATCCGTTCAAAAAGACTTATCTCTTCAACTCTTTGCTATACTTGTAGGAGTTAGGTGCATATTAGAATAACAAATTGCATTCAGTCTCATACTATTCCACTATCCTGCCTCGTTGTGCAATATGAAGGAAGTCTACGCTATACTAGTCTTGAAGACTGCCTGGAAAGTAGTTCTCTAGGAACTCTTGTTGAAACATCTCCTAAGTGATTGGGTGCATCAACTCTTGACTTTTGGATTTCCCACCATACACGAGCATTTAGGCGAAGCATGTAAGTACCGTAATTGAACCTCACATGATACGACACTTTATACGCATCAAAAGATCTTTCTATTTGCGTGAGCCAATCTTCCGCCTCGTCTGGCTTGCCAAAGGCTCCATCAAAGTATCTATCACTCTTGATGAATTCTAGTAAAACACTCTTATATGGTCTTGGCGGTTACAGTAGAGGTGTGGTACGTGACTGATCATCTTAGGGTGCGGGTACTTCCACAGATGCTTGATATGTGTTATGGGGTAGGGTCAGAGTAGGCGCTTATGCATTTTGCTGCTACACAAAAGCATTCAACAATTATGCTATTGTCCAAGAGTGGCTTGGAAGTTGACTTGTTGATTTAGTGGTGGTACAACTTGCGGATTTGGAGGAAGGACTTCAAGTTGATTCGTTTCCTCTACTGGGTGTTGATTCGAAGCACGTTGTTCCTGATTTCTTCCCCTTCGAGTTCAGCTGTTTAAATATTTTAATTATGTAAGTTCAATCTTTTTTCCGTTTTATTAAGTTTTGGCACAATTTTTAATAGAAATCATGAAAATTTAGAGTAATTTAAACATCATAATTGTCAAAATGAAGTTCAGAAACTTATGAAATCAAAATCATAATGATTGTGATTCAAATAGTCACAAAATGGAAATTTCATTTAATGGAAACACAAATGGGTACATGTCCCTTACATGATCATTAAAACAACACATAAGCTTACAGCACAATTCTAAAGACATACAAAATGTATCATCATTCTGGTTACATGAATTAGACTTTTAATCATCCCAATGAACTAGGTCAATACTATTACAAAATCTAAGGTGGACTTATTGGGATAAGCTCTATTAACTATGACGTTAACATTTGATTCCTTCCTTCCATCATTCATCTTCCTTGGCATGACTTTCAGGGATAGGGGGCTAATCCATGTTAATCATAGCTTGTAGGGCCTTTATGCCGTTTTTTAAGGAACATGGTCATGTACCTCCCAACTAGTATCCTTTTTCCTTTGTTTGAGGGTCGAGTTCCCACTGTACTTAGTCCTTCTTGGTCTAAAATCTTATGTGGAGTGGCTTCCTCATCTAATTCGATCATCATCACATCATTATCCTAGGGTTCTTCTCTTGCATTGTTCCTTGGCAATAGCGTATACGAATTGCTCATGCTAGGCTCGGGGTGTGGTTGCCACATAGAATTGCGGATATTACCATGTGGATTGTTGTCTTACTCATTCCAATGATAGTTTTGATATGACTCGCTAGGCTCAACTTCGGGATCTTGTTCCTCTTCGGGGTCTTCCTCTTCTTCCTTTTCTTCCTCTTCCGCTATCTTTTTGTCTTTGATCATGTCTTCTCCCCATTCATCTTTTGGTTGCTGTAGACAACCCATTTTTGCCTATTTGTGGTTCTAATTTATAATAAAAATTGATATTATATTAAGTCCACAAATCAAAAAATATATATATAAATTATTATAAAAGTTTTTGGACTTGATATAATGTTAATTTTCATTATAAATTAATGTTGGGCCCAACTAAATAACCTTTTTAAATAGGTTTATTTAATTAGGCCCATTTTTCATAAGCTTAAATACATTTTACATGCAAAACAAGACCGAGGCATAAGCCAATGGCCTGTTGGTGCAATCCACACATACATACACAAAAGATCGGGGATCGAATCTGTGTAAAGAGCGACAAATGTTTTACGCTTGGCTTGTGAGGAACACACGCCCGTGTGTGCCACATGTATGGAGCATGCACGTCATCTTCTCCAATGAGCCTAGCTTTTCTTGTGCGATAAGGCATGCCCAAGCTCATTTTTTTATCGATTTTTGCTTTGATTTTTATTAAATTGATTGGAGGATCCTGAAGGAGACACGACATACTTGGCATGTGAATAAAAACTCGTCGTAAAATCATCAATGTGGCACTCAATTTTAGACTCAAAGTTCGCAAAAAAATCTTGTTCGTGCAAAAAAATTTTTTTTCGATTTGTTTGATCCAACCACCATATGAGCTTCCATAATGCCTTATCTTATATTCTTATCTTTATTCTAGAAGCTCATTTGGTTTGTTAATCACCAAACAAGTTCTAGAAGAAGGGATTCGTGCATGAACCACTAACCCCGATCCTCGAAAGGCCACCACTTAATTCGACCACTAAACAGTATAGATAAGGGTCAAATTCCTATTCACAGCATCCACTTCCATCAACAATCATCATAAACACAAGAATTACTCCAAAGATTAGGTTCAATTTTTTTTTTTTTTCGAAAATTTAGGGTTTGAAAATAAAGCTTCAAAATTGGAAGCTTTTAGTCGTTTTTGAAGCCTTTGATCACCAAGAAGAGCTTCTAGGTCAAATCACCACCTTAGGAGCAATCCCCATCACCCACTCGCTTCGCTAGATGCTTCCTAGGCCGCCAACAACCGTTGGATTGCCGCTAGGAGCTTCCACCATCCGCATCCTTTATTGGATCCAAATCCAACCTAAAGTTCGACCTGAACCCACTCCAAAATCCAAAACCTGGCCCGATCCTGATTCAGGTTAATGTATATATATATATATATATTGTTTATTATTAACTACATGTAATTAAGAAAAAAAAAAAAGAAAGACTTTTGGAACTTAGAAAAATCTTTTTTTTTTTTCAAAATAAAAGGTATAATGATCCGATAGTTTATAGGGTCTCACATAAAATTTATATTTCTTTTTTTTAAATAATAAAAATAAAAATCTTAAAGAACTTAAAATGAAAAGAATTCAAAATCTTAAAAATAACCAACAAATTAAAGTCCCTCAAAAGAAATATGTATTGTCTAATCCCGATTAGCGGGTACGTAGGCACCTCTGGGGCTACATAAAAAATGAAAAAAAAACCCTTTTTTTTATTTTTGTAAATATTGAATTGATTCATTGTTTATTGTAAATATTATTTAGATCTGTGAACTTCAATGATAAATTGTAAATATGATAGCTTCTACATTCGTAAATCTTTGAGCATTAAAAGGATAAAATTTTAATTTATGAATTTCAAGTGGTAACCATATAGTTTTAATAGAGTAGCCTCTGAATCCAAAAATCTCTGATTTAACAAAGTTGGTTCTAAATAAATTTTTTCCGCAAACTAGTGGTTAGGTTAGGAACAACCAACTTATTGATCATAACTTACAATTTTTTCTCGATTTTGATCAGGTGGCAACTCCTACAATTTTTTTTTTTAATTTCTAATCGAGGGTTTGTATTAAATGGGTTTGTGTTTAATACGAATCAGATTAAAAAAAATAAAACTAGAGACGAAAAATCCAGGCTCGACAGCCTGGCGACTTCGCTGGGGACCACCTATTTTAAGGGTAAGGGGGCTAGCCACTTAAAATTTTAAATTTAAAGTTTATCCTTTAATTGCTCATTCTTGTATATTATTTGTGTAATTACTAATTTGTAAATAGTTGTACTAATTTGTTCCTTTAAGTGATGCAGAAAAAAGGGAAACTTCTGTAAATAGCCCCAATAGGGGTATATATTTTTTAGAATTCATAAAATGTGTGCTAGATATGGTTAGAACCAAGCCGTCTTAGGACCCTAGGTAGGGAGGTCGCTAGTAGGATCTGGAGGCTGTGACATTTCCATCCTTTGGTTCATGAAATGACCTCCCACTCTAGTTTAGTGTTAAACTACGGTCCATTAAACTTAGGGAACCTTTAGAACCCACCAAATCTTGCATTCATTATCACGGGATGGTGACTATGTTCTCATAGTGAATCAATAATAAAAAAGGAGTTGCATTTTCCTTTAAAAAATTGAAAAAAAAGAACCCATTTCCTTGTAAATAGTAGTGTAGTCTATTTCCATGTAATGTAATATTTTGATTTATTCTAGGTTATGATGTCTTCAAGTATAAATGCCAATGTCAGTACCAGCTTATGGTCCCGCCTCACTAGAGAGCACCATGTAGAAACTTTTAAAGATCCCATGCTTTTATTAGACCGATGGATGGTTAGTTTCAACCCAGTACAACAATCATTCATTAAGGATAGGCTTGGCCCAATTCTTTGTCTCTCAAGGGTTCAAATTCCTTTCATTATGTTTTGAGCCCTTACCAACTTATGGGAGCAAGAAGAAGTAGCCTTTTCGTTTGGGCCAACATGTCTTAAGCCCAACCATTGAGAAATATGCCAGGTTGTTACAGGCTCCACCTACCTCAAAAGGGATTTATACTCCACATCTTGCTAGAGGCCTAGCTCGTATCATCTCGGATTTTTTAGGAGCAAAGAGAGGACTAATAACCGATTCTATGAAGGCCTGCAATGAATACCGCATCAAGCTATCTTCCTTGATGGATTAGTTTAGAACTCCTAAAGATTTCAAAAATAAGAGAAGCCTTTTCTGTGTACCATCCGACATTTGGGAAGAAAACAGGGTCAACACCTTCATAACTGCCACTTTCGCCACCATTATATTTCCTCATGCGAACTATTCATTCACTACCAGGTTGTTGAGCTGGTAGCTCAATACTTAGCTAGCAAATCATATGTCCCTTCCCTATTAGCCGAGCAGATCAGAAGTCTAAACCACATTAAAGCCAAAGGTCAAGGTAGTTTCAAGGCTAGTATGCACTTGATGATAATTTGGTTTGCCAATCATACCAAATACTATGGATGCAAATTAGCTAATGGGGCCCTTGTTCGCACCAACTATGATCCTTTTCAATCTTTTATCGAAAGAGTCCATATTGAAGATGATGAACCCCTTTAGAACATAATCGCCACCTTGGAAGACATGAGACCTGAGGATTACCTATGGCAAGCCCGTTGGTTCAAATGTCTTGTTGCTATTTTAGGCTGTAAGGAATATCTTACAGTGCCCCTAATTGGCATAACAAGCTGAACAGGCTATTATCCCTCTAGTGTAATAAAATAATATGGCATGTTATAAGATATCACTATCAGGCTAGATCTGGAACGAGTCATAGTTGATTACTTAGATCCAACCAAAACACTTGCAACATTGAAAGCTAAGGTTGCACAACTCAAAGCTATATGGGATAATAGGGAAATCAAGCCTGTTTACGAAGTTAAGCCAGAAGATAAGGAAATCAAGAAGTACAAGGCTACCAAATGGTACATAGCTAGTTAGTTGAAAAAAATAAGGACATCCAATATGAAGCCCTTAACATTCTTAAACCAACACCACCTAAACCCAACCCAGAAATTGTTGCTTATATGGCAACTATATTAGCCCCGCATGGAGGCATACTATCGGGATTTTCAAGAAAGGAAGTAAAGTCTGACCTACAAACTTCAAGAAGTCGAGAGCAAGATTCTAGCTTTAGAGGTAGAACTGAATGATGCTAGGAAGAAGATTTGCATGCTAGAAGAGAAAGTCATTTGTCCAAGCAAAGCAAGAAGACTAGTTTAGAAATCCTTATGTAATGTTTTTCTTTGAAAAAAAAAGAAAACAAAGAAAAAGTAGTAAACATAATAATGGATATTTTAGACTCCTTTGTTAAAAAGAAATGCAACTCCAATGAGATGTTTAAGATTCACCACAATTTCTTAGTCACCATCCCCTTTTGCATGCGTGTGCTGCATCCTTGCATTTTTGACATGCGAATTATTCATCTACCTATTTCCCAAAAAAGTAAATTTTCAAAACATAACTAACCAAATCCTTGAGTTTTTACCAAGTCTTGAAATATAGCATCTAAATAGCTAAGGAGTCCCATTAACACTAGGTTTTGTGCAAAAATGGTCCATTCCGGCAACAACACCTCCGATCAATCCATCAAACAGAGGCTCAACTCAATGGAGCAGACACTACTTAAAGTTGCTAAACAAATACAAGCACTGACTCAAAACTTCGATCAGCTCAAGGCTCCTCCACCCTAGGAAGGGTTTTTAGGAGCACCAAAGGGGATCGATGGTTAACCCTTCGATGATGATGAATTCCAATATGAGTTCAATGCTGCTGAACTCAAGAAAGAGTTTGAAGCTAAAGCTAAGGAAATAGAGAGAAAGCTATTTGGAAAAAATGAAGATATTTGATGGTTTTGATCAATCCGCGATCCTAAACTTACCACAATTTGAGAAATGTGCATTCCTAGAAAAGTTTAATGCACCCAAATTTGAGAAGTATGATGGGACCTGTTGCCCTAACATGCACACAAGGTTATACGTATGAAGGATGGGGCAATACTCCAAATTTGATAAATTGATGGTGCAAACTTTCTAGGATAGTCTTGTAAGACCAACGCTGTCCTGGTATGCCTAATTGGATCATCAGGAAATTGATACCTGGGATAAGCTGGCAAGGATATGTTTAAAATCGAGATGGCACCTTCAGTCTGGGATCTAAGTAACATGAAAAGGAAAAAGGATAAATCATTCAAAGAGTACGACCAACTATGGAGAGCTTTAGCTGTTAGGATCACCACTCGTTGCTCGAGAAAGATCTAACATTTAATTTTATCAATATATTAGATGAACCATTCTTTTCACACCTTGTAGGGCATGTGCTAGCTAGCTTTTCTAAAGTAGTGGTAGCCAGACGTAGAATTGAAAATCCTATCTTAACTGGGAAGCTACAGTTTGAAAGGAAAGCCCCAATGCCAAAAACCGCCCCATACAAAGGAAAGGATTCGACTATATGTGTGGTCAACACTTTAAATTTTGCCAGACCAACTCAGCCTTTTGTTCTAGCAACCAATCCAAATTTGAGTTTACAAACAATAGTTCTGAACCAACAATCCAGTTTCAATGGAAAACGAAAGTTCACTCAGATTCCCGTCCCACTCAGTCAAGTATTGGCTAAGTTAAGAGCCGATAACTTAATCAACTTTGAGGTACTGAAGGAGGATTATAAACCTAAAAATTATAATCCTAAAGCAAAATGTGAATACCATCTTGGGCAAGTCAGACTATAATCCCCTAGATTTTATGCTATGATTTATGCTTAAACCCTAAACCGAAAGTCAACCGAAAACCCTAAGGTCAACAAGTATACATCAAACCCTGGTATATTAGATCCGGCAATCCAGTGCTCTTAGCCTCGAAACAACGAAATTGAAATAGTAGTGGATAACAGTTTGTAATAACATAAGGAATCATAAAAATATCATATTTGATAATTTTTAGTGTATTTCAGATCCAAACGGGATCGGTTTTCGAAAACCATGCCCTGGTGCACTCGACGGCAAAAATATTCTGATAATATCAATGAACTCGTAAAAATACAAGGATTTCAAAAATATCAATTTTATAATTTTTTATTCTCTAAAAATATAAATATATAACTTAATTACGCATATTTTTTTTACTACTAGTATTAAATTGTCTTATCTACTATTCACAATACTATTCTACACTATTCACTCATATTCACCTATTTCTACTTTTCTATACCTATTCTTACACTCTACATACCTATTATCTATTTTTTGCATTTCCCATACATCTTCATTCACATCAAACCTTACAACTTATTACTTTTAATTAACAAAAATACAAAACAAATAAAAAATCACTCTCTCGCCCTCTTACCCATCATGTCGGCCACCCCTTCCCCTTACACACACACATTTATTTTTATTTCTCAAATTATTTAATTCACAGAATTTTCACTCCTCAAAACTCTATAAATACCTCCTCTCACTTTATTCCTTTCATAGATTCATTTACCATGCTAAAACTCTTTCAAATTCACTCCACAGACTCTCTCTCCCAAAAGCCTCCCTTTTCTTTTCTCTCTACGTACACACTTTCTACACCCATACACTATCCAAACTTTTCTTACGCTACCACTTCCATATTTGCTCTTTAGGTAAATATTCTTACCTTTCTACCATTTATTTTTTCATGTCATGTAACTTGCCATGACTATGGGGTCGTTTCTTAAAAACTCATATGAGTTGTAGAAGCAACAACATGTTCATGTTTTGTTCTTGCACATGCAAAGAATTCTGATTGTTATTATCTTGTTATTATTATGATGCTATATTATTATTGTTGTTATTATGCTTCTAACCTAACCTTATATATATGTTACTATCTATATGTGTATCTATATATATTTTAGAGCTTAAATGCTTACTAACTCACTAATAAGCTTATTACTATTATTGCTCTTATTATTACTTTTCTTTTTCTTTCTTTTTTCCTTTTCTTTTTAGGACTAGTCTATTCTTAGTCCTAGGATGCCTTGATGAAGCTAAGGCTCCCAATACTTGATCGAGTTACCTTGATGAAGCTAAGATTCCCAATACTTGACCATATTATCTTACTTATTATTATCTTGCTTCTTTTCATTTTCTTCTATCTTCATCAGTTTCATATTACATGCTCATATACATGCATTATCATAATGATATTATCTCAGCAACATTTACAGTGGAATTTTTCTTTAATAGAGGAACTTGAAACTAAAACTTTTTGTGATGTAACTTGATACAGACCAACTAAGATAGGGACTTTCGAGTAGACCATTGTCTACTAGGAGTATACAGAAACCATCAAGATTTGCAGATTATACAACATGAGCTGGATATATACATGCATGAGCTGGATGTATACACGTAAGGGTAGAAATTGTAATAGATTCAAGTAACAAAACAGATGTAAAGTGTAAATGGCAAGATAGTTAGTTACTTTACAGTTTAGCCAGCTTAGAGATCCATGTGTAATCAACAATATAAATAGAAAGCAAATACATCAGAAAGGGATATCAAACCCTAATTTCTGGAAATGTGTCTCAGGAGTTTAGCCAACTCAAATACGCTTATTTCGTACCTGCAAATACCATATAAGATAGTTAGTTTACTTTGTTCTTCTTGTGAGAAGAAATCGAAACAGAGAGGAGAGAGTGAACTTAGGGTTTCAAGTTGCAGAGTTCAGAGAAAAGAGTGAGGCGAGGTTCAAACACGAAAGGAACAGAGTGGAGAGCAAACCCTAATTTTCTTAGGGTAATTACTGATATTAGTGAGCCGGGCCTTTTGTGGGTTTAAGGTACTCAGGGCCTAACATTTTGGTGCTCTCGTCTTGCTTGTGATCTTTCTATTTTCTTTTGATTCTGTTATCTTCTTCATTCATGGCTCCTGAAACAAGATCACACAATTTGGTAGTAGACATGGATTTCTTTAAAAATACTCTATTAGCTATTCAAGAAAATATTACAACTTTAGGTTTTCGCATTGATAAATTAGAATTGAATCATAATCATTCCACTTCTATTCATATCGATCAGATCAACAATGATTCATCTTCTTCAGGGTTACATAGCAATACAGATTCATTGCTTAAGGGAATTAAGTTGAAAATTCCAAAATTTTTGGGACCTGATGTGTTGGGATGGATATTCAAAGTCGAACAATTTTTTGAATTTCATGATGTTAAAGACGAACAGAGGATTACCATTTCTTCCTTCGCTCTTGAAGGGGATACTCTTTAATGGTATAGATGGATGCATGTTAACAAGCAGTTGACCTCGTGGCCAAAATTTGTGGAAGCTTTACAGAACCGTTTTGGTCCATCAGCCTATGAGGATGTCCAGGGGCTTTTATCCACGTTTGTTCAGACATCAACGGTAGCTCATTCTCAATCTCAATTTAAACCACTTTCTAATCGTACGGTTGGTCTTTCCGAATCTTTTCTCCTTAGTTGTTTCATTTCTGGGTTAAAACCTGCACTTAGAAGAGAATTACAAATTTCACGCCCTGAGAACATGATGGATGCTATTTGGCTTGCATGATTACATGAGGATAAACTAAATGATCAATATAAAGCATTTAAACCCTATAATCCTACTGTTCCATTACAATTTTCTAAACCATAATTTTCTCCTTCTACTACTGTTACTACAAGTAAAACCTCTTTGCCTATTAAATGTTTGAGTCCTGAAGAAATGCAAGTAAGATGTGACAAAGGATTATGTTTTAACTGTGATGAAAAATTTCATAGAAATCACAAGTGCAAAGCCAAATTTTTAGTTCTATTGTCTATTCATGAGTTTGAGCATGCAGAGGCCGTACCCGAGAGTGTGAATATTTTGGAAATTGACATTGTTGAGGATACTTCATGTACAATTAGTTACCACGCTTTAAATGGAGAGGCTGTCCCAAAAGCCCTAAGGTTTCAAGGTACTGTCTACAATTCCAATTTGTCAGTTTTGGTGGATTCGGGAAGCACCCACAACTTTATTCAAAGTCGTGTTGCTAAACATTTGGGTTTGACAGTTCATAAAGCTCCACAGTTTTTGGTCATGATAGGAAATGGAGAAAAGCTACAATGCGATGGGATTTTCAAAGACATTCTTGTGCAAGTCCAAGGCATTGTTTTTGTCGCTTCTTTTTATGTCTTACCTATTTAGGGAGCTGAACTAGTACTGGGTGTACAATGGTTGTAGGATTTAGGACCTATTACTATAGACTACTCTGCTTTAACCATGCAAGTTTTGCATCAAGGTCAGTTTGTCACATTGATAGGGGATCATTCTACTTCTATGGGACATATTACTCATCACCAGTTACACAGACTTATCAGTAAGAACTCAGTGGCTACTTGTTTTCAATTAGTGGCTCAGACAGGCGATTCTTCACATGAATTCACCAACAATCCACTTATTACAAGTGTTTTGGGCAAATTCCCTCATATTTTTGAGACACCGTCATCATTGCCACCACTACGTGATATCCAACATCAGATCACTTTACAGGAAGGTATCTCTGCTGTCAATGTCAAACCTCACCGATACCCACATTTTTAGAAAGGAGAGATTGAGAAACAAATCAAAGACATATTGGAATAAGGACTGATACAATGTAGCACTAGTCCTTTCTCTTCATCTGTTTTTTTAGTGAAAAAAAAAAGATGGGACATGGCGCTTTTGTTGACTATAGGGCTTTGAATGCAGCCACAATGAAAGATGAATTTCCTATCCCAACTGTTGATGTTGGATGAGTTACATGGGGCTACAATTTTTCTAAGTTGGATTTAAGGGTAGGATATCATCAGATTCAAATGCATCCTAAGGATGTTGAGAAAACAGCATCTTGGACTCATGAGGGTCATTATGATTTCCTAGTAATGCCATTTGGCCTTTGTAATGCACCGGCCACTTTTCAATCCATCATGAACCGAATTTTTAAGCCGTACTTAAGAAAGTTTGTCGTTGTTTTTTTTTATGACATTTTGATCTATAGTACGACTTTGGAGTTGCATGTTACACTCTTAGAATTGGTATTAACATTACTAGATGATAATACCATGTTTATTAAACAATCTGAGTGTGTTTTTGGTTAGCCTACTATAGAATATCTGGGTCACATTATAGGTGCTAATGGGGTTCAAGCTGAACCACATAAGTTGGAAGCTATTTCGACTTGGTCAATACCCACTTCTCTGAAGCAACTTAGAGCATTTTTGGGTCTCACAAGCTATTATAGACGATTTGTCAAGTCTTATGCCTCTATCGCTAGCCCATTGACCGATTTGCTCAAGAAGGACAATTTTGTTTGGACTGATCAGGCTAACGCTGCTTTTCAGCAACTGAAAACATCTCTCATTTCTGCCCCATTACTTGTTTTGCCTGACTTTTCAAAGGACTTTATTGTGGAGACAGACGCATCGAGGACTGGTATCGGAGCTGTATTATTACAAGATGACAAGCCTATAGCTTTCTTTAGTAAGAAGTTGCCTTCTCACTTGTGCAAGCAATCAGCTTATGTACGTGAGTTGCATGCAGTAATTGAGGCAGTAAGGAAGTGGCGACAATATTTGTTGGGTTCTCATTTTATTATTAGAACTGATCATAGGAGTCTTAAAGAGTTACTCACTAAGGTAATTCAAACTCCAGAACAACACAAATATTTGGCAAAGCTACTTGGCTATGACTATTCCATTATGTACAGAGCAGGCAAGGACAATGTAGTGGCTGATGCATTGTCAAGGAAGCATGATAGTACATTTACCTATCTTACTTACTCCTTACCACAATTTTCTTTTACTAACTAGCTCAAAAGGAATACACGACGTTACAATCTTTTCAGAAGATTATTGGTGATCTCCAAGCTGGTCGACATTTGAGATGGGTTTTATATTGGAAATGAGATGCTATACAAAGGTCAGCAACTGTTTTTAGTTCCCACTTCAGCTTTGATTCCCATTTTATTACATGAATTCCATAGTACTCCTCAAGCTGGTCATTTTGGCGTTTTTAAAACCTATCAACGATTAGTGTCTTAATTTTTTTGGACTGGAATGAAGCATGATGTCAAATTGTTTGTCAAAGGTTGTTTGATTTGCCAATAAACTAAGTGCAGTACTCAATGCCCATCTGGTCTTCTTCATCCTCTACCAATTCCTGAATAGATTTGGGAGGACATTTCTATGGATTTCATCAGACATTTACCTCCATCACAAGGATTCACAGTGATGTTGGTTGTGGTGGATCTGTTATCTAAGTACTGTCACATTGGACCTCTGGATTCTAACTTCACTGCAACTAAGGTTGCTCAGTTGTTTTATCCATTGTGGTTAAGCTTCATGGATTCCCTAGGAGCATTGTCAGTGATAGGGATCCTATTTTTCTTAGCAAATTTGGGCAAGAGTTATTTCGGATGAGTGGCACAAAACTGTTTACCAGTAGTGCTTATCACCCACAGTCAAATGGCCAAACAAAGGTCTTAAATAGGGTAATGCAATAGTACCTTAGTTTTTATGCATGGGACAGACCAACTGAATGGGCCAAATTCTTATCTTAGGCAGAATTTGCATATAATTCATCTTGTCATGAAGGTGCCCAAAAGCAGGGGTGTGCAAAAAAATCGAATGTTTAGGATAACCAAACCGAAACCGAAAAATCAATCCTAAAAAAACGGTTAACCAATCCATCGGTTTAGGTTTAGGATTACCATTTTTAATTTTTTCGGTTTTCGGTTTCAGTTTCGGTTTTTATATACTAAAATCCGACGGATTCGGTTAACCGATCTATAATTATAATATATATAATTTATAATATATCTATATAATTACTTTTTTAAAATATACCCATATAATTACTTTTTTGAACTAAGAAAATAGGCAACAACTATTACATCGCATTAAGAGATGTAAGGTTTATCTTTATTTTTTCTTTCTTTTTTTTAAATTACTATTTCATCGTGAACATTTATAGGAAGCTTTTCAAAGAGTAAATGCATCCTTAAGTGTGTGTTTTGAAAAACCAAGAAATGAAGTGCAATATACCGAATTTACCAATCACGTGATATCCTAGCTTCATCCCGTGCTGAATAATTGAAGAGTCCTTTCACGGTTTCACCTCTACATTAATACCCATATAATTTATATGGTTGATACCGATATATATTAACAACTATTTCACATGTTTTATATTCTCAATTTATAGTTTTTAATATAATTAAAAAAAGTACTTTAATTTTTTAATGGACATATTGAAAAATATGTTTAATGATAAATTTTGCATAATTATTATGTTAAACGGTTAAAAACCGAAAACCGAAAAAATTAACCGAAAAAAAAGGTTAACCATTAAGGCGGTTAACCATTCATAATGGATCGGTTTAGGATCAGGATATTGAAAATCCAATCATTACGGTTAGGATAAAAAAAATAGAGCCACGGACCGGTTAACCGAACCGTGAATACCCCTACCCAGAAGTCCCCTTTTGAATTGGTTTATGGTCGTCTTCCTCCCACAGTTCCTATGTATTTACGAGGGACATCGAAATTAGAGGCTGACTCTGACCTGTTATAGTTTAGCCAGCTCAGAGATATATAAATAGAAAGCAAATACATCAGAAAGGGATATCAAACCCTAATTTATGGAAAGGTGTCTCAAAAGTTTAGCCAACTCGAATAGGCTTATTTCATACCTGCAAATACCATATAACATAGTCAGTTTACTTTGTTCTTCTTGTGAGAAGAAATCGAAATAGAGAGGAGAGAGTGAACTTAGGGTTTCAAGTTGCAGAGTTCAAAGAAAAGAGTGAGGCGAGGTTCAAACACGAGAGGAACAGAGTGGAGAGCAAACCCTAATTTCCTAGGGTAATTACTGATATTAGTGAGCCGGGCCTTTGTGGGTTTAAGGTACTCAGGGCCTAACATAACTAGTCACTATATAAAGGAGTTTGTCACTAACAACTTAGAAAATGGATTTTTGCAACATCTTCTCAAACATTCCCAAAGTTTTATAAAAAGACAACAAGGATAGTTTTACCAAGGAAATAAAGGAAAATAAACACTTTCGTTTCACAATAAAATAACTTAAGGCCTAGTAAAAAATTTATTATTATATAAATTTTTCATAAAAAAGCTTAAGGTTTGAATCTTTCCAATTTCATAATAAAAACCAAGAAATAAACTAGTTTTCAAAGTTAAGATAAAATTGACTCACTATTTTATAAACCCACTTAGAAAAAAAATATGATTTTCAAGTTTTTAAATGATCAACCTATTTTCAAAGAAATAAAAAGAATATAAATATGATGAGTTTAAAAACATTAGATTTTATCAACAATGATTTCTTTTCAAATAAATCGGTAAAGGAAATTAAAAGACCAAGTTTTAAAAATAAAATTTATCCTTAGAGAAGTTAATAAATAAAAATATAAGAGGAAAGAGACTTATTTATCAAAACCATTTTAAGAAAAATATATAACTCAAAATCATTATAGGTTATCAACAACTTAATAAAAACTCTGGAAACTTCATTTTTGCCACAAAAAGCATAATTTGTAGAAGATTAAAGTTAAAGGGAAATTTAATTGTTTTGGAAAGGAAATTGGGAAAAACAAAATAAGAATATACTTATTTACAATAACTTAAGAAATTATAAAGTCTCTCCAAACACTTAGAAAATAATTTATTAAGTTTCAAGTTTCGACACCTTTAGATAAATTATTTTACAAAAAATAATCATTGAGACAACACCATTAGAATCTTTGCATATAATATGAGTCTATATAGATACTCAAAGGATTTTTTTCAAGTATATACATATCTATATTTTTGCTAAAAGATTTTTGAACAAATGTGAGTTTGGAAAATTGTTTTTCAAGAGCTAAGATATTCGTTTTGAATCTGTACTGTGACTTTTAGAAACCCAAATGACCTTTTATGTAGCAAATAACCTTAGAAATGGATAGATCTTTTGAGTAGATAGAAATCGGTATATAATATGCGAAATTTCGAGTTAAATAAGTAAGTTATGACCATTTTAAGTGGAATTTCATTCTATACGAATTTTTGACGAACTTAGCAGAATAGGGTTGCAAGTTTAAGTAGAACTTCCAAAAAATACTCATTTTTGGTATTTCTTTTGTATAGGTGACGTGGAATATGAGCTACTTTACCCAGAGGACTATTTCAACTAAGAAGCTTCTGCTGCTATGGCCGAGTGAGAATTGTTAACTAATCATTGTATGATTTAGTATAGGATTGATTTGTCTGCAAATTCTGTGGTCACTTATAAAATGATTAATATATGCCATGATTACTCAAATAAAATAATTCATGCATGACACATAGTGAGTCACATTGCATTCATTACTACACTCTTAGTGGGATAAGAGCATAGTGATGAGGTAAAGGACCTGAAAATATATTCTACGGCTTTGATTGCTCGAAATTAAATGGTGAAGTGAGTACCTGAATTAACTACATTTTAGCGATTAGTAGGAATCTATATAAATCTACAAAAGTATTATTTGCGAACTATGGCTTCGTTACCCATAACACCTAACCACCGAATGGAAGGGTAAATCCATTCAAACATATGCTTCCCGGAAAATCGTATGTATTGTTTGCTCATGTGTTTGATTACATCTCATATGTTTGTTAAACAACTTGATTGATTATTGATTTTTGAGTACTTTACTTATGGATTTAATTCTCACTAAGCAAGAAGCTTACCCCTTTATAGATACCTTTTGCAGTTTCTCTATTTATGGTTGAAGCCTCGAGGTTATTTTTCACGGGTATTACCTTTTGGCAGAAGGAGTTTTTGGAAGAAGTTAAAGAATAGATGTAGACTTAGACTTCTAAGTAAATCTCTATATAATTACCTTGATTAGAATTCGATAGACCTTAATAGACTATATCTTTTTACGGGGGAATGCCCTTTTGTTATTTGTAAGACCTTTATATATTTCCCTATTTTAGATATTGTGTTATGATTTCCATTCTTAAACTACTATATGAATGTCTTTTTAAATAACTTGTTTCAAAGTTGGTCCTCTATGATCATGAATATATGCCTTACACTCGATATCGAAGCTTATGGGATGACTAAGGTTGCCATACTTAAGCTTTAATATTGAATGTAGCAGACTGTCGCGTTTAGGGTATCCTCTGGGCATGACAAAGGACATTCTACGGACAGTTGTCAGAGGCTCAGAAACAAATTCCAAGATCTCATTGACGCAAAGATCATCTAAATAGACTTTGTTGAAACTCCAAATGTTTCAATTAATCCTTTGCCAAATCATGGTTTCGTCATCAATATGATCACCGTTGAAGCTCCAGAGCCCGAAGTGAATTTAGATGAATTACTTATCACCATAGAACAAGTGCGATGGAACCTTTGAAAGATGGGACAGTTACTTTACATTAATTTGAGAGATCAGACTAAGACCAAACCAGCCATTTACCAGCTATTGCAAGACGAGGTTATCAAGAAGAAAGATATCATGGAGATGTTAGCCCCGAAACTAAGAAAACAAAGAACTCAAGCAAAATTATGGGAGAGATACCAGGTAGGAGATTCAACTATAGGAACTGTGGAGAAGTAGGAAAATACCTATATTTAGTGGACTATTGGTTTGAACCACGAATTTACGCTAATGCCCTTACAACTAAGTGGGGCCCAGAGTTTGAAGAGAGTGATAAGGTTACCCAAGAAACACATGACGAGGAAGAATTTATAGGGATGATTGGGGGAAGCACGAGATCAATTAAGATTGAGTGGTCCAAGGATGTAGAAGAAGAGGTCGCTTTGCTAAAACCCAAAAGTTACACTTTTCATGTACTGATTACTTCAAATGATTACAAAGTTGCTCCATTTAATTACCAAGTAGTCAATGATGCTTCCATGGCAATGATCGGCAGGCTCACTCGATCAAGAAGAATATATGACCCAAATGGAAAGAATGTAACTAGGGAACCGTCTCATCAAGACAGAGAAGAAAGAGAGAAGGAAGATGAAAAGTCAACATTTGAAAAATTGATGAAAGCAAGTGAATTTAAGGTAGCGGAACAATTGGCTAAAACACTGCTAAGATATTACTCATGAGTATATTAATAAGCTCTTATGTCCACCATAAGGCTCTGATCAAGGTTCTTAAAGAAGTAAAGGTTCCCAAAGGCACATCAGAAAGCACTCTTGAGCATGTAGTAAGTTCCATCTTTGTAACAAATCAAGTTACATTCTCATAGGAAGAATTAGGGGAGGAAGGAGCGTAGCATAACAAAGCCCTGTTCATAGTAGTCAAGAGCAACTTACTAACGAGCAATGTGATGTGCTATAATTAGTATTGAATTTTAAAGCATCTTTCCAGCAAGCGTATTGGGCCTTTTATTGTAATATAGCATGAGTCAAGTGTTGGTCCCACGGAGATCTATTAACTACTAGACAATTATCAACTAATACTAATATCTAGGCAATTGATCTTTTTAAAATGATTAGATTAAACTAAATTATCTAATTAAATATCTATATGAATGCAATGAGCTTTTAAAGAAAGGGATATGGTGGAAAAATGTGGGAAGGAGCAGAATCCACTTTAAACTATTACCAATCAACTTGAACTCATGTTATAATGATAATTAGATTCATGAACATTCATAAGAAATTGTCAAGATTTAAAAACAGAGTTTAAAAACCTTTTAAACCACGAAATAATTCAACAACTTCCACTAAATAAATTATTTGTGGAATCAAACTTACAATTATAAACCTTCCGATTCTATAATTGACTAATACTTTATATTAGCATCCCCTAATTCCTTAGTGAGAAATCAACATAAAACATTGCATTAATATTCATGGAAAATTTCTAAACTAGATTAAATTCCGCCGCTTCCGCAATTATAATTTAATCTCAATTTATGAATTCATATAAACCCTAATTTCCCTTCCGAGTTATTAGAATTCTTATACACCAAAAGTATAATGAATAATCAGAATTCAATATGAATATTTCATGATTTTAACTATCTTATAACATGGATTCAAAGATCATTTTAGCATGTTTAAAGCTTCATCAACTTCCCACAAAAAGAATTTAGCTACTCATGGATGATGATTCAACAATCAGATAAGAAATTGCAAATGATTTCATTATGATCAAAATATTCAGATATATGAATTGCATAAAAGAAATAAGATTAGATATCACCTGTTGATTTCTCTCAATAAGGATTTTGATGATAACAAAAAGAGTTAAGTCTTTACTAACAAGTTTATTGAATATGCAGTAAGTAAGTATTGTGAAATTGTTTGAGCAAAAGAATACAAAACAAAAAGTAATTCAGAAAGTATTTGGAAAGATTTTCAAGGGATTTAGAGTTTTCAGAAACTTAGTCAGGAAGCGTTCATAATGATTTTTCAAGGGATTTAAAGATTTCAGAAACTCATTCAGAAAGAAAATCATATATTATGAAGATCTATATATTTGTCAGAAGGCATTTCAGAAACTAATTCAAAAAGACTTGAGACATGCAAGATTCACGATCAAAATTAAAGAACGGATCTCTTTCAAATTATATTTGAAGACCCAGCACCAAAGTGAATGTATTTGGGAAATACATTCAATTATGTTCCACAAAGTTGGTTCAATTATCCAAAGGGGATTCAAATCATTTGAATTAAAGTTTGAATTTTTCAAATTATTACCAGATGGATTGAAGAAGCACCAGACGATTAAATAGTGTCAGATATTCCATATTAAGATTCGTTTTGGACATCATCAGAAGGATTGATATTAAAAGACGTCAAGGACAAGTTTATCCAAAAATCAATTGAATTCAAATTTTAAATTTTAGAAGCGTTATTTGCTATTTCCGTGGAAGATAAAGATGCAACCAGAAATGTTTTTTTTCAAGTTTATCTACAACAACAAAGGCTGATTCAAATTAGAACGTTAGAAGAAGATTAACTCCAAAATTCAAAAGATCGGAACCAACAAGAAATACGAGATTCATATCTATCCAAAGCTGAAGGAAGAAGAAGAATGAACAGTTAGTCTATCTGATTTTATTGGAAAATATCTGGGACTAATTCCTTTCAAGACGTTGAAGACAAAGAATAAATATACGAAGATCAGAAGGGAGAAACAGAGATCGAACAAGCAATCTGATATTGAATACTAAGCAATTCTGATTATTCGAGCAAATACTGTTTCACATATTTTTCTTTGTACTGAAATTAGAGGATACATTTTACTTAATTCCTCAAATTGACTTGTTATTACATCTTGTGAGATTGAGAGTTACAAGTAGACTCAGTAGATTGATTAAAGCTTGTGGAAGCTAGGAGGATCAAGCTGAATGCATATTGTAGCCAAGTGCTTTGGCAAAAGACAACTTGTAACTTGTTTGTTTTTGGATAGTGGAACATACCGGTAAAGACAACCGGATCCCCAGCTTGGTGCTGGAAGAGAGGACTGACGCTCAAGGCGGAACCTCTATAAATTGTTTTGCACTCTTCTAAACTCTATCTCTTTAATTTTCGTGCATAATTGTTTGTTTATATGTGATATAACTTGAATGCAGAAACTATTTCAGAGAGTGTTGATCATAGCTCAGAAACTAAATCAGGAACTAACATCTGGGAGTTTTCTTTGATATAAACTTCACGAGTTTAGATATTTTTGTTCTCTTTCAGATTTCAACTAACGAAATTGTTATTGATTTTGTCTTCTTTCAAGTGAAAAAAAAAAGCCATTTTAATCATTTAATCAAGTTTGTGAATTTGGAAAAGAATTTCAAAAGTTTACATTTAAATAGTATAACCAATTAACCCCCCCTCTTGATTATACTTTGGGACCAACATCACCAATTCAAAATACCAAAGCTTCACTTGCAAATTCTTGAATATCTTCAAATATCTCTTCAAAAATCTCTATGAAATGCATAGTTCTAAGTATTGTAATGTATTCTAGAGCTACTAGGGATGTGGATTGGATGACTGGATTCTTGGATGATTCTGAAACAGAGTAGAAGACCCCCCTATTTATAGGAAAAATTTCGTGCAAAACATTAAATGAACTTTGCTGTTTCACTTTGTACGCCGGCGGCTTACAGGCGCGTATCTTCGAATTATCCTTTGCGCAAGCAGTGCACTAGCAGCCTTCAATATCAGTTACACATGTAGGCCGCTTCTACACCGGCGGCTTATATGTAAATCTAGCCGGCGTATGTGGTCAGAAATGAAGCATTGCATCAATTTTGCTCAAACGCTGTCCCTAAGCCGGCAGCTTAGACACCGACGTAAACACTCCAATAGATTTATCTCTTCAATCCTCCAAGCATTTGATATCTTCATGTCTCTTCAGATCTTTGTTGTACGCTGCCTCAAAGCCGGAGGCTTAAGTGCCGGCTTATAATGTAACTCCTTCAAAGCTGGTGATGTTTCAATTCTGGGATACCAGCCTTCATGCACGCTGGCTTCTTCATCTTCTACGCCGGAAGCTTTGAGGCGGCTTTGAGTGTAGTGGAGATTTATACTCGGCAAAGCTGGCAATGCTGCAACGGCCTTGGGTGTAAGCCGTCTAAACGCCGGCGGCTTTGAATGTAGAATTGCCGGCCTTGACTTCAATTTTTCTTATTTTCGATTCAAATTCTCTTGTTTTGATTTCTTTATCCAAATTAGTCCTGAAACATAAAATTTAATCAAAACAAGTATTCATTCTAGCTCTTGTGATCATCAAGATTTGTATAAAATATGATCTTATCACAATGATAGCAATACTCCACGACATGATGCACAAGGAAGTCAAGATATACGTCGATGATATGATCGCCAAGACAAAAAAGGGAGAAGATCATGTAGACATATTAAGAAAGCTTTTCGAAAGATTGAGAAAATTTTAGTTAAAGTTGAATCCCAAAAAGTTCACTTTTGGAGTAACATCAGGGCAACTCTAAGGATTCATGGTTAGTCAAAAAGGAGTTGAAATTGACCCGAATAAAGTTAAAGCAATAGTAGATTTACCTCCTCCAATAACATCAAAAGAAGTCAGGGGCCTTTTGGGGAGATTAAATTACATTTCTCGATTTGTTTCCCCACTGACCGTCAAGTGTTGCCCATTATTCAAGTTGCTGAAAAAGAATGCCCGGATACAATGGAATGAAGAATGCGAAGACGTGTTCAATAAAATCAAGCGGTATTTGATGAATCCGCCAATACTAGTAACTCTAACACCAGGACGACCCTTATTCTTGTATTTAACACTTCTCCCTGAATCCATGGGGTGTGTGTTTAGACAAAAGCATCGATATGGAAAAGAGAGGGTTGTTTACTACCTAAGTAAAAAATTTATAGATGGAGAATAGAAATGCTCGGAAGTTGAAAGAACTTGTTGTGCATTAGTTTAGGTCATGCATCATCTTAGGCAGTGCACACTTTTCTACTCGATTGAACTCATCACAAAACACGACCTTTTGAGATACCTAGTAGATAAACTGGCTTTAATTGGAAGGGTATCTAAATGGTAGATGTTACTCGTTGAGTTCGACATTACATATGTAAATCAGATTTCGGTCAAAGGATAAGCCTTAGCCAATCAACTTGTCGAAAATTTGGTTGAAAATGAGGAACTGAGGGAACAAGATCAATTTCCTAAGGAAGGCATCCGAGTAACTGAGATAGATAAAGAACATGAACCGCCTAAGTGGAAGTTGTACTTTGATGGAGCAGCCAATGTATATGGATGTGGGATCGAAGCAGTCTTTGTTTCACCTAGAGGAGATCAATTACTAGCATCGGCTAGGTTAACGTTCCCTTATACCAATAATGTAGCTAAATATGAAGCTTGCATCATGGGATTAAAGATGGAAATCGACATGGAAATCTAGAAATTGGAAGTGTTTAGAGACTCATTGCTCATCATTTTTCAAACTCGAGGAGAGTTTAAAACTAAGGACCCAAATTGATTCCCTATCATCATTACTTGGTAGAATTGGTGGAAAAATTCAACGAAGTATCCTTCACTTATGTGCCTAGAATCTAGAACCAATTCACTGATGCTTTAGCCACCTTTACGTCTATGTTCCAACTCACTAAAGTGATGAAAATACGACCTTCGCAGGTCGGGGTAGAAGATGAACTTACGTTCTACGCTACAATTGAGCCGGCCGAACCATGGTTCCATGACATCAAAACCTTCCTTCGAATGGGCAGTTATCAAAGAATACCATAAAGAAAGATAAAAAATCATAAGACGATTAGCGAGTCATTTTTTGCTAAATGGAACCATATTACATAAAAGGTCTTTCGATACGACTCTACTAAGATACGTAGATGAGAAAGAACCCAAGTGACTTATGGAGGAAGTTCATGAAAGAGTGCGTAGACCTCACATGAATGACTACATGTTGTCTAAGAAGATCATGAGGCTAGGTTATTTCTGGCTAACCATGGAGTTGGACTATATTAAACATGTAAGACATTGCCATCTATGTCAAGTGTATACAAATAAGACAAATGCCCCTCCAAAAGAATTGCAATCAATGTTAGCACCGTAGCCTTTCTCGATGTGGGGAATTGATGTGATTAGACCAATCTCACCCAAAGCTTCAAATGGTCATCGCTTTATACTAGTCTCAATTGATTACTTCACCAAATGGGTAGAAGCCTCTCCATATACTAACGTGATGAAAGGAGTTGTGGTGCGATTCATCAAATGGGACATTATTGTGTGAAATGGAATGCCAAAAAGTATCATTACTGATAATAGTACAAATTTAAACAACAAAGCAATGATTGAGTTGTGTCAACAATTCAAGATCAAGCACCGAAACTCCACTCCATATTGTCCACAAATGAATAGGATAGTCGAAGCAGCCAACAAGAACATCAAAAGGACTATTGAAAAATGTCGATGTTTATAAAGATTAGCATGAAATGGTTCCATTTGCATTAATAGCTTACCGAACATCCATCAAGGTGTCGATTGGAGCAACGCTCTACTCCTTGGTATATGGAACTGAGGCCGTCTTATCAGTTGAAGTCAAAATACCTTCACTTCAAGTCCTGATAGAAAATGAACCCGAAGAAGCTGAATGGAGAAAACAGATGATTGAACAGTTAAACCTCATTGACGAAAGAAGGTTAACAGCCATGTGTCACGGGAAACTATACCAACAAAGAATGGCCAGAGCATTTAATAGAAAATTTAAGTCACGAAATTTTCAAGAATGTGACTTAGTGTTGAAAAAAGTACTGCCTAATGTACAAGATTCTAGAGAAAGTTCACACCAAACTATGAAGGGCCTTACATAGTAAGAAAGGCGTTATCTGGTAGGGCATCAATACTATCTTAGATGGATGGTTCAGAGTTAAAGGACCCTGTAAACTCAAATGGTGTAAAAATATATTATGTGTGATCAATGAGGAATTTACCGTTTTTGGTGCTCATTTGATTTTACTTTCATAAATTGCAAGCAAAGTAGATATCTCTAAAAATCTCTAAAATCGATTTTATCCTCAATCAAGCCACCTTCAAAGATAAGTTTCCTAACTTTGATGCAAACACGAGTGGAGAAGTAAGGGAATGATTTGAGCATATCATGAAGTTGAGACTAACTTCTACTTCAAGAAATTAAACTATAGCCAATTATTATGAGCTAGATGACTCGAAGTTGTGAGATGTTGTCTAGAAGGAAACAAGCTTAGGGAATCAGTCAGACAGTGCCATTGATACCGATGCAAGACCACTATTAATGGGATTCATGAACATGATACTAGATGGCTATCTTTTAAAATATCACAATAAGGGCCGATAAGGTTAAAGAACTTTTTCCAAAACTTTCCACAAAGACCGAAGTCCACCTGATTCTTGAAAAAAAAAAGGACCCGAAGCCTACCCGAGTCTCCTTAAAAAATAAAGGCAAAAGTCCACCCGAGTCTTTAAAAAAGAAAGCGCTCAAAGCCCATCCAAGTCTCCCTAAAAAGTAAAGACTAAAGGCCACCCGAATCTCGTTAAAAGAAAAGACCTGAAGCCCATCCGAGCCTCCCTAAAAAGTAAAGACCGAAGCCTATTCGAGTCTCTTTAAAAAGAAAAAGACTCAAAGCCCATCTGGGTCTCCCTAAAAGCAAAGACCGAAGCCTACCCGAGTCTCTAAAAAAGAAAGGACTTGAAGCCCATTCTAGCCTCCTTAAAAAGTAAAGACTGAAGTCCACCCGAGTCTTTAAAAAAGAAAAGACCTGAAGCCCATCTAAGTCTTCCTAAAAAGTAAAGACCAAAGCCCATCCGAGTCTCCTTAAAAAGAAAAAGACCTGAAGCCCATCCGAGTCTCCTTAAAAAGCAAAGACCAAAGCCCATCCGAGTCTGCTTAAAAAGAAAAAGACGCGAAGCCTATCCAAGTCTCTCTAAAAAGAACCTGAAGCCCATCCGAATCTCTTTCAAAGGGAAGAAGTCCAGAAATCTTAAAAAATAAAGAAAGACCCATAAGATAGAATGGAAACTAAGGAAAAATCATAGTTCTAGTGATTCAATAAGGGGAAGTTAACCTTTGACAATAAGTTAACTTTAACGAAAGTCGTTGTCACCTTTCCTAGATTCAAGATCGTAAGACCATCGCTTTCTTGACTAAGTCTTCCTAGTAGACCAGAAGCTTCGAATGCCAGTTAAGTATTTAAAGGAAAAAATCGGGTATCTTTTCGTCTTTGTAGCAACGTTTTACCCAAACTTTGCTACAAAGAGGGGTAACTATAAACACTTCATTTTTGCCTATTTTTTGTCTAATTTATAATAAAAATTGATATTTTATTAAGCACACAAATTACAAAAAACATATGTAATTATAAATTAATCTTGGTCCTAATTAAATAACCTATTTAAATAAGTTTATTAAATTAGGCCCATTTTTCAGAAGCTTCAATACATTTTACATGCAAAACAAGACTGAGGCACAGGCTAATGGCCGTTAGTGAAATCCACACATACACACACACACTAGACCAGGGATCAAATCTGCGTGAGGAGCGACATTTTTTTTTTACGCTTGGCGCATGAGTAACACATGCCGGTATGTGGTGTGCGTATGAAGCACGCGCGTCATCTTCTCCAACGAGCCCAATTTTTCTTGTGCGATACGGCATGTCCAGGCTCACTTTTATCGATTTTTGCTTCGATTTTTATCAAATTGATTAGAGGATCCAGAAGGAGACATGGAATACTTGGCATGTGAATAAAAAACTTGTTGTAAACTCATCAATGTGGCACCTGATTTTGGACTCAAAGTTCGCAAAAAGCTCTTGTTCGCACGAATTCTTTTTTTCGAATTCTTTGATCCAACCACTATCTGAGCTTCTAGAATGCCTTATCTAATATTCTCCTCTTCGTTTTAGAAGCTCATTTGGTTTGTTAATCACCAAACAAGTTTTAGAAGGGGGATTCGCATGCGAACCACCAACCCCAATCTTCAAGTGGCCATAACCTAATTCAACCCCTGAACAGTATAAATGGGGTCAAATTTCCTATTCACAACGTCCACTTCCATCAACAATCATCACAAACAAATGATTACTTTAAAGCTTATGTTCAATTTTTTTTTCGAAAATTTAAGGTTTGAAGATAAAGCTTCAAAATTGGAAGCTATTAGTCGTTTTTTGAAGCCTTTGATCACCAAGAGGAGCTTTCAGGTCAAATCACCACCTTATGAGCATTCCTCATCCCCCACTTGCTTTGTCCGATGCTTCCTAAGCTACCAACAACAATCGAATCGCTGCCAGGAGCTTCTGCTGTCTACCTCCTCTATTGGATCCGAATCTAACCCAAGTCCGACCTGATCCCACTTTAAACCTGCTCCAAAATCCAAAACCCGACCCGATCCTGATCCATGTTATTATATCTATTGTTATTATTATTAACGTACATGTAATTAAAAAAAAAAGACTTTTGGAACTTAAAAAAATCTTTTTTTTTTTCAAAATAAAAGGTATAATGATCCGATAGTTTATAGGGTCTCACATAAAATTTCTCTTTCTTAAAAAACAAAAATAAAAATCTTAAAGAACTCAAAATGAAAAGAATTCAACATCTTAAAAATAACCAACAAATTAAAGTCTCTCAAAAGAACTACGTATTGTCTGATCTTGATTAATAAGTACATAGGCACTTTCGGGGCTACATAAAAAATGAAAAAAATATTTTTTTTTATTTTTGTAAATATTGAATTGATTCATCATTTATTGTAAATATTATTTGGATTTGTGAACTTCAGTGATAAATTATAAATATCATAGCTTATACATTAGTAAATCTTTGAGCATTAAAAGGATAAAATTTTAATTTATGAATTTCAAGTGGTAATAATATGGTTTTAATAGGGTACCCCCCAAATCCAAAAATCTTTGGTTTAACAAAGTTGGTTAAATCAATTTTTTTTTTTTTTTTTGTAGACTAGTAGCTAAATTATGATCAACCAACCTGTTGATCCTAACTTACAAATTTTTTTCGATTTTGATCGGGTGGCGACTCCTATAATTTTTTTTTAAAATTCTTTTAATTTCTAGTCGATGATTTATATTAAATGGGTTCGGATTTAATACAGATCGAATTAAAAGAAATAAAACCAGAGATGAAAAATCTAGGCTCGATAGTTGCAGTACAGGTTATGACTCATCTAGGTGCTTCAGAACATTGCGATAAACTCCATACCAAAAGAAGTAGAACTCTCCATCCCGTTGGTTCCAAATGGTATGGTCAGCCAATTCATCATGGGTGTAAACAAAGAGTGGTCTAAAGGAATTTCAAGTTCAAAAGTCAGGAAAAGTCGGGTTTTCTTCGTTTCTTAAGATAAATGTGGCCTCTTGAAGCATCGAAACGTTATAATAATATCCCATGATTTTTTCTACCCCATAGATTACTTATAAGCCAGTCCAGTTCTCTTTCCTCCTTGCATCGTACATTATTCCCTCTATTGTGTGTTCCCAAATGGTATGCCTGAGTCCTCTTTTCCATATATTGAACATCACTCTAGTGGACCTAGGTCGTCCAACTAAGGCAAAGTCTTCACATAACAGTTTAAGCTTCAATGTATAGTCTACAAGGTTCTTCCATACCCTATTGCAAACTCTTGGAACTTAGCTCTAACTTCTCCAATAGACAACTACAAAAAGTAAGAGGTCTTTACTCCTTTAATATTTAAGACTTATACTAGCTATAACCAGAGCTTATTTGCTACTCATGATTCCATTCCTATTGCTATTTTCCTAACCTTGTTGCTCTGATACCACTTAAAATGTCACGTTCGAAAGGGTACCTTAAATGTGGCAATCCGCCACATACAGTATTAAAGCATAAGAATGACTTTCCGAAGTCATGCAAAAGCTTCGAAACCATATGCAAGGCATCCATTGCAGCAATGAAAGACGTAAGTGCGAAGTGTATTTTGAGAAAGTAAATATAGCATACAAGAATCTAAATAAACATTGTCTTCAAAATTATAAAAAATATAGTCTTTACATCATCTCAAGGGCATTCTCCCACTAAATTTCAAATATTTAAAAGATAGTCTAAGCCTTAAATATAATAATAACTACAACTACAACTATAACTACAAAGATTTTAAAGGAAATCTATTCTAAAATTCTTCAAAAGGATTTCCCCCAAAAGCATAAGCTTACCCGGATAATAGGAGGGCTCGGGTATAAGAGATATTGATCCTGCGTAAATAAAAATCTATTGAGGTATAAGCCCAATTAGCTTAGTGAGATTATTCCTAAATTAGCGTAATCGTATCAATAAAATCAAACAAGTTATTAAATAAGCATATGAAATGCATCAAACATATGAGCAAGCAACACATATAATATACCAGAAATCATATGTTTGAATGTATTTACACCCTCCATTCCAGGTTAGGTATTTCTGGATCTTTAAAACCCATCTTCATGATCCAACCAATAATTCTTTTTGACTCCTATTCGTCCATCCTTAAATAGTTTTTTCTGGCTCATACTCACCCATCTTGGCAGTCTTGCTGTTCTCGCGAATACTTCACTACTATACTCTTGTCCCACCAAGGCACAGTGGCTATATGCAATGTGACTCACTTCGTGATATGCATAAATTAATTAATATAATTCTTGACATGTGATTAAGATATTTTTAAGGTGATCATAGAATTTGCAAGCACTTTATCATAACAGTAGAACATAAATTTAATTAACAATAATTCATGCTTCAATATGCTTAGTATACTTTCAACCAACATTATCATGCACATTCCATTTTCATCTTTTCCTACTTCTAGTGCCTCTAGCTATAAGCACAAACAAGTACAAAAAAATAAGAGATGAATTCACTCGGCTATCCTTACCAAAAGAATCCTTTGCTCGTAAAAGTCGTCATGATATGGGTCATACAATCCTTCATCATTTAAATGAAAGAAATATCCGGATTAAGTATTTCATTGAAGTTCTACTCAAACTTTCTAATTCTATTTCACTATTTTTGTCAAAATTCGGATGAATAGAAATTTCCACTTAAAATGGTTATAACTTGCTCATTTTAACTTAGAATTTTGCATATAAGATGTCGTTTTCTACCTACTCAAAAGTATCCATGTATTTATAATGTTATTTTTAACATTAAAAGCCATTTGCATTCTAGAACAGATCAACACAGATTTAGCACGAAAATCCTAACCCTTAAATTGTAACTTTTCAAAATCTTACTTCATCCAAAAAGTCCATATCAACACATAGATATTTATATAGTTGAAAAATCCTTTAATATAGATATATACTCATATTATATGCATGATTCTAGTGATGTTGTCTTAACAATGATTTTTCATAAAACAATTTACTTTTAAAAGTCAAAGATGAAGTTTACAAAATCTTTCTCTAAGTTGTTGGAAGAAAACAAAAATTTTGGGTTTGTTACTAATGAATGCTTATTCTTACAAAACCATCATTTTCATATTTTCTTAACTACAGAAAGATAGATTTATTTCCTTAAAACTTGGTTCTTTAAGTATCCTAACAATTTTTATTTTCCTAAGTGAATGTTGAACTAGTGATTTGAATTTAATCTTTAACTAGAAAAACTTGATTATTCTTAATATTTTTCAAGGTGTTGCTAGAAATCTTATAAATAAGTTTTTAAGAAAATTTAGCATGAACATTAAACATTTATAATAATCTTATTTTAAAAATTTGAAAAGATTATAGGTGAAACATTTTCCTAAGTTGTGTTTATTTTATTTTCCAAGTGGACTTTTAACTAGTGAATTGATCTTAAACTTGACTTAGAAAAATTGTTTGATTCTTAATGTTTTCCAATATGGGGGTGTGAATCCCATAAACAAGTTCTTTAAGAAAAAATTATATAACAAAGAATCGTCAATATTAAGATTAAATAATTTATTTAGTATTTTGAAAAGAGAGTAAGAGAACCATATAATTAAGTTTTGAAGAATCTTTGCAGAATAAAAACACTTAAAAATTCATTATAAATTTATTTAAGTTTTTTGAAAAGAATATTATCAAATCATGATCCTAAGTTTTAATGGAAATTTTTCCTAAGTGTTAAAATCATGTTTTTTGATAGTTTAGTTTAGAGGTGGGCAAGTGGGTTAAACGGGCTAACCCAACCCGGCCCGGCCCACTTTGGCCCGTGGGTTAAACGGGCCAAAATGACCTAACCCTAACCCAACCCACTTTAGCCCGTGGGTTAAACGGGCCAGCCCACTTTTTGACCCTTTTAACCCACTTACATATTTTGTGAGTTAAATGGGCCAAGTTGACCCATTTAACTTATTTATACTAATTAAATAAGATATATAAATAAAAAGGAGAGCTTATAAGGTAAAATATATTAATGATTAATTTCATTATTATTTTAATTACTTTTTATATAAAAATAAGTTTTCTAAAATAACTTATTAGATAATTTATTTCATTTAAAACAATAATAATATAGTTTATAAAATTTTATGGTGCATGTGCATCAATTTGTCATTCTTTGTTATAATTAACCCATAAATTTAATCTCAAGTATAAAAAAATCTCAAGAATAACCTTCATTAATACATATTTACCCTATAATTATTTATTTTATTTTTATAAAAGTGGGTTGGTGGGTCAACCTACTTAACCCGCGGGCTAGCCCACTTTGGCCCGTGAGTTAAGTGGGTTGGTAAAATTAACCCACTTTTAAACAGGCCAAAAAAAGCTGACCCTAACCCGTTTTTAAAGTGGGTTAAACGGGCTGGCCCGCGGGCCATAGCCCATTTGTCCAGCTCTAGTTTAGTTCTTATTTTTAAGTGAGAGAAAATAGCTCCTTTTGTTTCTTTGGAAATTTTATCATGACAATAACATGATGTTCATGCATAAATATGAACTTGTAATTATGTAAAAAGAATAACGTACGTAAAAATAAAGGTAATAGAAAATTAAATAAGCATATAAGTAAAATCACGTATTGGGAAGTTTTAGCTTACATCAAGGCTTCCCAAAACTTAGAATGGACTAGTTCCAAAAGGAATAAAAAGCAAGAAAATAATAAGAAAAACATGAGAGTCTTAGATTTATGTCAAGGCTCTTTGGAGTTAGATTATAGACAAGTCCTAAAGAAAGAAGACGTTTTGATTTGATGAGAACAAGTTTAAGACTAGAATGACTAGTCTTAATAAAATTGTATGAAATAAATAAATAAGTTATAAGAAATATAGGAGCATGAATAATTAAAGTTATGTTAGTGAGCTTATAGGATCTAAGAACATATACAAATAAATCTACTTAGTAATCTATAAAAGTTAGATCAGGAGCAATAATAATGCATAATAATATAACAACAATCATAATAATACTTGAACATTGGTAAACAAGACATACACATATTATTGCTTCCATAATACCCATTGGTTTAGGAAACATACACTATGTCATGTTATGTTAACATGAACATCAAGATAGTTTTAGGAATTTTCACCTAAGATTAATTGTGGTTGAAGAAGAAATGAAGTAATTATAGTAGTATGTATATGGTGGTTTTATAGAAGAAGAGAGAGTTGGAAAGAGAATTCTTGGAGAGAAAAGTTTGAGAGGAGAATTTGGTAGAATTTTGTTAAGTAAAATGGAAATGTGTGAAAGAAGTGGAGAGAGAGGTGGTATTTATAGAGAATTATGGAAGGAAATTTGATGTATGAAAATAAATTGAAAAAGAAAAATAAATTGAGAGTACGGGAGGGGATGTGCACCAGTTTTGATGAGAAAAGGGGAGAGAGTGAGTGAAAAAATTTAATTAGACAATGATACGTAATGAAGTGTAAGAGAAGTTTAATAAAAAGTTGTATTGGAAATAAAAGTACTAAGAAGTAGATGTATAGGTTGTAAGGATATGTTGTAAGATAAAGTAGAGATAGATAAATAGTAATGAATAATAGAAATTGTACAATGAATAGTAGACTAGACAAGTAAGATACCGATAGTAAAGAAAATACGCGTAAACGAGCTTTATATGATATTTTTAGTAACCAAAAAATCACAAAACTAATATATTTGAAATCCTTGTATAATTACAAGTCTAACGATATTATTGAAATATTTTTACTATTTCGGGCAGCACATTTTTTAGAATTGTTCTCATTCGGGTCCGAAACGATCGAATTTCCAACGAATATGATCTTTTTAGGCTTCCTCGTATTATTCCGAACTATAATCTATCATTAACTCATTTCTATTGTCCTCAAGTTTCGAGCACAAGATTGTTGAAGCTAAAATTGCTAGTTTGCCTTGATCATTATTGACTTTTGAAGTTTTTGTGTGACTAGGGTTAGGGTTTACTCAAATTTTACCCAAAAATTAAGGGGTTTACACAAATCCATGAAGTTCACATGGTGCTGAATCTCAAGCTTTAATCTTATGATAAACCTGCTCACCTTGGCATCCTCACTTCCCTTCAAAGGATCTGGTAAAAACCTCATTGGTTTGTTCTGTCATGCCCCAAAAAGTACCCTAGACGTGGTAGTCTACCACATAAAGTATTAAAACTTAAGAATGACTTCCCGAAGTCATGCGAAAGCTTCAACACCATATGTAAGGCGTCTATCACAACAATAGGAGACACCAGTGGGATGTGTAGTTAGAGATAGTAAATACAACATACAAAAAATCTAAATAACCATATAATTTAACATTAAAAGAATATAATCCTTACATCATCTTAGAGGCTTTCCCCTATAAATCTTAAAACAATCATAATATCAGCTTAGTCTTCCACACAAGGAAACAATACTAATACCAATGGAAGGCCTCCTCCGGCTTATTACTAATCTGTCTTCTCGCAGACGTAAGGCCTCGTTCCTTCCTAGCTGGATTCCTGTGAAAGCAGGCGGCTCGGTGGATACTTCGGTTGGGGGTCGTAACATTCCTTGATATACTCCATGCCAATGGAAAATATTGTTGAGGTCGGCCCTCATCTATTCGAGGTGATCCATCAGATCATCATGGGCGTAAACAAACATTGGTCCGATCTTGGTCCATGTTCGAAAATCCGGTGAAGTTCGACCTCCCTCTTTTCTAAGGACGAAAGTTGCCTCCTTCAACATTGGTCGATGGTCCGCGATGGCAATGATTCGCTCCACAGCATATATTACTTCCAACTCAGTCATTCTCTTGCCTATAAGGCAGTTGTGAATAGTTCATAACACTCCCTTCCATTCGGTTTGCAACATTCCCCTCTTCCAGATTTGAAACATCTCCCGAACAGTCTTAGGTTGTCCTGCTAGGGCAAACTCCTCACATAAAACTCTAAGTCTCATTCGGTAATTCTCTGGTTTCTCGAAAGGTCCTTTTCAGAAATTCTTGGCTTGAAGACGGGCCTCATCTATGGTGATCTATGTAAAAGAAAGAGATTAGAAAAACTTTTTCTACTCATTCTATCTTATCTAAGTCTTTCTTACTCTATTCTAAGTCAATTCTTCTTAAGTTCAATTCTATAATTACGACTCCTAGGTTCTTAAACCATGCTCTGATATCAACTTAAACTGTTACGCCCCAAAGGGTACCCTAAACGTGACAGTCCGCCACACTTAATATTAAAGCTTAAGTATGACGACCTTAGCCATTCCTAAAAGTTTTTATATTAAGTGTAAGGCGTACTTTCACAACTTTAGAGGACCATATATGGAATTATGAAGTTTAAGAAGATATAAATAACACATTTGAGAAAAGTGGATTCATAATAATCATTCATTCATATCAATGATTTTACAAACTTAGGGACATATCCCCTTGATCACTAATCTATTACATGAGTATTTATACAGCATTACTAATACTACACTTTATCTAAATTTCTGTTACCCAAAAAGAAATTACCTGCCTGCAGGGTCCACGTGGCCTTAACCATAGGAAGAGAAACTGCAAAAGATATCTATTGGGGTATAAGCTAAAGGCTTAGTGAGAACTATTTTCATAAATAACTTATTGTAACAAGATTCAAACAAGTTGATTAATCAAACATATGTAATGCAACAATCACTTGGGCAAACAAGCATATAGTTTTCCGGGAACTATATGTTGAATGGATTTGCGCCCTCCATTCAGGGTTTGGTGATACATAACCTCAATTCAAGTAGTTTTAATTAAAAAGTTTTTCATGCTCACGAGCACTCATCGCCAAGCATTCCGAATCTACTTGATTGACCTTGCTTTCGGATCTTCCGCCAAGCATTTTCCATTAAGTGGCCAAGCAATCGCTTTCGGATCTCCCGCCAAGTGTTGCTTTCGACATGAGCTTACTATCCTTCTCACCTAAGGATAATAACCCAACATGCAATGTGACTCACTTCGTGGTATGCATGAATTCATTATTTTATAAAGTCATAACATAATTATTTTCAAATTTAAGGCGATCAAGGAATTTCACAGAAATCAATATTATACTAAAACAATTACTTAAAACAATTCCGGCTTCGATATTCTTAATAATTCTTTCAAGGAATTATTTTATATACACATCGGTTTATCTTTTCCTAACTCTAATGCAACTAATATACAAGCACAACAAGTATAGCATTTAATGGAAATAAACTTACGATGCCATGTCGACTATTTCTCTAGATGGATGAGTCGTTCACATACTCTACTTAGTCGTAATAATCCTCGGGGTAAAGGAGTCCTCCCTCGGGGTCACCTAACCAAAGAAAATACCTACAATAAGTATTCCTTGATGATTTTCTTGAATTTTGACAAAACAATGTCAAAAGAACATTAAAGTTCGTGTAAATGAATGTTCCAACTTAAAATGGCCATAACTTGGTCATTTTAACTCGGAATCGTGCATATAATATACCGATTTCTACCTACTCAAAAAGATCTACCTATTTCCAAAATTATTTTCAACAAACAAAGCCATATAGGCTCCGAAACAGAGGCAAAAAATTACTATGGATTTTCTAACACAAAATAACTTCGGTTCAAGAAATCAAAATTTGTTTGATAAATACTTAGTTATCTATATAGTTGAAAAATTCTCTTTTGATGGCTACTTAGCTCATATTCATTCATGCTCAAGTGTTTTGTTATCCATTTATTTTACTTAAGAAAAATCATGTCGGTTTTGGAGTTATTTTAGGAAAATATAGTTTACAAGAATTCCATGTTGGTAAACTTCTTAAAATGATTATGTTGTTTCTTTTTATTTACGAAAATATTTATATTAGCTTATATATATATATATATATATATATATCTAAGTAACTTTTTGGAAATAAATTTTCTAAGTTTTCTATACTAATACTAATTTGGAGTTTTTAGAAAAATACACTATTATTCCTATTTATTTCTCTTGTACAATCTTCTTTGTCTATTTGTTTACAAAAATCTTTATTTGAAAATTTCACATCCTTTCCTCATACCTTATATTTTCCATAAAAATCATTCATGCATAAAAATTCACTTTCTTGATAAAAACAAAGTGGAATAATATGTGACTTAAGAACTTTTTTATAGTAAAGTAGTTTCTAAAATTTTAGTGGTTTTTTTTTTTTTTTTGTAACTTGAAAAGAAATAGCTTTATTTTTGTTTTCAAACCATAGATTTTCTTTGCCTATTTTTTTATAAAGGTCTTTTACTTGAAAATTCCTTAGCCAAAGAACCATTTTTGTATCAACAAATAGTTTCTTTTGAAAAACAAAGTGGAGTAATAAAGTTTTAAGTAGCTTCTTAAAGTAAAAGTAGTTGCCAAAATTATAATGGGTTCTTTTTATAACTTAAAAGAAATGAGTTTATAGATTTTATACTTTACGTAAACTTATTTCTAAGTGACAAAATTCTTCTTTTGTTTAATTATCTTTAGAAATTAAAATTTTTGGATAACAATCTAAATGAACATGATTATGAGAATAATAATAAACAAAATAGCATAAAACATAGATAACAAAGTCAAGTATTGGAGTCTTAGTTTTTTCAAAGATCCCGGGACTAAGAAGTAGACTAGTCCCAAAATAAAATAAAATGAAAGAAAGAAAACTTGTTTTGACTTGATGAGGACAAGTCTAAGACTAGAAACTAGTCTTAAAATAACAAGGAATAAATAAATAAATTGCAATGGAATAAATAAATAAATTGCTTTGCATGAAATAAATAAATTGCAAGTGAGCTTATATGTTCTAAAGAATATGTATATATATAGATAATAATATATTAACAACATAAACATAAATGGATTGGCATGAACAAGAACAATACATGAACATACTGTAGTTTCCATAACTTGTAGTCTTTGGAAACTCACACTATGGTCATGTAAAGTTACATGACATGAAGAAGAAGAAATTAAAAGAAGGTAGTTACCTAAAGGAGACTTTGGTATGGTTATGTGGTTATGGGTTTTTGTTGTTGGTGGAAGTTGTTGTGGAATTATTTTGAGAGAGTTTTGAGACGGTATTTTGAGAGAGTTTTGAGAGGAAAATTTGCGAGAGTTTTTGTATGAATTTGTGGGTAGTGAATGTGTGAAAGAAGTGAAAGAGGAATGAGGTATTTATCAATGGTGCAGGCGAGGCTGAAGTCATTGAGGCGAGAGTTGAAGTTAGAGTCAAGGAGGATGTTACTAGCTTTGAGGTCGCGATGGAGGACCTTTTGGTCATACTCATTGTGGAGGTAATGGAGGGTATAGGCTACATTGGTAAGGACTGAAGTTGAGGTTCCATGTTAGGGTTGTTTATCGGGACCGCAGAAGATGTGCTTATCCAGACTATCGTTCGACATGTACTTGTATACTAAGATTTAAACTCCATTTGTATGGTACCAACCTGTTAAAGGAAGAAGAAAGAGGCACAAAAAATTATATTACGTTAGCTTAACCATTTTATGACAAATAAAAAAAACTCACCAATTTTATAAATTTCATATACTATAGAGCATTTTCAATGTGGAAAAATATTTAATGCGTAATAAATACAAGGAAATTTACACCTAGTGGTAACTGTTAATCATAATTTAACATGTAGAAGAGATAGTTACCAAGCAATTTGACAAGATGCTTATGGCGAAACCTGCTGATAATTGCAAATTCAGCCAAGAAATAATCTTTACTCTTGATGTTGTCTCTGTTAAATTTCTTCACAGCAACTTCCAAGTTTTCCTTTGTAATAAATCCTTTATATACTACCCCAAAACCACCTTCACCGAACTTGTGCTTCTCATCAATATTGTTAGTCCCTTTCTCCAAGTCCTTATAGCTAAAATCTCTAGGAACTCCTAGTAAGTTCTTCAATGTTCCCAATATATATGTTTGGATCACTAGCGGCCTTTCACTTTTGGTACACTAGATAGTACCAAATTAATGATCTTATTACAAGAATCACAAGTACAGGGACCCCAATAGCTAGAGCAACCACTAGCCCTATAGGGATTGGCATGGCTGGTTGTTATTGTATTCAAGAGTTTAAGCACACAAGTTTAATGAAATTGTTAATGAATAATTTGACTAGATTTAAAGAATTCTATACAACACATGAAATATCCTTATTATTTGTCCTTTAATTAGATAAGTGCTAAAAAATTGTCATGAAAAGATAAATAATTTTGGTAACTAAATTAAACAAATTATTTAAATTGTGGTAAAAAAATTTAATAACCTGTCATAATTGGTTAGTAAGTGGATTAAATTGAAATAGAGATATCAATACCTCAATTTTCTATTAAAAATTTTCAAATACCTCAAATCATTATTATATATTATCAAGCCTAGATTTTTTATTTTTTGGTTCGATTTTCTTTAATTCGATTCGTACTAAACCTCAACCCGTTTAATATGAACCCTCAACTAAGATTAAAGAAAACTTATATTATGTATTACAACCAATATATATATAATTTTTCTATAGTACTTTATACAAATAACTCATGTAAAAAAATTTTTTGATGAAACTATGCCATTGATGGTAGGCTAGTAGCGCATGCTATTTAAACTATAATATACATCATGATGATAAAGTACTAGGATAATAAATAATTATTTAATATTTTTAGTAACAAAACATCATAACAACCTTTTTAGAAAAATCAAACTAATAAAATTGTTATTATAACAAAATAAATAAGCATTAAATCTGGTTACTTAACAATTAATATACAATGCTCACTGTTACTTTATAGGGTGTCCAACAATCTACTATCTTGAATTTCTTATGAGAACAGAAATTGCCTTTTGTTTCCAAGATGCTTTTGTGTAATAACACATTTTTCTACAAGATTTTGTTTAAAAATTCAAATTTCCAAATTATTTTATTTGGGATCTCGTTAACGTCTAACCTCCAATTAGATGTCAAACAATGAGTACACCATTAATGGCTTAGTAGCATAGTGTCATCTCTCTTGGTCTCTTGAGTGAGAGGTGCTAGGTTCAATTCCCACCCTTTCTCATTATAATAGCCGAAGAAAAAAAAAAAGCAATGAGGACACCAAAAATGAAATGAGGCAAAATTCAGTGGATGCACTATCCAATGACAGTAAGGGTGAAAAAATAAAAAAACAACCAAATTGAATTAGAACACAAACCAAACCAAATTAGTTTTTTTATAAGCAATTCGAATTACAGTTTGAATTAGACCCCTCGTAATAGATTATGGTTTAGTTCATTGTAAATCCGAACCGCATTGTTAATCAAAACCAAACCATTCCCAAAACCTTAAAAAAATTCTAAATCTAAAGAGTAAAAGCCACACTCTATCTTGACTCTTTTATACACAAAATAGATTTTTGATATAGTATTCGTATTACATTAGACTAAGACTTGTTTATTAGGCGAAAAATATTCTATGATTTTGGGTTTTTATTTAACTTTTATCAAGACAAGAGTTGACTTTCCATTTTTTTTAAGTTAATGTTTTAGCATAGTGTCAAAAAGATTGCAAAAATGCATACTAAGATAAGTTCCTCAAGATTGTGCGTGAAAACAAATTACCATTTGGGATCAAGGGATCAATTTGTGTTTGCTATTACCATTGACAAACAATATATTATTGATTTGTAATAATAATTTACTTGAATCTTGGAAATAAATTTTGGTAAAGAAGGCAGCATTAGAAATGAATAAATTTTGATCCATTACTATAACATTTTATAATCCAAAGTTTTTTATTTTTCTCTTGTCATAGTGCTATCTTCCAATGAATTAAAATATCAAAAGTATCAAAGTTTTGAAGGAAACAAAAACACAATATGTTTCTAAGTAAATGAAACATGTTATAAATACACAATGGATAGAGTCATACTAATGAACGGCTTTTTCCCATAGTGGAATGAATTATTCAAAAAAATTACATAGTTATCTCTAAAAATAGTATATTTATTTACTCGTTTATTTTTTGACTGGAATAGTTTTAAGAATATATTATTTGATTTATGTTTCATATAAATACTAATAATGGAGCCCCATAATCTGTCTGACGTATAAATATATGGTATTCTTATATATTTCTCTTATTTAAATGTCCATATAAATATAAACTTTTAGAGCAAATTTATTTGTTTAATTAATATTTTCATCCAAACAGAATCAAACCATTATTTAAGAGAAACAAAGAAGGGGGAAAAAAACCAAATCAATGGTTTAACGACCCGTAAGTGGGCTTAGTAGAAAGCACTAAAAGCTGTCACACAACATGTACACCCGTTAAATGAGAGCCATCTCATAAGTCAAAGATCACAAGACTCTATCTAAACATTTAATTGTTCCAGCGAATGATAATATACATATACATCTTTTTATACAAAAATAATTATGAAATCCTAACTTTCTATAGATTGGAAAAATTACAGAGAGTTGGTATCCCCTACTAAGTTTATACCATTTCAAGAAAAAAAGAAAACATATTCACAACTGAGATACTATAATCACCACCTATATTACTACTTAGTCTCCTAGGCTTCAATAGAAACTATCTTGGAGTTCAATAGCTCTCATTCACACCAACCCTATCCAATTCTATTCTTACGAGGCTACTTGCAAAACAATCTATAAGAGGTGAGCAAAACTATGACCCAGTGAGATGAGAGTGCAATATTCTCATGACTACCTCAAATATAAATAAGTTATCAATCATAATTCTATTATTTTAAATATACCATGAAACTTTTACGAGTGATAAATTCAAACAAAATGTCATTTGAGGAGTCACATAAAATCGAACTAAAATATAAATAATTCATGCTGAAAAAAAAAAAAAGTCGCTTTCTTAACATGTAAGGGTTATATTTCTACCATGTCATTAGTTTTGATAGAAGCAAGAGCCAAAGGTATGATAAAATATTAATGGCGGATGAGTGGATATGATTACATTCTGGATGAAAAAACGTAATTTTCTTAGCAAAGGAGGCTTGACATCTGTGGTAACTTCCTATAGTAAATTTTGCATGTTTGCATTGGTGTCAAGATATTTTCTACAGCAGCTTCCTATGTAAATGAAACCTACACACACACACACATGATAATGTTTGGCCGTTCTAGGCCATTCTATTCCCTATTATAAATAGCAACAGTATGTATAGTCTAAAAATACTTCCAAAAGAAAAAGAAACTAGCATAGCACCACTATTTTCACTTTAGTTTTACGGGAATGAAATAGCCACCAAGCGTCCAAATTTAGCGAATGATATTTTTACTTCACCAAAGTGCAATATAAGGTAATTTCCAATCCCATTATGTATGTGTATGAAAGTTAAGTTTTTATGAATGAATTATTTATTACCTAGTATATATGGGTTCATTATGAATTATCTATAGTGTAGCTTTACTACAAAGCAAAGTACAATTCTAAATTCTTTTGGCTGAGGGGATAAATTCCAATAAACAAATATATGTTTTTCTACCAATAATTTTATATTTTGGTTATGAAGAAATTTACAAATAGTAATAATACATGTTGGAATTTATCTCCCAAAAACTTTTCCTTGGCCTGCTTATACTTTTGAATATTGGTTTGGATAATAACAAAGCATTAGTAGTCTTTAATGATTCAAAACATTCCACTTAGGTGATTCATACCCAACAGTAATACTAAAGAGCTACCTAAAATCTCAATATTTTATTCTGTATTTATTATGTCAACTTTAAGAAATTAACTTTTTGAACTCGTTGCACATACTCAATAAACAAGGTCTGCGTTAATACTGAAACATTAACTTAGCATGTGACATCATATATATTGGACCTGAAATTGGTTATTTCTCATTAATATATGTATATGGCCATACAATTTCGCTAAACATATATTATACTAGTCTATTTGCTTACTAATTTCTTTTTAGTGAGTCTTTTTCTATTATATATCTCCAATAGGAGACTTTTGGTTTCATTATTATTACTACATCATAGGCTTCAAATATATATATATATATATATATATTCATATGTATAACTACCCCATATAGTGTAATTTAAGTCTACATAACTGAAAAAATGGCACGGCAGGATACAATTATGAATATCTATAGATATGTATGTTATGTTATAAAAGACTATTGTTATAAAACAACGTGTAAAGCGAAAATTTTATGACAAATATGCGATATTTTTGAAAACATAAGCCTAGGTAGAAGACGGTGGGAGTGTCTTAATAAACCCTATGGTACATTACCTACATGTTTTAAAATTTATATTAAAAACTATCTAAAACCCTGAAAAAAATGAACTAATGGGAAACCAACTTAGCTATTTGGTTAAAACCATAGACCGAGTATTAATGAGAGATGCTAATTTATTAGGTAAACTACTTGAGGGACATATGTACGTCAAGGAATAGGAATAAAGTATTGTTGGACTTCAAGTCAGGATTTTGTGTTTTGCTAACAATAGACTTATGTCTATTGATTTTGTGATTTCAGTTATGTATGTTTTTGTTGTTTGAATAATTATGAGTGATTTCTTTATTGGTTGTACTTGTGATTGGTGACTTAATAATTTTTTTTATAAAAGATTGACCTTATAAGGTTTCACTTAGGTCTAACCATATATATAGGTCCAAGTGAAAATAATGAAATTTTAATTTATGGATGACTTGGATCTTATAATCCTTGTTGATATGAAATTTGTGTCATCTTTTATTGTTAATGCATTCTTGGCATGGCATGAAAGAGAACCTACGAATCATATTTGGAAATTTTTTATTATGTTGAGTTAGATTTTTGACATATAGATTTGCATTAACAAATCAATTTCTGGCTACTATTGCAGTCAGTTAGGTTGGATTTATAGGGGTCCTGCTCCTTAACTAGTCATTGTAGCCCTAGGTACCTAGATTTCTTATCCAAATGCTTGGAATGTTAACTAACTAGATGAAAGCTAGGCTAAGCTAGGATTCTAGTACCAGTGCATGTCACATGTATTAGCATGGCATACAATTAATGCATAATTGTTCTGTTGATATATGTTTTTATAAGTCTATCTATTTTGTTGTGCATTTTTTTTTTATCCACTCACTTAGCTTAATAGTGAGCTAAAGGGATACTTGTTTATCCTCATGTATGGCAGAAGATTTGGGGGGGTTGGGGGATCATAACCAGGGTATTTTGAGAGCTAAACCTACAAAAAATATAACTGAGTGTTTTGTGCTTATATCTTTATGTTAAAAAATATTTATTTTGTACTTATCACTTTATGTAAAAACAAAAAAATTGGGACATCATGAATGTATAAAAATAATTTAAGTAGTTGCGGCTCGCGTAGAAATACAATTAATGATCTTTTTATTAATATCAATTTGTTTCTTTCTAATTTTGGTTCAAGGCCTAGCCCTAGGTTGGGTCCTAACAGAAGTGGTATTAGAGCATACTTAGGGACCATGATACTAAGACACGTGTGAGATGTTGGGGGGTGGGTAGCTAGGTATTAAGATTTTTTAACCTTTGTAAGAAAAATAAAAGGGGCAAAGCTTAATTTACAGAAAACGATGCGAAATAGACATGGACATAGGAGAGCACCTGCAAACCATGGATATAAGGAGCATAGAGAAGAAAGTCCTCCTCAACCTAATCTAGCTCAACCTCAACAGATGATGGATCTAGTGCAATATCTTGTTACTACAATAGCTGGGAATGGTGGTGCAAATAAGGATAAACTTGCTCATATCCAAAGAATAGCTGAACCATATGATGGTACTAACATGGACCCACTAGCTACCGAGGAATGGATTGATTCATTGGAGAAAGAATTCTTAGTACATGATGTAGAAGAGAATAAATAGGTACCGATTGCAGCTGTTTTATTAGAAGGTTGTGCATATAAGTGGTGGATGGCTTGGAGGCGATTGATGCAAGAACCTATAGGTTAGATTGCTTTTAAAGAAGTTTTTCTAAAGCAACACTTTTATAAGGACCCGGCTTACCTAATACTCATTCTTAGGCATGTAAACCCCGGAAATTCTCAGTAGCTAGAAAACCCCAGGAGTTGGAAACGAAACCCTAATCCGGTCAGATTGAGTTTAGTGAATGGAGCCTAGGAACCCTAAATCCGGCTTTCCTTCGGTTTCATAGTAAAATAAATACTTTGGAGTAAATGAATTTGAATTGTTGTTCCAAAGTACATTTCAAACCTTTGAAAGTTTTAAATTCGGGAATTTTTCAATTCCGGGCCTTCCCGAGCCCAATTACGGAAAAGCGTGCCCCGGGCCACGGATTCAGAAAAATGTTCCGGAATATTCATTAGAACCATAATTTTATAAGGATTCCAAAAATCAATTTCATAATTTTCCGAGCTATAAAAATTACAGTTATAGCTTTTCCCGTATTTTCGGAACAACCGGTAAAGTAGATGTCTTGTCTACTATTCACAAGTACAACCTACACTACACACTACCCATACCCTATTCTTACATCCTTACAACTACTCATTTCAATTTTCTTTTCCAAGAAAATTTGTCTCTTAAATAATTATTACATTTATTACAATTTCATTTACTAAATTACAAAAAAATCAAATTTTTTTTTAAACACACACACACACACCATGCATGATGGCCGGCGCGCCCCCACCCCCCTCTATTTTCCCTCTTCAATTAATTATTTTACTTCATTTTGTATAACTAAACCCTAATACACTTGATATATATACTAAATTTTCTCTCTCTCTCTTCATTTCTTCTCATTTCAAAATTGGAAAAAGAGAAAACCTCTCTTCCCTTTCCTTCCCTTAGTGCCGAGCACCCCCCTCCCTCTCCCTCTTGCACTTTCAACTCAAGACTCCTCCATTTCTACCTTAGATCCTCCTTTGGTATGTTGATTCAAGCCTTGTTTTTCCTAGTTCTTGTCATGGCAAGACCATATCTTGTGTATTTCCTCATTAAAACCCCATGATGCTCATGCTAGGGACATGGAAATGCATGAACAAGAATGTCAAGCCATCACAAGACATGGATCTAGTGTTTAGATGTGTTTGTTAAGATTTCATCTTGTTCATGCATATAAAGTAGTGATCTTGTACTTATATTGTTGTTCATGCCATGAGATCCATGTTATATATATCATATGTAGTAGATCTAAGGTTTAGACATTCACCACTTTATGTACATGCATGATCATAGGTTCATTTTGCTTTACATGCTTGGATGATCATAAGAATGAAGTCTTGTTCATGTATAGAGATGTTAGATAGTATATCTTCACATATAGAAGGCAAGAACATTGAAAAAGGAAGGGCTTTGCTAGATATGAAAAGTTGAAAATTCGGATGAAATGGAAACCCTACCTTAAAGACCCCCAAAATCAACTTTAAACTTATATTTCATAAGAAAAATGAAGGGTATGTGTAATAGGCATGTTGAAGGAATTATTCTCATGAGTTTAGATGAGTTAGGCATAATAAAAACAAGAAAAACAAGAGGTGAAGTTAGAATGAAAAATGTTGACTTTAAATGTGTAGTCAAATTCGTAACTTTGTGTAATGCCTAAATAAACACTTAGTATTTAAGTCTAAAATGAATGTTTTATAAGCTAAATAAAGTCTTTAGATAATGTATACATTGAAGCTCCAATTTTTAATGCATTAGACAAGATTTCCCTTAAGAAAAATGTAAGAAAAGGAAATTTGGAAAATTCGGATTTTCACAAATAGCTTATTTAAAAACATGTTTACCAAATGAAAAATGTGAATTTTTATGCATGAATGGAGGCCATAACTATTATAGACTTTGAGAACCTATTTTTAGTTAAATAATAAGTAGATTACAAGATTTAAAAACCAAAGAAACCCTAAGGAGTATAATGTGGGATAATAGCTCTTAAAATTAGTCTTTATGAGACTTTCCCCAACACTTAGGAGTTCCTAAGAGTTTATTACTACAAAAATCATCATGACCATGCACATATTGAGTTCATTACATGGCATACACATTAGTAATTCATTCCTAAATCATTCATGCATGAATCACCAACTAGGAACATTTCTTATCAAAAGCAAAGCACATTTTCAAAATTGGATCAATTGCGGAACAGAACTGATCCCACTGTTCCGTGACCCTATTATTTTCAAAACTTGGATTTAATACTTGAAATAGATAGATCTTTCGAAGTAGATGAAGATCGATATAAAGTTTGCGAAATTCCGAGTTAAAATGACCAAGTTATGGCCATTTTAAGTCGGGACTTCCAAAAATAGCGAGAAATCCGAATTCAACTAGTCTAGATATATAGTTTGATTTAATTACATGGTGAGAATCTCATTAGGATTATTCTTGATTGGTAGGTGATTCCGAGCAGGACGACACACTACCTCCCGATTATTATTATTAAGAGTTGGCGTCCATGGCCGAGTGAGTTTACTTCCACTCTCAATTAATGCTTGTGATTGTAATGTAGTGGCATTAGTGATGTAGGCAAAGATAAAAGAAATTGTATAAGCATGCTGGGGTATATGGGAATTATTTATGTTGTTGATTGTTGAGATGTGAAATGGAGTTTAAGGTATATCGAAACCGGGTGTTAAGATATTGACTGCTTTACTAGTATCTTATGAAATGTCTGCGAAATTTGTTGGTCACTTAAAAGAATTGAATTAATGACTATTCGACTCCGACTATAAATTGAATTCATTCATGTCACGATGGGGTTGGAGCATTCGCATTGTTGGTTAATCGTGATCCATAAAACGACTTGTTGGTTAATCGTGATCCATAAAACGAATTATTATTAGTTGACCGTGAGCTTAAACGGCGTCGTACCGCAGGATTCGTTAATCTGCTAACCCGGGATGGAGGGCGCAAGTCCATCCACATATGATTTCCGGTTGGTCATATGTTTGCTAAATTCATTTGTTTGATGCATACACTTGCCTGAATAATTACTTGTTTGACTGAAGTATGTTTAATTGCGTTATGGAAGTATTGCTCACTAAGCTAGTTAGCTTACGCCCCCCATAGTTTCTATCTTTTGCAGCACGACTTTATATGGCTTAGGCCAAGACAGGCTACAGCGCAGGTACCGGAGATAGGAGTTTCCCGTAGAAGTTTAATTCATTCCTTTTTGTATAGACTTCCATTGGAAACTAAGGACTCTGGATGACTGTAATAGACTGTTATTCTTTTGGGGGAATGCCCCTTAGATTTTGTAAACTTTAACATTATGCGTTTTGATTTATTATCTATGGCTAATGAATGCCTCGTTAAACTGTTTAACTCCATTTGTTGAAGTATTCTATTGTCGCAAAGGAACGCTTTACATCTACTTAAGACTTCCGAAGGCCCCGGGTAGGGAACTCGAGAGTCTTACTTAGTATGTGGCGGGCTGTTACGTTTAGGATACCCTACGGTGCGTGACAAGGCATGTCAAATCTCCCAGCCACACATAATACTTTAGTATTATACGTAAGGTTGTCTGAAAAGAAAAATGGTTATATTGACTGTTTGTTTAAACCTGCTTTAATCAAATACAACTTTAACATAAAACTACTCAACGCATGAGTAGGTTAACTTTAAAAAACTTAGAATAACATTAGTTGCAAACCAATGACACTTCAAAAAGATTACAAACTTGCTCCACATAAAAACTTGAAAGAAAAACTTGAAATCTTATATTACAAAAAAGGCTTCATTAACAAGCCTATAACAAGTACTACATGTCATTTTCAAAGTCTTTTAGAAAACTTGGCTAAAACATCCTTGCTTGCATATGGGTCCGTAGCCGTTACACTCATCCATGAAGGCTTCCTAATCGTCCCATATCTCATATCATCATAACATTCATCATCAACATCACCTACAAAGCAATAACATGAGTCAAAGGCCCAGTACGCAATAACACAAGTAAATACAAAGTGAAAAGCATGCTTAAGCTAAATGCAATGCAACAATCAATAATTTAATTATCTTTGATTAAGTGAGTAAAACAACAAGGGAGCACTCAAACTCCGATTACAATTCTAGGGATCTGGGGGTTCTGAGTAACAACAGCTACTCAAGGGGTTATTATAGGCAGTCCGAACACCCATAAATCATATCTCTAACTGAAATAGAGTAGTAATCTTATATAGGGTTAATAGCTATTACACAACTTTACTTAACTCAATCCATAATATCATCTAGTTCAACCGGTCCCATAAATGTGAACTAAATCATATTATTTCCTCTTAAAAATAAGCAAACGTTACCCCGATACTATCTATCCTATCGATTACCCCTTAGTCACTCAAGAATCACCATTACATCACGGTGTTTCATTACATCATGGTAAAATGTCATTGCATCATGACATATGTGATCTAAACGCCTAACTACCATGTTCACTCAAACAAGGTTGCCACTCCCCGAACTAGATTCAACAGTGAAAGCATAACCAATTCAAACAATCTTTAACTCATCTTTGATTAAATCCATTTAGAATATGCTGAACTTAACAATCATCAAGCAAGCTATTACATATCTGCGATATTCTTGACAAAAGAAGTAGGGGATAGACTCAACAGTAAAGGAGAATCTGATAGAAGAAATCAAATCAAGAAGACTTTAACATAACTCAAAAATAAAGACTAATACTTGTTCAAATTTCATACTCTAAACAAAACTCATTCCAACATAACTTAACACAAATTCATGCATATATATAAACATATCACTTTATTATCTTAATCCTTGAAAACATCATTATTAATTGTTTTATTTTATTTTTATATATTTTTTATTTTATTTATTTTTTTAAACAACAGAGCAACAGAAACTGAGACCGTGATCTCATCACGCCCATGATCAAAGCGAGGAGGATCAACACATGCTACCCGAGCCTACCCAAGTCTTAGTCAAGCCTGTGATCATTCAAACATTTTGCATCCTGAGCCTAATAAGGTCTTGACCATGCCTATGACATTTAGACTTGTAAAATTTTCAAAAGACCCGAGGCTAGTAAAGGCTATGTCACGACTGTGATTCTCAAAATTTTGCAAAATCACAAATATTTCAAATCAATCACGGCCATGACATGCAAGTTTTCACGAATCAGTGGCTACTAAGGCATGAGTCACGCCCGCGATTTGTGGAAAGCTGTCAAAATCCATGAATCAAAACCAAATGTCACACTTGTGATTTCCATCCTAGTGCTCAAAGACACATCACATGTTTTCAAACTTTCAAAATTCCAATTTTAACATAATTAAACCATCTTATACACTTCAAAATCAATATACCCATGACTATACTTTCATATAAACAAATACCAACCATCTCATGATCAACAATAACACTTACAACCCTAACAACAGCAACAATTCACTCATCCACTTCAAACAACTATAACTACCACCACATACTATCATCACAACATTAAGAACTCACATAACACTATAATCCTACTTAGATCACTAACATAACATACAATTCACCAAGCAATCATTATAACCTAAAAGTTCACATTCATGGAGAAATTAAACAAGCAATTTACTACAAAAACAAGCAACCCATTACCTTGTATAGCCTTAATTTTGAAGCTTTAGTTTTGAAGAAAGGTAGAGATGGATTGTTTGAGAGAATTTGAAGAAGAAATTAAGAGTTATTGTTGTTGTCGACGTCAGTTTTAGGAGGTCTATTTTTGTTTAGAAGTTTGACAAAAAAAAAAGAGCTTTGATATTTATTCTCTTCACTTTGACTTTGGCGGCAGATTTTTAGAGGGAATAGAGGATGCTTTGGGCTTGTTTAATTTTTACTTGAGCTTAGTTTAGGGATTCTAAAAATTTGCTAAGCCTTGGTTTAGATTGGGTTTGTTTTGAAAACTTAAGCTTCACATGGACAAACACACGTAACTTATCAATCATATTTGTATATAATAAATATAATTTAAACAAATCAAACATACACAACATATTCACACACTAATCATAAAATACACTACTAATACTAAATTACACTAACCCATCATATTCTATTCAAATAAACACTTAAAAAAATTTCATAATTAATTACATCAACAAACACACATCTATACCTACTAAATTTAATAATGTAAGGAAATTAAGCTATTTCATTCTTCCCTCATTCAAGAAGTTTCGTCCTCAAAACTTGTCTTACCTAACTATTAAATTAACTCAGGATACTTCTGTTTCATATCACTTTTAACTTCCTAAGTCGCTTCTCATTTCGTTTGTTCACTCCGCTGAACTTTCACAAAAGGACTCGTCTTCCTTCTCAAAACTTTATCTATGTTATCCAGAATCTTGACAGGCTTTTCTACTGAGATCAAATTTGGTTAAATCTCTAGCTGATGTATACTGTTGATAGTATCTGAATCTGATACACATTTTCTCAATTGAGACCCATGAAAGACATTATGTACATTGGATAAACTTAGGGGCAATGCCAATCTATAAGCCAACGGTCCAATCTTTTCTAAAATCCCATATAGGACGATGTATCTGGGATTCAAATTTCCTTTAACTCCAAACCTAATCATTCCTCTTGTTAGAGATATTTTGAGAAACACGTGATCACCCACATCAAATTCTAAGGGTTTTTTTCTTATGTCTACATAACTTTTATATTTATCATGTGCCACTTTCATTCTTTGCTGACCATTTGTATCTTATCTATTGCCTGTTGTATCAAATCCGGGCCAAGAATAGCTCACTTACCTATCTATTCCCAATGAAGAGGTGATTTGCACTTCCTTCGAAAAAAAGCTTCATAAGGAGCCATCTGTATTGTTGGTTAATAATTTTATTATAAGAAAATTCAATGAACAATAAATGATCATCCCAATGATTCCCAAAATCTAAAGCACATGCCCTGGGCATATCCTCTAAAATTTGAATAGTCCTTTCAGATTGTCCGTCAGTTTGTGGATGAAAAGCAGTGCTGAATTGAAGTCCTGTTCCAAGTGCTTCATGCAAACTTTTCCAAAATCTACTCATGAACCTTGTATCTTTATCCGATGTAATCGTGATTAGTATCCCATGAAATCTCACAATTTCTTGAATGTAGATTCTGGCCATCTTTTCTAGTAGACAACCAACTCTTAATGGAATAAAATGAGCTGACTTGGTCAATATGTCTACAATTACCCAAACTACCTCCCTCTTAACCAAAGTTTTTAGTAATGCAGTCACGAAGTCCATTGTGATGTCCTCCAATTTCCATTCTAGAATTGACAACGGTTGTAACTCACCACCGGGTCTCTGATGCTCAATCTTGATTTGTTGACAACTTAAGCACTTAGATACAAATTCCGTAATGTCGCTTTTCATACCTTCCCACCAATAATGCTTCTTTAAATCTTTACACATTTTGGTACCACCCGGATGTATAAAGTAAGCTAACATGTGTACTTCCTTCATTACTTCTTTCCTTAAATCATTTACCCTAGGCACCCATAACCGATTTCTATATCCGATGTAATCATGATAATCCTTTTTCAACTGTTTTCTTTTTCCATTCATTATAGCACTTTGTCAATTTTTCCCCTTTAGAATCTTCTTTCGGACCCTGTCTGATCTGTTCTAGAATAGAAGGTTGTAGACTTAAACTTGCAAGCATAACTTCTGGTCTCTTTGATGTTCTTCAATATCAAGCCTTTGGACTTCTTCTAAGATTTCCTTCTGATTGGTGATCATAGTTGCTATATTTATCTCTCTCTTCCAACTTAAGCATCTATGACCACATTAGCTTTACCTGGATGATATAAAATTTCCATATCATAGTCCTTAATTAATTCTAGCCATCTTTGCTTCTTCATATTCAATTCCTTCTGAGTGAAGATGTACTTCAAGCTTTTGTGATTGATGTATATCTTACATTTTCTCCGAACAGATGAAAGCCAATACCACAGTTGGCAGTTCCAAATCATGAACCGGATCATTCTTTTCATGTAAACCGTCTTGAAGCATAAGCTATAACTCTACCATCCTGCATGAGAACACATCTTAATCCTTGAATCAAAGCATCATTATAGATCACAAATTCCTTCCCACTAACAAGTAGTGCTAATACTGGAGCCGATACCAACCTTTCTTTCCATTCTTGAAAACTTCTCACATTTATCATCCCATAAGAACCTAACATGTTTTTGAGTTAATTGTGCCATGAGAGAAGAAATCTTCGAGAATCCTTGAACGAACCTTCTATAATAACTCGCTAAACCCAAATAACTTCGTACTTTTGTAATATTTATAGGTCTTGGCTAATCCAGTACAGCTCGAATCTTTTCTAGATCAACTAAGATTCCATCTTTGTAACCATATGGCTCATAAATGCAATTTCTTCTAACCATAACTTGCACTTACTAAATTAAGCATATAACTTCTTTTCTCTTAACCTTTATAAGACAAGTCTTAAAATGTTCATGTTCCTCCATGCTTCTTGAATATACCAATATATCATCAATAAAGACAATAACAAATTGATTTAGATAATCTTTAAACACCCGATTCATCAGGTCCATGTCTTGTACGAAAGCAGTCTTAGAAATATCTTGTTGTTTGATCTTGAGTTGATGGTATCTAGACCTTAAATCAATCTTTTAAAACACAATTGCATCTCTCAACTAATCAAACAAATCGTCGATCCTGGGTAGAGCGTATTTTTTTTTATGGTCACCTGGTTTTACTCTCTGTAATCTATACACATCCTCAAGCTTCCATCTTTCTTTTTCACAAATAATACTAGCGCACCCTATGGTGAAATGCCAAGACGAATAAAACCAAGGTTCTGTAACTCCTCCAACTGATTTTTCGATTCTTTTAATTCTGTAGGGAGCTTTTAAAATAGGCAATGTTCCCGGAACTATATCAATTCTAAACTTAATTTCTTTGTTAGATGGTAACCTAAGTAATTCCTCAGGAAAAACATCCATAAAATCTTTCGCCATCGATGCCATAACAACATTAAACTCTTCAACATTTATCGTTGTCCTTATAGTCTTTTCCCACAATTCCATGGTATACATGCTTTTGGGTCCTTTTTTTTTTTCCAAAACATGAGAAACTTTTCCACTCTCTAAACCAAAACTCTTTTTTTCCTTAGCACAATCTATGGTGACTTTATATAAATTCAACCAGTTCATTCTCAATATCACATCAAAATAAAAAATGGGTAAAACTAACATATCAATCGGCATATTTACATTAGCAATCATTACATCAACATTCCTACATATATAAGGCTCTCTAGATTTCACACCCAAGGGATTATTAATACTTATTATTCTATCAGATAACATTTCAAAACTCATACCACACTCATTCATGAATTTTTTAGCTATACATGTATCTGTCGCACTAGTATCTATCAATGCATATACGTGATGATTTGTAATTAATATAGTATCTGCCAAGGTATTCACGAATGGGGTTTCTTCACTATTGTAATGAAAATATCCTTGTTGCGGCCATCCCTTTACCAAATTATGACCATTATTCTTAGGTTTCTCCTTACAATTTACCAAATAATGTCCCCTTTGCTTACAACAAGCACAAAAGATAGGTTGCAACACTGGATCTTTGCATTCCAAAGCCTTATGTCTTTCTTTGCCATAAGGAAAACATGCGTTAGAATTCCATTTACATTGAGCTAACCCATGTGGCCCAGAACATCTAGCACATCTCCTTTCAAAATTTGTGGGAGGCATAGAAGTCTTAGCCAAAGATCTTGAAATTGATTTCTTTCCCAAAATAGTCTTTTTCCTTTACCAAAATTGTCATACCATCTATACGGAGTAGATGGTGTTGGTCTCTTGCTCAGAAAAACAATTCTCCTATCTGTTTGTGTTTTATTTTCATACAAGATTTGTTCCGCTAGCTTTTCCTTAGTCACTGCATTCATTAGAGTAGGTAGTTGAAAGATTTTAACTTCTCGTTTAATTTCCATAATTAGGCCATTTTGAAATTTCTAAACTTTCATCCTCTCATTATTACATCCTTCACCAGCAAATCTAAGCAACCTACAAAACTCAACATAATATTCTTCAACTATCTTATTTCCTTATCTTAAACTCAGCCAGTCTAAATTCATCTGTTCTTTGATTGTAGTTGGAAAGTATCATAAAAAGAAAACTTCCTAGAACCTAACCCAAGCAATCAATCTTACCCAATTTTCACTTGCCAATTTTCACCAATTGGAGGCGTCTCTTTTAAGCATATATACTGCCAAATCAACCTTTATGTTCTCAGAGATTTCACAAGCTGTGATGGCTTTCTCTAACTCCTCTATCCAATGCTTAGTAGTAGTTGGATCTGAAATAGTTCCATCAAAAGTTGACACTAATCTAAAAAAATCATGCAATTTCACTTGATCATTTCACTCATTCATCTGTACATTCCTTCTTGTCCTATTGCCTAAGGATTACATTGTCTCATAAACTGTTGTTGTTGTTGGTACATCATCTGTTGATATTGTCACATGATAGTAAACATGTCTTTAAATATTGTGCACATGGTGTTTGGATCTCCCATTGGCATTTGAGGCATTTGAGGGAAAGGTAGCATCTAAGGACGTTGTAGCACTTGAAATATAGACGTTGTGTCATGCCCCAAAGGGTACCCTAAATGTGACAATTCGTCATACTCAATATTAAAGCTTAAGTATGCCAACTTTAGTCGTCTCAAATGGTTTGATATTGGGTATAAGCCACACATTCATGATCATAGAGAATCAACTTTGAAATAAGTTGTTTAAGAAGACATTCATAATAGTAGTTAAGAACAGAAATCACAACATAAGCACCTTAAATATAAAGCATAAGAGTCTTACAAATATGAAGGGGCATTCCCATATCAAAAGATATAGTCCATCATAGTCTATTCAAAATAGTTACATCGGAGATTTACTTAGAAGTTTAAGTCTACATCTAGTCTTTGACTTCATCTAGAAACTCCTGAATCCAAAAGGTTGTACCTGAGAAAAGTATCCTCTGGCTGTCAACCAAAGGTAGGGGTGCTACAACAAATATTTATAAAGGGGTAAGCTTACATGCTTAGTGAGAATTATTTCCATAAATAAAGTACTCGAGTAATCAATATTCAAACAAGTTATTTAAATAAGCATATAAGATGTAACAAACACATGAGCAAACAATACATATGATTTTTTGGGAATCATATGTTGAATGAATTTACCCATCCATTCGGGGTTAGATGTTTTGGGTCATAAAGACCATAATTTGCAAATGAAGTTTTTGTAGTTTTATGTGAGCTACTACTAGCTGCTGAAATATAGTTAATTCGGGTGTCTACTCACCATTTTAATCGAGTGACCTTAGCCATAAAGTAAAGTTTTGGGTTCTACGGACCTCAACTATGTCATTGTCCCTCCAATGGTATAGTAATGAATGCAATATGACTCGCTACGTATTATGCATGAAAAAAACAAACTACAAGGTTTTGATTCCAGCACAGCGGATATGTAGGCATCTACAGGGCAATAAAAAAAATTTATAAAAATTACTTTTCCACATTATTGCATTTTTTTCACATTTCTAACATATTATTTGTATTCTTGTAAATGTTCCTATGTTTTAGCCATTTTTTATATTTTTTCTATGATTGCTTACTAACTTTATTTAGTTTTATTCTTTTAAGAATTCAGTGTGTGTGTGTGTGTGTGTGTGTGTGTGTGTGTGTGTGTGTATTATTAACCATAAACATTTATGGTTTTCTAGGATTTTAGGGCGTTTCGAGTAATTTCTATTCCCTAATCTTTTTTCTTTGTTTTTTTTAGTGTAAAGAACATAAAATGGATCTTTTAATTAAAGCCCATTAAAATTTTAAAATCCCACAAGTAGTAACCTTATAGGTGTAATAAGTTAGCTTGAAACCATATTTTCTCTAGTTAAAGATTTCTTTTCTAAAGATTGGCTTTTAGAAAAGCCCGTGGACTAGTATCTTAAATTAGGGTTTGTCGACCCACCCAGTGAACCCTAATTTTATTATTTTTCCAACTCCTATTGGTGGCAGCTTCAAAAATGAATCTTAAATGGAGATTTGAAAGCATTTTTCAAATTTTTCTTTAATTGTGTCAAGTATCAATATTAACTGGGTCGAGTTTAATATCGATCCGATTAAAGAAAAAGAAAATTTCAAGTTCGATTGAAAAGGAATGCCCTTTTTTGTCAACTTTGTGATAGGTGCCACAACAATGCTGAAATCTTTTATGAAGCTCCTAGAAAAAGAAACAAGTCTGGAAAGCCACATACCTTGGAAATGTTAGTAGGAGTAGGCCACTCAATAATGGCCTTAACCTTCTCATCATCAACATGAATGCCTTCTCTAAATACAATATATCCCAAAAATATCACCTTTCATTGACAAAAAATACATTTCTTTAAATTAGCATATAATTTCTCCTTCCTTAACACCATGAAAACCGATGTCAAATGCATAAAAGAATATCCAAATCCAATTTATGAATTAAGATTTCATCAAAGTAGACTACCACAAATTTTCCAAAGAAATCGCTTAACACATAATTCATCTCATGAAAGTACTAGAAGCATTGGACAAGCTAAAAGACATTACTATCCATTCATGCAAACCATGCTTAGTCTTGAAAGCCATTTTTTACTCATCTCCAGCCTTCATCCTTATTTGATGATAAACACTCTTGAAGTTAATCTTAAAACAATTGGACACCATGCTATTCATCTAGCATATCATCAAGGCAAAGTATAAGATAACTATAATTCACAATCATGCGATTTATCGCCCTATTATCCATACACATTAGCTAACTACAATCTTTCTTAGGTACCAATAATGTTAGCATCGAATACTCATGCTTTCTGGTGCTAAAACCTTTTCTAGCAATTCATCAACATGTTTCTTCAATTCGTTAGCCTCTTTTGGATTCATCCTATAGGCTAGCCTATTAAGCAAAGTAGCTCATGGTACCAAGTCAATTTAGTGCCCAATCCCTCTCAATGGAGGTAATCCCCTAGGAAGCTTCTTAGGGAAAACATCAGAAAATTGTTTTAATGATTGTTGAACCTCATCTGGAATAGAAGAATCACTCTCTATCCTTAAAGTCTATCTTACATGTGACAAGTACATCAATTGCCCATAGCAAAGCCTTCTCAACCACTCCTTATGTCAACAATAAGAGGAAGATTCAATTCCCTAAACGTTTTTCTTACAGCCTTAGAATTCATAAGAAACAATTTAATCTTCTTTCTATTTAATAAAACAGACTAAGTATTATCCCTACTATTATGGTTCACATTTCAGTAAAATAACCAAGGACGTTCCAACAAAATATGAGATGCATTCATAGGCATCACATCACAAATCATCGCATCAGTATAATGATTAGGCAAAGAAATAGGGACCGATACTTGTTTAGTGTCATGAATAGAGCCCTTATCATTAAGTCAATGCAACTGATATGGTAGTAGATGAGCTATGGTTAGAAGTTGTAATTTCTCTACAAGTACTGTTGCTGCAACATTAGTGGCACTACTAGAATAAATAATAGCCACACAAATAGCCCTATTCACCAAAAATTTAATATGGAATATATTTTCCCTCTATTACCAATCAACAACTGGTATCACACTTAAATTTCTTCTCACTACACCATTTAAAGGAACAACAACCCCAACTACTTGCTTATTGGCACTTCCTCCTCATCATCCTCATCAAAAGTAGAATAACTACTTCTTTTCCCTTCATTATCACTCTTCAAAAAACCTTCATGAGTATAGACCACACATTGATTCTAACATTGGTCAACCATATGTCTAGAACCCAAATATTTAATGTCTTCAATTCTTTTCCTAACACTACTAGACTTAGACGACTTAGAAATGGACTTTCCCTTTTCATCACTACGTTTCTCATGATTCGAATCATTGTTTTCCTCATTATAATGACAACTAGTACCATTCTTTTTATCATCAGACCAATAAGATTTATTACTACTTTCAAATTTAGAAGAGTTACTGGAAGATTCATAATGTTTAGCATTGCCTTTCTATGTTCTCCGCCATCAACATTACCTCCTCCAAGATATCAATCCTTTAAAATTCCATAACATTGCAATATCATATCGCAAGTTAATGATAAACCGAGCAATAAATTGATCCGGACTCACCATGATTTGGCTACAAACAATATGAATTTCGAACTCTTGAATATTTAGCCACACCATTATTGCTTTGATACATAATGTGCAATCTCATCAACAACTCTTGGGTATATTAATCGAGAACAAACCTCTGCTGCAACAATTCTCATATCTCCGCTCAAATAGTAACATCACTCTCCCCATTCCTCCTCCTACTAGCCAATATATTCTTCCACCAATGTGCCACATAGTGTTTGAATTCAATAGCAATGGGTTTAACCCACTAAAATCATCATAATCTTGATAGTCAAAAAGCTTCTCTATTTGATCATCCCAATCAAAATACTTATTCACTCCACTGGTACCATCAAAAGATGAAACTTTCAATTTTACGATCTCAATATCGTGCAATCCTCTAGGCCTATATCTATCACGGTGATCATCCAAATTATCATCATAATCTCTAACTTAACATCCATACACTAGTTAGCACACATAGCTTCTACCTCTACCACGACCACCTACTACATCATGTCTACTACGGTGTAATTGGACATCCAGATTTAATCTCTACTTCCTTAGTGAATTCATGCTTATGAGTTTCTTGGTTATGAGGGTTTCCCCTAACAGCTTGCTCAACATTCCTTAGGGTTTTTGTTTGTTAATGCATCATCCTTTGCATACTTTACATCATTTCCCTCATAAAATCCATAAACTCACTTATATTAGTGTAGCTCCCAACCTTAAGAGTATTTGTATCCATTTTTGTTATCAGATTTACTCAACATCGTTAACAAAAACAAACCTATAATACAAGCAATCAAACTAATGAAACTTACCTCACAAGCAATCACCACCAAAGCCCTAAACCACAACTGGTAGCCTCAAGCTGTGATACTAAGGTAATAGGGATGAGAGAATTTATGTGTTTTTGGATCTAGCGATATATTGCAATCTAGGGATTTTTCATATATTTTTGGATTTTATAATTTATGTAAAACTAAAACTAAAAGATATGAACGATCGAACATAACCCTAATGATTGAAGAAAACAACAAAGAATAATCTTAAGAAAGAAAACTCAATACTATTCAAGAAACAATTTGTTAGTGATCTACGGATGATTTCCACTAACGACAGTACGAATTTAATCAACTAGGAAGGAAAGTTGAACTTAGGGTTTGGAAGTGAAGAGGACAGAGGAACACAGAAGTAAGAGATACAGTGGACAAGACTCCTGCACGTATGGGATGGAAGTAGAAGACAGAGGCTGAGCTTAAACTGGATTAGGCCGGGCTTATTTAGAGGGGCTTATAATGGGCCTGGCCATTTGCTAATTCATTATGGCATGGACCTGCTGTTTGTTATGTTTAGCTATTAGTATTCTATTATCAAGATGTTAGTATTCTGTTAGTATTCCATTATAAGCTGGCAACATGCTTCAAGCATGTACAGATACTAATATGTATAAGTATATGGTATTGTACTGCAAGGAACATACAAGTATTACAATTCACTATTAAATATACTTGCATTTGAGTATCAAAGAATTGGTTTGCATTCGAACCAAATACTGGATTACATTCAAATTTAATTCCTCCACGTTTCATCCGGTATCAGAGCCACTGCAGCCATGGGAGGAGAGCAACGTGATTTCAAAAAAATTGGAAGAAGTTGTGCGAGCTATGGTTGACAAGGTCGAGAAAAATGATGGATGGATTCAATTGTTCATGGACACACTCAAAATACAGCAAGCAGCACTTGATCAACAGGGTCAAGCACTTGAAGAGATCAGGCAACAACTGCAAGGCAATGTGGCGAGTGTTGGATCCCCTTCAAGCATCGAGTTTCAGGGAAAGAAGCATCCTACTGCTCCAGTGAAACCTGCACTAACAGCACTAACAGGAGTTAATGGAGAGTATCAATTACCAATGAGGGGCACTAAGCTAGAATTTCTTATTTTTAATGGAGATAACTTCAGGAATTGGCAGTTGAGAGCAGAACAATTCTTTGCTCTTGATGGAACCCCTGAGCATCTTAAGGTAAGCATTGCTTCCATGTATCTAGAAGATAAACAATATGAATGGTACATTGCTTATTCTAAATCTAGGACTGAGGCTTACCTAATGACATGGGAAGAGCTTACTAAAGCTCTTCAAGCTAGATTTAATGAGAAAATTTTCGAAGATCCCATGGCTGATCTTAAAGAATTACAGCAGATAGGTTCATTACAAGACTACCTAGATGAGTTTATGCATCTATCAACTCAAGTGCAACTACCTGGAGGTTACAGCTCACTTATCGCTAAGCTGGAAAGAGGAGAATCAGCCGGACAATTCACTTAGGAAGAGGGAATGCTTAGGAGGAAAGGAAGAGTAGTAGTTAGTCCATTTCAAGAGCTAAGGAACACTCATTACATCACTTTCATGGGGACCATTGGGTGGACATTCAGGATCCCAAGCCACTTATAAGAGACTAATTTCGGTCTTTTACTGGCCTAAGATGGAGAGGGAGGTGAGACAGTTTGTTCGAAACTATGAGGTGTGTCAAAAGCACAAATTTGAGAATGTGTCGAGTCCAGGTCTTATGCAACCTCTGAAGGTCCCTAATGAATGTTGGCAAGAAATAAGCTTGGATTTCATTGAAGGATTACCTAAATCCAATGGTAAAGAGGTAATCTTAGTAGTATTTGATCGGTTAAGCAAATATGCCCATTTTGTAGCTATTGCTCATCCCTACACTGCCGGCATGATAGCTCAAGTATATTTAGATCACATCTATAAATTGCATGGTCTTCCTGAGGTCATAACGAGTGATAGAGATCCTATCTTTATCAGTTCATTTTGGCAGGAATTTTTTAAGCCACAGGGTAGGGGATTCAATATGTTTACAGCTTACCATCTCCAAACGGATGGTCAAACCGAAGTTGTCAATCAATGTCTAGGTACATACTTAAGGTGTATGACCGGTGAAGAACCCAAAAGATGGACTCAATTCTTGTCTTTAGCGGAATGGTGGTACAACACTAATTACCACACTAGTGCTCATACCACCCTATTCTAAACATTATACGGCTATCCTCCTCCCATGCATTTGTCGTATGTTCCTGGGGACTCCAGGAATGACTCGGTGGATAGGATCCTAACTACTCGAGAAGACGCACTCAAACTACTCAAATTCCACCTCAAGCGAGCTCAGCATCGCATAAGCAATTGGTAGATCAGAAGAGATCTGACAAAGCATTTGAGATCGGGGATCTCGTGTTACTAAAGATGCAGCCGTACAGACAAAATTCACTCAGAAAGTCTAGAGAACACAAACAAACCCTAAGTATGTCAGACCATTCAAAGTCATAGACAAGATTGGAGGTGGCTTACTGATTGGAGCTGCCGGAGCATGCCAAGATCCACCCAACGTTCCACGTTTCTCAGCTCAAGAAGTTCCATGGACCTCCTCCACTCGAGCCACCAACAGTACTTGCAATTAGAATAATGGAGGAATTAAAGCCACAAGCTATCTTAGACAGGAGAATGGTTAAAAGAGGATTGCATGCAGAAACACAAGTACTTATCTTGTGGAAAAACAAGGCTCCATCGAAAGCAACGTGGGAATTTCTGGAGGACATGCAACTCCGCTTTCCAAATCATTCCTTGTGGACAAGGATGTTTGAAGGGGAGGAAGCTGATCTACGGATGATTTCCACTAACGACAGTACGAATTTAATCGACTAGGAGGAAAGTTGAACTTAGGGTTTGGAAGTGAAGAGGACAGAGGAACACGGAAGTAAGAGATACAGTGGACAAGACTCCTGCATGTGTGGGATGGAAGTAAAAGACAGAGGCTGAGCTTAAACTGGATTAGGCCGGGCTTATTTAGAGGGGCTTATAATGGGCCTGGCCATTTGCTAATTCATTATGGCATGGACCTGTTATTTGTTATGTTTAGCTGTTAGTATTCTATTATCAAGTTGCTAGTATTCTGTTAGTATTCCATTATGAGCTGGCAACATGCTTCAAGCATGTACATACTAATATGTATAAGTATCTGGTATTAATTGCAAGGAATATACAAGTATTACAATTCACTATTAAATATAGTTGCATTCGAGTATCAAAGAATTGGTTTGCATTCGAACCAAATACTGGATTACATTCAAATTTAATTCCTCCACATTTCAGTTAGTCCCACTTTTATAATCAAAAAGGAGGGTTGAATTGATTACAATCAAAAACAGAAATTTTAAACCTTTAAAATTAAAATCCCTTTTTAGATAAACAATTAAGAACAAGATTAGCAATCAAAATGAAATTGAAAATGCAAGAATTAAAAGGAGTAGGGAAAGAGAATCAGTCAATTATGTATAATGGTTTCGCCTTGTGCATCAGTCTACTCTTCCAACTCCACGTTGGGGACCCGATTGTCTTTACCGGTTGTGTTTCACTATATCAAAACAAATCGAGAGTACAATCGAGCCAACAACTTGGCAAAGTCTCACTTTAAATTCTTCCAAGCTTCTATACTAAGCTAATCACTCAATTACAATGATTTACAACTCTCAGAAACTTCTCAAAGAAGAAAAACAATCAATGAGGAATAAATATAAAATTCCTCTTCAATTGAGAACGAAACTATAACAAGAGAAATAAGATTTTGCTTTTATTGTGAGCTCTTGTCCTCTTCAAAATCTATACGTGCTTCCTTTTTTTTTTCCTTATATTTATTCTTGTTGAATCAATTTGAATTCAACGGCTAGGTTATCAAAATGTGCGTTATATTTCTTTTGATTTGAATAAATGATAATGTTGATTTGAATTCAAAAATTCCAAATATGTTTTAACCAAGATCTTCTTCTTTAGATTTATCTTATTATTGCCAAGATTTTCTCCTTCATATCTATCTTATTGTTGTTGAGATCTTCTTCTTCGGATTTTTTGTAATTTAAATTCAAAAATATGGATAAACTTGATAAGATATTCTTGTAAATATCATGATCTTCATCTAAAATTCGGTTAGATAGATATTGTTGTAATATCCCTTAAATTGTGAAGACTTATCTTCTTATAACAATCTTATTTTTATCTTGAACAAAATCTACACCTGTAACAACTTATCCTTATCTTCCTCAATTGTATTCTCAATAGAAAATATTAAAAAATATATATTGAAATCACGTACCAGCTTCAAAAAGATTTGAAGAAATAAATTGATTTTAAGTAAATCCTTGAGAAAAAATAGATGTGATGCAATCCCCATGACATTAGATCTAACTTTAGTGAAATCCATCAAGTATATTATCCAAATATACTTGACAAGTGGAGCTAGGCTTTGAAAAATGATAAAAATCTAACTTAAAAAGGTAATATGAGAATCTAGAAAATATTCATGTCAGACTTGAAGATTCTGAAATAGCTTCTATTGAACTTAATTTTCTCTCGTTGAAGGTTTTGAATTAGCTTCTGTCTAGCACATATTAAACATGTTTTCACTTAAACATTCTTTGCTAAACATTCTGAAGTTGCTTATGACATGGCTTTTAGCTAAACTTCAACATTTTCTCAATACTTTTGAAGTGCTCCTGACCTTTCAATCTCTATTTAAACTTTACATTTAAAGGTTTTGAACTAAGTTCTATCATGTTATACTTGTTGAAAATTCTCTTTAACCAGGTTCTGAAACTCCTTCTGACTTATTATAAAATCCAATTTACAAGTTTTATTTTATTTAAAACCTATACTTCGTGAATAAACGTATTAAATACTTTAATTCCCTATTGTTATTATCAAAACAATATTAAAGAACTTAACACAATTTATCACAAAGGATATCGAATTTTCAAAAGATGGATAGTTGTTGCTAACATAACCCTACTGACTCTTATATACTCCCACAAATAGGTTAAGGGCAATAATGGATCATAAAAGTCAAAACAAATAAAACAGGAAAAATCAAAAATAAACTTTGGAAATAAAACATTAAGGCACATTGCTTCATACAGCTGTGCATTGGAGAGTGACCTCCATTGGTTGAATAACCAGGTTTTGAAACAAGTTGCATCACGACCATAGGACCTAGGTTACAGTCCTGGGTGTGGTCGTAGGCTAGACCGTGTCATCCTCTGTGTTCACCTTTCTTCAATAACAACGTGCTTAGGGTCTTGAATATCAACACATCTTCAAGCTCTAGCATTGGCGTGGACATGCTTCAAGCCATGCAAGCCTCTGTAGCTTCATTTGTGTACTCAATTTCTACTACTATCTTGGACACAAATGTGATTGTCAATACTAGTAAGTCTTCCTTCAAGTTTTGCCTTTCCTCGAAGCTTGAGCACACCAAATCATGCCCAATAGCAAAGTGTATCATATAATCCTACAAATACTCCATTTCACCTTCATTCGGTTCATTCATAATGATTCATTGAACTAAGTTCATCGATCCTCTAACTTTAGGTCGTCACCAATCCGAATGAACCATGATTCCTATAGACCATGTACTAGTCTGTGACTTATTTAACTCATTTAAGAGTTACGTAACCTCGTACATGACTATGCACTAGCCTATGTACATTGTAACCTCTTTTGATTCACCTTTTTCCTTTCTAGAAGTTATTGAATTTTGTTTAATTCTTTTTTCTATGACTAAATTTTAATCTGAGATTGCGAAACCTAAATGCTAGTGAGGTGAAAAGAAAGTATTATCTATAGGTGAGTTTAGAGATATAATAGGTTCCAAAATCTTAATTATAATTTAATTCAAGTTAAAGGACCCTAGCGCTCAATATGAATCAACTTTCTAAGTACATGTATACCTTATTTGCTGCTTATGATTGCCTAAGGTAGAAACATAAACTGATTAATTGATTCCCCAATTGTAAGATTGTTTTGTTGCTTGTATGTGGCAACTAGGTAAAGAGTACCCATGCTATTATCATGGTATCGATGATCCTGATGTGGCGTTATCCTAAGTGGATATGTACTAGGAGAGGATCTGGCTAAATCTAAGTGATTCTAGTGTCATGAATACTGGCGGGTCTTCAATATCCAATATATTAGTATACTTATGTATATGGTTAGCCGGATACTGATTATCCCTTTCGATGCATGCTCGGCTTAAAAGATAGAGATAATGAATTGACTGTTTGTTGCATTTGATGTATGTGTATACATGTAATTAAGAGATTGGCTTTTCATGTGCATGTGCTTATGGCGTTCCATATTGTATTCTGACTCATTCCATTTCTTTCTTAGTTACAAGTGATTTTCCTTTAACACTTGACTTGTCCGGATATGACGTTATATTGGACTATGTTAAGGATACTAGTGGAAAAGATTACCCAACTGACTATTAAATTTGGTTGTTAGTCTTATGGACACTAAGACTCCTATTATAAATATGTTATGGTTTGAACCTTTGTAATTTAGCGTGTTGTAATCAGGCATGGACACTTAAGTTATCTAATGATGGATGTTTTGTTTTTGAATTGATGGATTCTCTAAACCATCTACTAGTACCACTATGTAAGTATTGGTCACTTGTATGTGTCAGGGAGTTCAATGCCATGTGTTTGATGACTTGAAGTTAATGCAATATATGTGCGTTTGAAGATTAATTATTACCATTTATTAAGGCTTGTAGTAGATTCTGATTCTTAGCTTGTCTACAATTGATTATGGACACATAGTGAACTATAAATAACCTTAAATTTAAGGTCTTGTGGCTTTATTTTCAATTCTTGTACTTTCATCACACACACACTCTTTAACTTTTTTTTTTTACCTTACTTTTTCAGTTTTCTCTCTCCTCTTCTCTCTTGTTGGAATCAATCAATCCCATCTATATTTGGCCGCTCTCTCTCTCTTCCTTTATCTCATGGACTCTCTCTCTCTCTCTCTCTCTCTCTCTCTCTCGATCACTAATCACATTCTTTTTACTCCTCCTTCCAAGAAATTATGATTCAATCCATGATTTCAATGCAACATGAGACCATAGGTTGAATAAACTTACTTAGATACAACATTTTTGAAATTATTTCTAAAAAATTTGGATTTTAAAAATTTCTCTTTTAAATTTGTTTTTTTTTTAAATTTCCTTTTCTCGATATAATAATATCCTAGAACCTATACTTTTATATAGGTTTTAAAGTGATTATAGGATATGAAGACATTGTAACTATATCCTATACCATGAACTGCCGTAAAATCTTCAATTACTCACTAGAAACCTACTCAGTTGACTCAAGTATTATAGGGTTTGGTGAATAGTAGGATAAATTTATAACTAAAGCATGCCCTACAGTCTTCAATTACTCAATCTTATTGATAACAAGAAATGTAGTAGTATATCATATTAAAGTAAATTATATCAAAAGATATCAAAATTTGTAGTAAGTTCATTTAAGGTATCAATGTTTCAAGTAGTTTAAAAGTGAAATCAATAATTAGGGATAAATTCATTTGAGGTATCGATGTTTCGAGTGGCCGAAAAGAGAAATTGATGTTTTGAAAAATGAGTTAGGCAAGGTATTCATAATTAACTCTAAAGAAAAATTAGGGAAGGTTAATTGAAAATTAATTTAAGTGTTGATACCTAAGAAAATTAAGGAAAGTTAATTGAAAACTAATTTAACTATTAATACCTCAAATGAACTTTGCAAAACATTAATATCTCATTTGATTCACTTTAAAAATGTTAATTTCTTTTTAATCATTCGAAACGTTAATTTTTTAAATGAACTTACCCTAAATATTAGTACTCTTTATACAGAATTTTCAGTAAGATGATTATTGTACTCGATAAAAAACTATGTAGCAAACGAGGCTCCTTTTTTCAGTAAGCATGATTATAAACATTCAAGATTTATAGTTTTATGTCTATCATTACTTATGTCAGATCGACACCATGTAATATTGAGTTTGAATTAGGATTTCAAATCTTGATTTAAATTCTAGCTTAGATTAATCTCAAGGTCAAAATAATACACGATTAATTTACCCAAACTCTAACAAGCTCATGGTTCCATCCTTTAAAAATGACTTAACCTCAACGCGATGTGATTTTAATTATAATTATATTTTAATGCGGTTAGATTAAAAGTTAAAATTAGACGTTGGGTCATGATTTTATTAAGCTGAATAAAACTTAAAACTTTAAATATTTATAGTTATTAATGCAAAGAAGAAAACAATTTCACCATCTTATCTGGAACATGGCACATTTCGTCACCGCAATATTAGGCATCGTTGCAAATAACAAATTCTCAACATATCATCCAAGGGATGTCAAATATCATCAACAAGCTTTGTCACTCATTTAATTCCAATTTGGTTTATAAAAGTGGTGCTTGATGAGCTAGGACGAATTGTCTTGCTAGGCCAATGAGGGTTAGAACTATGGTCCATGCACCAAGGTGAGCCTGGTTTTCCAAATCAGCGCAAAGATCTGATTCTACGATGACCTGAAACTGAGTATTCGTCATTTTTATTTTGGTGGCTAGTTAAATCAATTATAATGGATTATTTTCATCTATATCCGATTTATATAATCTGTTTTATAAATAAAAATATTATTTTTCATCTATATTTGTTTCTTAACATATATACAAAAAGGGATTTGAACATATTTTATTCTATTAAGACACCATATTTATTAAGCTAAGCTAACAACAAATAGCACTGGTTCATAGAAAATATATAACATTTCTTTTGTTGGCACAACAGCGTTGAAAAAGGTATTTTAATGTTCCAACGGCAAAATCTATCAAATATAACAGCCCTTACAGTTAATGTAAGTAGAACACAAGTTTGCAATAAATACATGTCACCCAATATACGATAAGGGAGATACCTAAGTTAACACGAACTAGAGTAAATAAAGTTAAAGGATTTAGGAAAAATATAATAACTTTTTTAGAAAAATTATACAAATCGGGATAGATAAAAAATAATATCAGAATTAAGCAATTTGAACTTTTTTCTTAAAGAGATGATGTTATAAGTGGTTGACTACATTTTTTTAAGAGACAATGTTAGTGTAAATATACTAAACAATAAACTCGTATTTTAAAGAAACAAGAGATAAAAACAGAATCAACCTCATCTTTTGAAAAAATAATATTGATTTTACAACACTAAGCTCATCTGTCGAAGAGACAAGTTTAATCACTTACAATTTCATTTTTTCGAGAAATATATTAGTAGCATTTTTATAATTTTTAAAAACATATCAATATTTATATCCTTTTCCGCTAGATTAAACGGGTAACTGTTCTTGTAGAACACTATTTCCACATACTACAGTCTAACACCTTCAAAAAGAAATATTGAAGTCCATAATATGTTATTGGTAAAGTTCAATGTGAATTGGCTGGATGGAAAGGAAAGTTCCTACGTATGGCTCGTCGCTTGATGTTGGCTAAGCCTGTCCACGAATCTATCTATCCCAACTTATCACATGAAAGTGACCTCATTACCGATTAGCGTTACAAACACAACAGATCAAAATTTTATATGAAGAGGAAAGGATAAAAGAAGATAAACAGGGTTGCATGGGGTAAGATCACAACACTTAAAGGAACAAGGAGGATTGGGCATAAACAACACTGCTGGAAGAGACAGATCAGGGCAAATGAAGAGGGTGTGGGAATTTCAGGAAAGAAAACCATTTTGAGGAAGTGCTTCAAAGATGAAATATAGAAAGAGGATATGTGGAAAGTTACTGGTGTACACAGAACAGGGACTGCCCTTTGCGGACAGGGTTGGTCAAAAACCAAGAACGGTCGGAAACAAAATGGATCTTGTACTTTAGGCAATGTGTTAGTAAAGCAAAATCTAGATATACTCCTGGTATGAGTTGGAACCACCATCTAAAATATTTCGTGGGCCACTGACTGATGATGTACATCAACACACAGCCAAATAGTCTTGGATTTCAGATATGAAGTGAAATGAAGATATCACTAGTTTTTTTTTTCAGGTATATACACTTTTTTTTAATTTTTTTAATAAATTATTTATTTAGATATAGATACAAATAAAAATAAATTACAGTTCACCTAAAAAAATCAAATATTTTAAATATAAATCAAATATAAATGTAAATCGAACATATTTATATATTTCATTTCAATACAAATATAGATACATATGAAAAACAGACTACCAAGACTCATGACTAATCATTAAATGATAAGACGAATGGTTGAGAGACAACACAGGTCCAACTCACCTTATTTCTCATGAATAAGAACAGATTTCTTTGGATGTTAAGTTCTAAAATTCAACTAAGTGAGATGTACAGATCTCTAGAAGGACAGCCAAAAATAAAAAATAAAAAAGCAAACTGAATTTCCAAAATGGCTATGGACTACATCCTTTCGTCTAGTCCTAACAGTAAACCCATTTTTATGGAAAATATTTGGAGAGTTTAGTTTACCGACAACGCAGCGTGTCAACCAAGTTTTACCAGGACACAACGCTAGATGTCCTCGGTGAAATTAAAGTTGCGAGGATGCAGAGCATGCTTTAAATATCATCCCCTAGGGTCGTGTCAATACTCAAAATAGCATAATATCTGGCCACAGTCCGTGATATGGCGTTTACAGGTTTATTTGTTTGTTGGTATATTATAAATATAGAAATTTTTTCAAATTTTTTACTAATAAATTATTCATAAAAATTAGATACAAATAAAAAAAATTAATAATTTTCATTAAAAGATCAAATATAGATAAAATATAAATATAAATCGGATATATTCATACATATCATTTTGAAAAAGATACAAATACAAATAAAAAACAGGCCATCCAAACAGACCCTACAACTTTGATAGGATATGATTGTAAATTCTGCAGAGGCATGGCATGGGCTATGCAGCGCAACCATCTTTCTTGCCCGATAAATTTATTTTCTTTGCTTTAATAACAATCCGGTAAAAACAGGAATGATATACTCTTATGGCCATACGGAAGAGAACATCCTGATTCATCATACAGATTTGATGCAGGGCATTTGAATGAATACCATGCATCCATGAGAAAGAAGAGAGAGAGGTTAGATAGCTAAAATATACAGCATGAAAGCAAGACCACGGTGGCAAAATTTAAATATTGATGCTTCTGTATCTGGTAATAAAAAGCAACAATGTGTGTGCGCGTGTTAAAAGATGAAGAAGGGAATTGCATTTTAGGGTACTCAAAAAGTATTTTCATCTATTTCCTTCGTAAGTTGTCAAACACGAAATAATTATTACACTTCATTCTACTTCTACTCTTTTTTTTTTTTCCCCTTCCTTCCACACTTTTCCATCTATTTTTATTTTACACAAAGTTGCTAGATACAGTGTAAAGAAAAACAAAGGTACATACGACTCTTTACTTGCGGTAAATATGATGAAAAGAGGAAAGCCTATTGGACACAGAATTTTTCATATTGTGAAATCTTGCAGGGCGAAAATCTGCTGCCTTCATGAAATAGACCTTTCGTCAATGCCCAAGGATGGCTAGGAAGACAGGAATGAAGATGCTATTTTTCATCCCCCTTCATCTAATGATATTGTCTGTTTGTTGGCCGATGTTCTACTGCTTCGGATGTTTTTGATGTTTCTTATCTTCCCATTGGCATTGTATGTATATTCAGAGTAAATGAAACCGGTTTCGTCCAGTAATAATAATAAATGGATAAAAGACCCAGAAATTTGACGCATTAACATAAGCTGAGACCCCCAAAAAATAATTAAATAAATAAATGAAACAGGATCGTGCACTTTAAAGTCATTATTGCATGGAACATGCGTCGAAGAGACTAAATCTAGAACTTTAACGTTACTAGGTTAACATTTAACTCCGTGTGTCGATGCCTAGATTTCTAGGATGGAAGCACTGCAGGAATAAGCATATGACTCGCCTAAGAAATATCCACTTCTGTATCATATCACCCAGTAATGGACATACTATAGTTTACTAAACACATCAAAATTTGTCATGGTAATACGGCCATATGCATAGAAGGTACATTCCTGCAACACGGGCAAAAAGTCCATATGAAAACAGTGAGTTAATAGACTGATCGCAAAGACTGGAGATGTTTCAAATTACAAGATCATGCAATTCTGTTAACTCAAAGGAAGGATCCGTTGACATGAGGGACGATAATCTCCAAGTCCCCGAAACCCAGAGAAAGAATAGTACACTGTATTCTTAATACCTATGGTATACTAAGTTCTGATTGAAGTAGCAGAAAATTGCTGAACAGAGCTGTTTACTTGAACTCGCTAACCATCAATGTGAACACAACAAGCTGCTTGGAAGGACCACAGCCTGATCTCACCAGTCAAAAGCTAATCACACTTGATGTTCCTGTAGATCCTCCTCACAAAGAGATTGGAACCGAGAAAACCAACAGCTCCTGCAGATTTTTTTTTGGGGGGGGGGTGGAAGGCCACAAAAAAAAAAAAGCGATTGAGAAACATCTCTGCAGATAAATCATGATGAGCTTCTTGCCAACAGAATGTCTTAGGAATATCTCATTTTGAGAGTCAAAAAGAAAAACAAAGAATCATATATATAACAGATTAAACTAAGCATCAGCTGCCTCAACCAAGCATTGCATGTCCACTCGGAACATTTTTATGATACAAAAGCAACCCGCTTTATTGACAGTCTGCCTCTGTCTGAAGGTTAGCATGTCCGCTACTAATACAAATGTTTTCCTTCTCATGACATAAAGCTTTCTATTTTGACAGCCACTGACTTGAAAGACTCAAGGTGGAATTGAAAAGGAAAATAATTAAGGTAAAAGGCAATATCATACAGGAAAACAGAAAACGTACCACAGAGAATTCCCAAACCGAGACAGAACATCAATGTGTATCCAAAGTAGAAGCTGGTCTGAAAGAACCCAGTCATTTTTGTCTTCACGTGATAGTAATATATAGAATACAAGTATACATAAATTGCTGTTGACGCTGCAGAGAAGAAGGACGTCCATTGCCAATGATAATTCTCCGCATTCAGCAGGAAGTATGTTCCCACAATTGTTACGCAAACCGTAACAATAATGAGAATCAAGAAGACCAGCAACATAAATCCATAGACATAGTAAACCTGTTTTTCAGGCAATGGAAAGTGTAGTCAGCAGGTTAGTTTAAGATTAAGCTGCAAAACATTAACCCCAAGGAGTTGGCTTGCAAAGAGATACAAGAATTCTTATGCCAACTTGCATGAGGTCTCTGGGTTCAAATCTCACTATGCACACTTCTTGGAACTATCTGCATAGTACATGCTGTATTTAACTGATGCATAGGTCTTATAGGATGGTTCAAATGCCAGAAGGTAGGCAGTTTAATTATGGCCATGCCCCTTTGTTGCAAATCAGATAGAAACAAGCTCTTCTCTGATATTATAAAGAACCTACCTTGTAGTTCCAAAAGGATGTAAAGACGAAGTACATTTCAATAAATATGCTTCCAAAAGGTAGTAATCCTCCCATCAATGATATGACAGATGGCGTAAGATACCATTTCTTCTCAGGAATGGGACGAGGAATGGTCTTCACGCGACATGGGTTGTTGGGTGCACCACTCCAATTTCTTCCAACAACTGTACCAAGAAGTGCTAGAGGGAAAGAGATGAATGCCCAGATGACAAAAACCACCACCATTGTGCCAAAGGGAATAGCAGCCAAAGAACCATAAAATATAGCAACTGTATTCAGGATGAAGCCTATGCCAAAGCACATAAAGGGGAATAGAGATGCTGTGAGGATCATTGATTTTATCCAGCTTTTACCTGATGGGAAGCAACAAACCATATGATTAAGCTCGCATAAGCACACCAAGAAACACCAAAAAAACTGAACACAGATTAAGCACACAAGGAAGGTAACTAGTAGGTGCACAATTCGAGGTGGATGGATAAATGCGAGAACACTCAAGTACTAACCATCTATAAAAATGCCTTACCACCATTACGAGAGTACATTCCACCACTGACGTATCCAGCAATAAATGATGTGAAAGCATAACATAAGATAAAAGTTGTAACAATGGCTCCTCTCCTGGACAATAATAGCAGCACATAAAAAATGAGAAGAAACAGCGATTAGAATGAAGTGAACTGAATGACACTTCTCTGAAGTTTTGCAAAATGGGCACCGATTAATACTTGATGAAATATTAAAAAATTAATTATATGATGAACATTAATCAGAAAAATATCTATGAAGTCTGAACATACCCCACATACAACATCCCAACAATAGCTAATAAGATAACCAGGAGAACAAGCAAGGCAAGCTGAGAGCCAGTTCCAACAAGAGCTGAAAGAAGAACTAAATTACGAGGAGAGCGGAAAACATCTCCATGGACAAGCTTCCAGCCAGACTCCTCACTCACATCCCTTTCCTAAATTAGTAATCCAAATAAAAGAGATTTCAACCCCCTGACATATATCCTCCAGTTTATACATGAGAAAGAAGAAATGATATTACCAGTGTTTCTAAATCATCATCTTCCCTTGCATATTTAGCATAATCATTCCTTAGTGTTCGCATCAAAATCATGGACACCAAACCAGTAAGGAAGATGACCATCATGAAGGAGTTGAAAATGGAAAACCAATGAATCTGCATGAGCAGTGGAAAAGAGCCATGTCTCATTAGCAATTTAAGGCTAATAATCTGCATTTTCATTCCACCCCTTTTAAGACTGCATCGACAATAAATTTACCAGTCTTCACACTGATAAAATGCTCTTGGGGAAAGATGTTTCATTACAGTAGATGCAATTTAATTCATTCATTTGTATATTGCATCAGAACCAGCTATATAACACACCTCACCTGGTGCTCAAAGAACGGATAGTCCAAATAAACATCAAAGCGGCGTCCAAAAGTCACATTAGTAGGACTCCATTTCACTGAGTATGTCAAATCAACAGTCCTCCCAATTTCTAGGGGTTTGGGATTTTCTTGAGACAGATTGACATGAATAATCTGTGGAACAAATTTTATTCAATATTCACATACAATATGGTGAAATATTAAAAAACAAAGAAATGTCCTATGTGCTGTAAGAGCATGCCTGATCATTATTATATCCAATTGTGATAGCCTTATGAGTAAAGAGAACATGCTTGTCACTATCGCTGTTCTTCTCAGGGTGCAAAGCTCCAACATATCCTTAAAAAAGAAAAAATCAAAAGAAAAGGGAAAAAAAATAAAGTTTAATTGCAATGCTTATTTCAGGAAAGCCAATTGAAAATTTCAAGCTTGTAAGATACAATGAGTAGCCTACCCCACAAAGGAAGATCATCTGAACATGCACCAAATCACCGCCCAGAAAAGCAAGACAAGTTAAAGGAAGTAAGTGAGAGCCATGTTAAAAAATCATCCACCAAAGAAACATTCAAAAGTAAAAGTGAAATTTCTACTGCAGAACAAGTTGAGTACTAGAGAATTGGTCATAACTAAGAAGTTTATTTATGCACTTGCTTTCTTCAGTAAGTAGTAGATTTATCTATCTATTATTTTCAAGCGGAAGAATCTTTCAACTTGCTCCAGACGCTTGGATAAGCAGAGACAGACGCTGAGGCAACAAAAGGCATGTTCTGGATGGCCCGCCCTGTAACTAAATCAATCTTAGAACACCTAGATGTTTAGGCAGATCTCGGCTACTAACATGCAAGACTCCACTCACAGAGCAAGAATCATCTGGAACACAAACAAATTGTCAATGCCAGCAAATTTCTCTTAGTTGGCACTTTCTCTCTTCTCAGCTAAGCATCAAACCTGGTGCATAAAGCTTTAAAATAAAAATGAAAAAAGCATAAGCTCCTCAAGAGAGCTAGCATTTTTAACAAAATTGAAAAAACAAGGCAAATCATGTTTCAATATTATTTCCAAAATGCTAACATGCAATTGCTCTTAAAAATCAAAACAATGCATCTTGATGTAATATTTATTATTTAATGCTCCTCTTAATAGTGAAGAGGCCATGTCTGAATGGAACAATATTTCTTCTCTAACTTAAGACCAGAAGTTACAAATCACAATAAGCAAGGAAACCAAAAGGCACTCTCTCCTTTAATCAACTAAAGACGTACCCATGAAAAATTCAAACCAGTAGTTGTTCTCAACCGCATCCTTAAACTGTCTAACCTTTGCTTCATCAAGGTGAAGCTGACAGATTCTACCTTTATCCACATCCTCTGCAAGGAAAAACATGCATTGGTATCAGCAGCTACAACTAAAAATTTCATAGCAAGTTTGACTCAAAAAAAAAATAAGGAAAAGCAGAGCCACGTACTTCTAAATCTTATGTCAATCTGGCTATCAATGAGTTCATTTCCACCAAGGACCTCACCAAGACCACCCCATTTGTGGGCAGCATCAGAAGATGCATGGCAAAAAGGAAGGCTGTGATAATTGTAAGTCTCTTGAGGGTTATTATAGGGACCTACTTTATTAACCCAAAGGATAACTCGTTCATCTTGTTGATACTGATGAAAAATGAAAACCACGCAATTTCCATTAGAAAAAAAATTATAAACATCTAAATATGTTCCCAACTACTAAAACCCATATAGATCATATCCTCCAGCATGATAAGCTGAGTTGTGTATGGATAATCTAGTACTAAAGATGACAGGACCATACAAAAGCCAACTCAGTTGCTCATAACAAGAATAAAAAACGGGGTGTACTGCAAGCTATATTCAGCTTCAAGAATGAGTCCCCACTAGCATTTTACACCCAAGCCTAGTCAATGAAGTTGGGTAGTTACAGGGAAAAGCTCATATACAAAGTTTTCCACAGTACCAGAAACAGACCTGGTTCAATACATAGAAGGAGACAAATTAACAGTGAAGATCTACAAAATCGATACACGATGCTAACGCAAGTTGTCACTGTACTTTTCTAATCCCATTTCAAACATGAGTGCAAAAGCAACAGACCAAATTAATAACTTGACTTCATATTCCTGAGCTGCCACCACACTTCAATTTGATGGCCATGTCTCCAGGCATTGTCCAAATTAAACAACAGATGACGAGATAGATTAAAGTGAAAAGTGTTGTCGCTAATGCATCGCCAACACTGGCAATACCTATAGATTTCCTACCCCTAAAACACCAATTGAACAGGTCATTCCATAAACAGGTATTAAAGGCTATTGGGAATTCTGAAAACGCCATTTGCTCGTGCAAATCATAAAACAGCCGATCTAAACCTAATGCTACAGAGTAACTAAAATCGCATTGCTTTAAATCAAATTAGCTTCGGGTCAAAACCACAGAGATCAAGAGCGACTGGATGACACGAATCGCATGTCCATGCCCAATAATTCAAATTAAATGCAAGAACATGTTAACCAAGAGATCTCGCTAATTTCCTCATTAAGGGGGGAAAAAAAGTAACTACATAAAGAGGAGAGTGAGCTTTTTTATTACCCTGTGATCCGACTCAGAGGCGGAAGCAAGAGAGAGAAAGAGCAAGGAGATAAGAGACAGAGATAGAAAGGGGAATAATCGGAGAGATAATAACATTGCGATGAGAAATCGGAGGTCAGATCGGAGTGAGTTGAGGTGGATATAACACTTCTCTTCTCTTGGTCGTTGTTTATTTTGAATTTCCCTATTGCTAAATTAGGGTTTTTGGTTTTGCTCTATCTTATGGTTTCTGTATGGTCTGATGAAATTTGTGTCCTGACCCTGACCCTGACCCTGACCGAGACCAACACCATCAGTTCTCTGACAACTGAAGAAGAGACTGATTTGCTACTAGTTACTCCGTGAAAAAACAAGAATTAATGAAAACAACCCGATTGGATATCATTAGCCCTTTTTTTAATTTTTAAATTTTTTTTTCCAGCATGAGAGATCTTTCCAGGCATTTCTTTTGTCTTGCTTAAATGGTAATTTTACATTATCTAGGTGGCAACGGTATGAAGTTACCAAATATCCTTTACTTAGGGGATGGGACGTCGGGACACCGCCCAACGACACTGATGTCGCAAAAGCTAATTGATCAATATTTTCAAAATGAATGATGATAAAATTTATATTCTCGAACATAAAATGTTCAAATAGAACATGAACATAGTATAGATTGCATGTTACATAAAAGAGATGAATCCCTCTTTTTTAGAATAATTATACATATTATAAAAGCAAGATCAGGAATAGTTTTACTATTATCTTAATTTCCATATGAAATTAGGAAATAAAGTTATAATGGTTGTTTGAATTTTGAGGGTTTTTTTTTTTTTACTTTACATCAAATGAAATAGAGATTTTATATGGTCTGTTTCTCATTTGTATCTGTATCTGTATCTCTATTTGTATTTGTACCTGCATCTGTTTGTAATCTGATGTTTGGGAAACTGTTTGATCTGTGTCTGTTTGAAAAAGGCTATTTAGATAAAGCTGTTTGATCTGTATCTGATCTATTTCTATTTCTAACCTCATGTTTGGATAAACTAACTATTCTCTTGCACTCCTAATTTGGCGTTGTTGTTGTTGTTGTTGTTGTTGTTGTTGTTATTAACACTAGTAGTGGTGGTTGTAGCAGTACTACAGTTCTGTTTGGTTGGTCTGTTTGTGGTTTGTATTTGTATATTTAGCTCCATTTGTTTGTTATCGGGCATTTAGGAAACTACATGATCTATGTTTGTCTGGAAGAGGCGATTTGGAAGATGTTGTCTGACCATTTTCTACTATGCTTTTGTTTTTGTCTCTGTAGCTATTTCGAACCTCTTGTTTGGATAAACAGTTTGCTCTGTTCTGCTCCAACTTCAGTTATTTATGACATTATTAATATTACTACTAATAGTAGTAGCAATAGTACGATTATTATCGTTGGTGTCTGTTCATTGGTTATTCAATTCAAAAAGCTAATTGTCATTGTACCAACTTGTTTTTTGAATAGTTTGAATATATATCCAAATTAAATAACATAGTAGTAGTTACATGTAATTACATGATACTACATCTAAGTTGTATGTGATATTGCTGATAAGTCGGTGGCAATAGCATCTCGTACTCCATTCATCCCCTAATGACCACTTGAATTAGTCACACTACTACTCTCATGTTCCTAGTTAACCGTAGAGCAATTTATTCCTATAGCTTCTTCACTTGGAAAAGTACCATTGACATAAGGATTGTCACCATCATTCATTAAAATATAATTATGAAAAGCCATCGTAGCAAGCACTATTTTTATCCGTTTACTCATTTTATAACTGGGCATGCTATAAAGAATACGGAACATATTCTTCCATATTCAAATGTCCCTTCGATAATGTTTCGAAGAGACGAATGCCTATGATTAAATAGCTCATTTGGATTTCTTGGTGGGTAACTCTGCCGAAACTCAGACCCATGGTATCTCTCTCATTTGTATGGAGCTAGAAATCCACTTTGATTTGAGAATCCCGAGTCAACCAAGTCGTATTTTCCTATACAATTGATATTTTCATGAGAAAGAGGATCGAACGAAGGTAGAGTTTAATGTAACACGCTGCAAATGTCATATTTGCACTACTTTTACCTGGGGGGGCAGCCGTAGAAAGTTGAATTGAGGATCAACTAGTACACGAGACAAAACATTAGCATCATGAGTTTGTACATCTGCACCTGCAGCTACAAATGTAAATCTATAGTCAAAATCACAAATGCATAACATATTTTGTGTGACTTCACCCTTTTTGTTTGCATTTATAATTCGGTCTTAGTGGGAACATAGGCAACAATGTGAGTTCCATCCATTGCTCCAACATAATCTTGTAAAGCAAAGTGTATAAATACATGGAAACATTAATATCGATATATGAACAAACTCAACAAAAAAATAACGACCTTGAAGAATGGGAAGTATTTGTCACTCTGTCGTATATGTAATGGAATGTCAGGAAACTCGAGATGCGTAGGTTTTATTATTTCCCTAGACAATTCCACTGCTGTTGTGAGAACGCCATTGAAGTGTCGAAATACCGTCTCCGATGAATGTTGAAACATCTCATGAACTAATCTTGTTATAGCTCCATGATCGACAATAAATATAAATATCCCTACCTTTTCTTCTATAGCAACTCCCCTACTACTAACAAGCCCATGTTGTTCCAAGGTTGAACATAATCTACGAAACAAGTATGGGTTCAACTGAACATGTTTTGACATTTTCTTGGGTTATTATGATTAAGTAGCTCATCGATAAGGTCTGATCCCCTTCTTGTGGAATTGTAGCATGGTGTGCATTTGTGTACGTGCTTCTCCATTATAAGATATATTGTTGACACCTTCATCGGATTTTCCTCGAAGGCAGAATCCATTTGTGTTCCATGGTTTTCAAACTCAAGTTTCTATGTAGAATCGTTAAAGGGTCCATAGAATCGGAACGTAAAATCGAAACGTAGAATCGTAAGATTCTACAACTAATGTTGCTTGCAAAAACCATCGATGTACTTATAAACTAATAAAACTTTAAATAAATTATGAAAATAAAGAATTTAATATTAAATTAGTTACATATAACCGAAATTTAAGTTTTACCAATCATAATTTACATACTATCATTAATATATTTAGTGCAATTTTATAATTAACATAATGATTTTTATTTAATGATGATTCATAATCTACAATTATTAAGAATATTGCAAATCATTTAAATTATCATGTGTGAGTAGCTAGTTTCGTGCAGTAATGAACATTTTCATGTTCGCTATATATTTGAACAAAAAATCATTACATTTATGGCAAATAAATTATATATAGAAAATTATTAAAAAAGGAAAAAAAATATAGCACTATATATATATATATTAGTTTAATTTTCATTCAAATTGTTCAAAATATATCTATATATAACTAAAAGAAAATAACTTTTTGAAAAATACAAAAATAGAAATAAAAGGAAAAATATTAAAAAAACTAAAATTAAGTTAGATTTAGATAAATATCAAGAACCAACCCCAAAAATCCTAAATTTAAATATATTAAATTGATTACATTTTTAAAGTTCGAATAGGAAAAAAACAGTGAAAAATTATAACTTTACGATTTTACTATGATTCCACTTACGATTCTACCACCAATTTTACTTACAATTCTACTTATGAGTTTACTCAAAAAATGATTTTGTATGCGAGTTGAATCAAAATCTCATCATCAACTCTTAACTTATAGAAACGTATGAGTTAACTCACGAGTTTGACAACCATGTGTGTTCCTGTAAAATTGAAGTTCAATTGACAAATGTATGTCTATATCTATAGCAATTTCATAAATATGGTAGCAACAACAACAGCGAACACAAATCAACATTGAGAATGAAGTAAGAAACTTAAACTTTCTTGAAAAGTTATATAACATAGCATCATAGTGCGAATTACATTTAATGAAAAAAAAATTATGTTATTGTAGTTGGTCTCCTTTCATCCAATCAATCTCTCGTAGTAAAAATCGAGTTTTTATTTCTAAGGTTGGGCAAGTGACAAAAAACTTCATGCTTAGTGGGGTCCATAAGGACATCTGCAGCATCCAAGCCTAACTGGCTATTCTCTATAATACCAAGCAGTATCCACACCTTTTGCATCGCTGCCTTCATACTCTGAGGATCGTCGCCACTACAAACAAACATGGAGTTGCTGGAAGATCTTGCTTTCATAGATGCAACTAGCTTCCCCAAATCATTTGTAATATCTTCCTTAGAGTATCACTTCTTCCCAACTTGTTTTTTAACATTGGATGTAGATGTTTTTCTTTTTACAGAAGATTCTTTAGCCTGCATCATAGTTCGGAAAAAGCTATCTTCATTGAAATCATCTTAAGCTGATGTCATATTATCCTAAGGATCAAAAAATTGTAGATCACCTTATGAATCTCCACTTCCTTCCAGACTATCTTGTGGAGGTGGAATAGATGATGAAGGAGCCCATAACTTGTCATTGGTCCCCTTTGTGTCTCTAAACATTTCCTCAAGGCTCTCCTTGTACCACAACCCCTGTGTATGGAAACAGAGAATACTTCTTTTGTTACTCCTTGTGTATTCCTGCATTACAAATAAGCAAATACATCCCGTAAATAAAGTGGTTTTATAGTTTTATTATTAATTGAATAGTGAGAAGTCTTATTGGTTGTACATTTACCTCTTCTATTGCACGCCACCACTCATCTGGTATGTTGTAGGTATCAACAACTTCATTCCATCCTACTCCCGGTTTCGCGTAGCTTCAGCCAATTCCACTTCACCCATTACTTCCGCAAGGAACCCCATTTGTTCCACAATTGTTTCAAGTTCAATTTCCTTCCCCTAATTTCCTCGAATTTGGCACCTACTTCCCGTAAAGTTGCATGCTGCAAGCGGCCACTGCCACGTTTACCTAACCCAACTTGCTCTAAACACAAGTCGATGAAAATAATTGTTTCCTCCGAGCTCCAATTCACCCAATCACCAAAATTTTCCAAAAAAAATGGAACAAAAAACACAAGAAAAGTTGATATATACGATACGGTATGCCAATCACTTCCCTTCACTTATAATGTGTACAACGAAATGATTAGTACTATTACACTAGTTTCAAAAGCTACATAAACACACATAAAATTCATATTAATTTAATACTTATTTCTTATATGTCATTTAACAACGGAACTATTAAAATACATACTATTTTAATACTTTCTACTATTTGAATGTGTTTTTTTATGACCTAGGCAGTTTCATGGGCAAAAAATTAGCAAGTTGTATTGTAAATAGATATACTTCATGTATCTATAAACAACAACATGATACTAAAACATGGCAAATCTTTCTAGGACGAAGCAAAAATGATACTAATAGATGTTTAATTGATTTTGCATTCCACTAATTTACATTATTTTCTCTATTGCAATGATCAAGTTTAATAAGTTCACGGTTCAATGTCTCTCCATTCCTGTTAGAAGAAGTGGATACAAGTAAACACGGTTCAATTCATCCAATTCCAAAACCTATTTCAATATTTTGCAAACTCTACCATCACATTGACATATCAACAAAACATCACATGAACAAATCTATAATTAAAATAAGATGACACCCAAAAATAGAAATTAACAAATGGAACACTACATAGGTCGATGGAACATTACATGCACAGAAGCATATGATCTGACTTAAATAATATGTTTAATGTTAATAGAATGCCAAGGGGAAGAAATAAAAGTAGAAATGCCCGAATTTCTGGAGATCCACCAATGGATGCTCCTGCAGAACCTCAACACCGAATTGAGGATGTTTTACAAAGTCTTCAACAACAAAATGTTTTGATTTTACAAGCTTTGCAAAACATGCAAGCCACAAATGGAGCACCACCTGTTGGAGCACCAGCAATGACTCCACCAAATCCCAGAAGGAATGAAAGGCATACTCCACCGGTTCAATTTCAGGAAAATGGACCAGTGAATCCAAATGAGTCTGCTGCTGAGGTACAAGGACCCCCTCAATATGAACAAGAATTGCCACCACCACCACCTTTACGACCTCAGAGGAATTTGTTGTCGGAATTCATTAAGTGCAACAGATATTTTGAGGGAATACCGGGAAAGCCAGAGGAAGCTGAAGATTGGCTAGCTCAGATTGAACGATCCCTTGATGTTTTTCAAGTGCCTGAAGCTTTGAAAGTATCTTATGGAACTTATTTGTTAAGATTAAGAGCAAGGATATGGTGGAATTCGAAACAAAGAAGTTTGTCCCAACCAATTATTTGGGAAGTGTTCAGACGGGAATTTTTGAAGGAATATTTTCCAAGCAGCCTAAAAGCAAAGTATAGCACTGACCTGATGAATTTGACCCAAGGAGCTAAAACCATTGATGAGTATGAGCATGAGTTTAATCGGTTGTTGCAATTTGCTCCAGATGCTTATCGGGACAGTGATGAACTTAAGAGACAGACTTTCATGGCTGGACTCGAACCACATTTCCAAAGAAGACTTGCTGAATTTGAGATTGATAACTTTGCAGCTATGTTGGAAAAAGCTCGTATTATTGAACGTGCAAGGAAGTATGAAATTGAGAGGTATAAAAAGAAAGGAACTATGTTCGGAAAAAGAATGTATGATGGTTCTACAGCAAGTCCTGTACCTAAGAAGGTTAAATTCTTCAAACCTTTTAATGTAAATAAAGGAGGAGTAATGGGGAAGACTAATGTTACTTGTTGGAAATGTAAAGGTTCTCATTACCCAAGGTATTGTCCACAATTACAGAACAAATGTTATTATTGTGGAGACAGTGGGCATATGATAAACGATTGTCCAAAGAGAAAAACTGCTACTTGCTTCATATGCAATAAAGTTGGGCACATATCACCCAATTGCCCACAGAAAACAAGTGCGGTAGCTGGATCTTCACAATCTAAAGGAGTGATTGGAGCCTCAGGATCGAAAAATGGGAACGCTAACAAAGCCAGTGCGACGGCCAGAGTTTTCGCCATGTATGGAAGTCCTGTAGAGAATGTGGAGATAGAGGAAGGAAATGAAGAAAATATTTGGAAGGAAGTTGATCCCGAAGAATATGGACTCATTGCAGGTATGTAAATATATATTTGTTTACTTAAAGTTATTAGACACAATCACAAGTAGATGAGGAGTAGAAGTCTTTATAAGTTAAAAATAACATGAGCTTAATAATTGATACTTAGGATCCATTCAAGTAGGGGATCAGATTGCGTATGCTTTGTTTGACACTGGAGCAACGCATTCTTTCATAAATACCGGATTAGCAAGGTGCATAAAAATAACAATTGGGAGCATGAGTAAAGAATTGAGAGTTACAACGCCAACTGGAAATTTAGTGGTGACACGGGAAATGATCAAGAATTGTCCACTAAAGATCGGAGATCACGAATCAATTGCTGATCTAATTTTGATAGAGATGCAGAAATATGATATTATTTTGGGTATGGTTTGGTTAACGGCTGTAAAAGCAAAAGTTAATTGCCATCTCAAAATAGTATCTTTTGTCAATAATCAAGGAGAAAGAAAAGAATATAAAGGTGAGATACTCAGAGAAGTCAGAAGTAGGATAACAGCAGTTGAAGTGGAAAATGAAGAAGATATGGAGATGAACGGTTGCATTCTTGGAGCAATTGAAGGAGAATCCAAGAAATTGGATATTCATACCATTCAAACAGTATGTGAATACTCATATGTATTTCCAGACGAGTTACCGGGATTACCCCCACATAGAGAAGTGGAATTCTCAATTGATTTGATACCTGGAACCGAACCAGTATCAAAAGCTCCGTATCGAATGGCACCTGTGGAATTGAAAGAATTGAAGGTGCAGTTACAAGAATTGTTGGATAAAGGATTTATCAGACCCAGTGTTTCACCGTGGGGAGCACCCGTACTGTTTGTGAAAAAGAAAGATGGAACAATGAGGCTCTGTATCGATTACAGGGAATTAAATAGGGTAACTATCAAGAACAAATATCCTCTACCCAGGATTGATGATCTTTTTGATCAACTGAGAGGGGCAAAGGTATTTTCTCGAATTGATTTAAAGTCAGGATATCATCAAATTCGAATCAAGACAGAAGATGTACCAAAGACTGCATTCCGAACTAGGTATGGTCATTATGAATTTTTGGTCATGCCATTTGGATTAACCAATGCACCAGCAGTTTTTATGGATTTGATGAATCGTATTTTTAGACCTTTGCTGGATAATTGTGTGATTGTTTTCATAGATGATATACTTGTATATTCGTCTAATGAAGCACAACATGATGAGAATCTGAGAAGTGTGTTGCAGATATTGAGAGACAATAAGTTGTATGCCAAATTGTCTAAGTGTGAATTTTGGCTTAACAGTATATCATTCCTTGGACATATTGTTTCTAGAGAAGGGATATCAGTTGATCCTGCAAAAGTTAAAGCGATTATGGAATGGAAAAGACCTGAAACTGTTACTGAAATTAGGAGTTTCTTGGGATTGGCAGGATATTATCGGAAATTTGTGAAGGATTTCTCAAAGATTGCACGACCTTTAACTCAATTGACTCGAAAGAATGAGAAATTCGAGTGGAATAATCATCGTGAACAAAGTTTTCAAGAGTTGAAGAAAAGGTTAATATCAGCACCAATCTTGGTCTTGCCCAATGACAAGGATTTATATACTATCTATAGTGATGCATCTAGGAATGGATTGGGATGTGTGTTAATGCAAAACGGAAAGGTAATAGCATATGCTTCTAGACAATTGAAACCACATGAGATGAATTACCCCACTCATGATCTAGAATTGGCTGCTATTGTTTTTGCACTCAAGATTGCGTCACTATTTGTATGGGCAGAAATGTGAAATATATACGGATCACAAGAGTTTGAAGTATATATTTACACAAAAAGAGTTGAATATGAGACAAAGGCGATGGTTGGAATTAATTAAAGATTATGATCTTACCATTAATTACCATCCGGGTAAAGTGAATGCTGTGGCAGATGCATTGAGCCGGAAAAGTTATGGAGAAGTGGCTTCAATTCTAACGGAACAAAAAGAACTTATCAAAGAATTTGAGAGATTAAACTTGGAATTCTCAATACAAGGTTTGGAAGCTGAGTTAGGAAATCTAATTTTGGAACCTACTTTGCTTCAAAGAATTAAAGAAGCCCAGAAGGAGGATATTGAAATTCAAGAAATTAAACAGGGAATATCCCAGGGAAAGTACAAAGATTTTCATGTGGATGGAGAAGAAGTATTGAGAATGAATAAAAGATTGTGTGTGCCACATGATGAAAGCTTGAGGAAGGAATTAATGCATGAAGCGCATTACTCTGGATATTCTATACACCCAGGAAACAAAGACATATCAAGAGCTGAAAAGTGCGTATTGGTGGAATGGAATGAAAAAGGATATTGCAGAATTTGTTGCTAAATGTGATGTATGTCAAAGGATCAAAGTTGAACATCAAAAACCAGGTGGATTGTTGAAACCATTACCAATACCTGAGTGGAAGTGGGATCAAATTTCTATGGATTTTGTGTGCTCATTACCCAAAACAAATGCAGGTCATGATGCTGTTTGGGTTATTGTGGATAGACTTACAAAATCAGCTCATTTCTTGCCAATTAACATGACATATCCATTGGAGAAATTGGCACGAATATATTTGAAGGAGATTGTGAGATTGCATGGTGTGCCTGCTGGTATAGTATCAGATAGAGATCCACGGTTTGTATCCAGATTTTGGCAAGGATTACAAAAAGCTTTGGGAACCGATTGAATTTCAGTACAGCTTATCATCCTCAAACTGATGGACAAACAGAAAGGACATTCAGACATTGGAAGATATGTTGAGAGCATGTATTATGGAATTTAAAGGAAATTGGGACCAACATTTACCATTAGTGGAATTTGCGTACAATAACAGCTACCATTCAAGCATAGGAATGCCACCTTATGAAGCTTTATATGGTAGAAAGTGTCGGTCACCATTATCTGGGATAACTTGGAGAAAGTATTGGTTGGACCTGATTGGTTCAAGAAACTAATGAAAAGATTTCGGTGATAAAGCAAAGAATGAAAGCAGCACAAGATAGACAAAAGAGCTGGGCAGACTTGAAAAGGAGAGAATTGGAATTTAATGAAGGAGAACATGTATACTTAAAAGTAAGTCCAATCAAGAGTCTTCATGGTAGACAAACAAAGGCAAGTTGAGTCCTAGATATATTGGACCATTTGAATATTGGAACGAGTTGGGAATCTGGCATACCGTCTGCATTGCCACCTAATTTGTCTGGTATACATAATGTTTTCCATGTATCGGTTCTAAGAAAGTATATACCGGATCCAGATAAGATAGTGGAATTAGAACCAATTGATTTGAAGGAGAATTTGACTTATGAAAAGCATCCAGTTAAGATTTTGGACCGGAAAGTGCAAGTTCTCAGGAATAAAGAAATCCACTACGTCAAAGTATTATGGGATCCACAGACAGAAGAGATTACTGGGAATTAGAAGAGGAGATCAAGAAAAGCTATCCTCATTTGTTTGAAAACTCAGGTACGCATTCAAGCTTTGAGGACAAAGCTTATTTTAAGGGGGGGAGAATGTAAACCCCGGGAATTTTTCACATTAGTATCCGACTTCATAATAGATTATATAAACTAGATAATAGATTTAGATTCTGAGTGAAGTCTAATAATAGGCTAATATTAGATTTTTGGATGAATGAAAGACTTAGGAATCGAATAAAGAGATTCTTTAACCCTAGTTAATACCGAAAACGAAATCTTGTGTCTTGAATAACTAATTCAAGATATGATCTATTATCTAGACCCGAAACCTAGTATACTAATAGATTTAAATAGAAAATGTGAATATAAAGATTAAATGATTGTTTTGATCTCGATAATGATTCAGAACTAGAATAACGAGTAGTAATGAGTTTATATTTAGACTTAAACCCTAATTTTGAGATTCCTAGTTAAATTTAAAAGCTATTAATAAGAATTTATGTTAGTATCAAAACTAAGATATAAATATAGTTTAATTTCTGTATGAAGCCCAATACTGTATAAATGATCATATACGCTTATAACTAGAAAACGATGATCCAAAAATGAATTGTCAAGATTTTAAATACACAACGAAAATATAAACTGACAAATAACTCAAAATCTAAACTTCAAATAAATAATCGGATCACGCTTTGTTCTAAACCGAGTTTTCTTAAGCTATCGGAGCCTGAAACAAAAATTGACCCAATGAGCTTAAGAAATCCAAATCGCGGGAATAAAATTATACGAATAATTAACTACGTATATATATAACCTAAATTTGTATTATTTGGAAATCTAAGTGTTTTGTATAAATTTATAAGCATATTTTTGTATGAAAACTTCAAATATTAGCCGATATACCCGTATAACCGTATAATTAACTCAAAATTTAATTGGAAAATTAAACTAATATATATATGTTGGATTGCTGCTTTTCGGTGGAGGATTCGGAGGAGAAAGGAAGCAGCCGAAAATCCAACAATAATCAAACCAAATTGTCAACAAAAGCAACTCATGGCAAATCATGAAATGCCACCTCAACCTAACAATAAATGCATGGAAAATAACAGCCAAAAGAGATGAAATTCGGAGGAAAAACGGAGGAGAACAGCAGCCGAAGCCCTCCTTCTCTCTTCTATATATATATATATGAGTTTAAAGCTATTAATGAAGGCACAAACAAACTCCATTAACTCTCAACTTCTCCAGCACGAAAATATTCCCAAACAACCACCAAATCGAACCAAAAACGAAGAACAAATCCATCGAAATAGTCAAGCTCGGATCAAAAGAAATACAAAGCATAAAACCCTCAAAAACAAGCTTAAAGGTAAGTTGAGGTAACTCGAGTTGTTTTTGTCCGAATCTAAGCTTTGTATCTGACTTAAAATCATCTTAGGAACATATTAAACACAAACAAGAGCTTCGGATTGCACTCAACAGAGCTCCAACGAGGTAAAACTTCAAAACCCTAGTTTTACTTTCACAAAATCGAGATCTATTTATTTATGTGTTTAAACTTGTTAAAGTTGTTGTATATCCTTATATATGATGTATAAACTCTTAGAAGTAGTTTAAGTAAGTTTTAACGTGTAAAAACCAAAGAAAAAGAATCGAACCGAGGGAAGATGATGAACAGTGCAACGCTGCCTCAAGGCCGGCAGTGTAAACGATGTACGTCGGCGGCTTACATGGATAGGCCGGCGGCTTACAGGCGGCTTACACTCAAACAGAGGCTACGTAAAATAATTTTCACGTAAAATACGATGTAAACCGGCTACCTGGAGATCTACGCCGGCGGCGTTGGGCCGGCGTATGTTGTAAGCCGACAGCTTTCAACACCAGTGCTTTCGAAAAGAAAATTTTTCTTTAAAATGAGTTTACACTAGCACCTGGGGATTTAGGCCGGCGGCCTTGAGCCGGCTTACAGCTAAAAATTTTGCAACGAAAGCTTTTCTGACCTAAACCGAAAATATATATATATAATATCTACTAAGTATGTATATATGTTTGTTATATAAATATGTATTAGATAATGACTTTAATACAAATAATTAAGTCTATTTAGAATTAATATCTATTAACTTTTGAAACCCTAGAACTAAGAAAATATTTAGAGTATTATTAGTCTAATATTTGTTTTAACAAGATATATATATAAGAATGGAAATTGAAATAAGTTAATTTCTTGAGCAATGTGACTTCTAAAAAAAAAAATAACCAAACAATTATGTGTGATAAAAATAGGAAAAACCCGACGATACTAAGTATTAATATCGAGTCTAGGACACAAGGCACATGTGGGAATTTAGCTAGATGGTATTGATGAGTATTTTGTTTTAAATAGGTGAATTTGACTCATTACAAGATCTACCAGTGGACTACTACGACTGAGTCGGTATGAGCAGGTGAGTAATTCAGTCATATTGTACTGGTTGTGATTGTAAATAGTCGAACATGTAATGCAAGATAAACAAATGAGTGTTTGTTGAAGGTTGATATGATATGATTGTATGATTGCTAAAATATCTTTATATAAGCGATAACGCAATGGTTGGTGATGTGCAATAATATATGATGATTGTGTGTAATGTATGGTCACCTCGAAATTGATTACCACTTTTGACTTAACAAAATAATATGGACATGCATTGCATGAATTGCATTATTGCATATATGGTTGTGACAGTCTGCTACGTATTAATATTTCGGATCTCTGTTTTTGCTTGGTTGATCCAATGTGTGAGTCTTCCAAGGTTCTCTTTGGTCTGGCGATCCTATGAGGAACTAAAAGGCACCGAAGAACGTCGCCCGTAGAATCGCTTTGAAATGATTAATACTTAGGGAGTTTCTAAGGGGATTGCAGGAGATGGTTTGTGGAAGCCACTATATTCAAAGTGATAACATTAAAACGAGAAATCGTTGATTCTCCTGTGTACTTAGTCTCTCCTGGGCAGGTGGGTCATTGAGTTCTGTTCTTCAACCCATTAAAAAGAGGGCGTAAATCTTTTTCCTGTTTGGATTCTAGATCATCCAAACTTGTATCTGTGCATACGGTTGAGTGCTTGCATTGCATATGATTTGTTAATGATTTATGTGATGTATGGTATGTCTGGTTATTCACTGAGCTGTGGTTTCGCTCATACTCCTACAGTCTTTTCAGGTTCACATTACGTCCCTGGTTAGTTATATCCAGGAATATGGCTCCGGTAAGGGCTTTGAAGCTAGAAGTCTACAGATCTATTTTAGTTTAATGGTTATGTACTATTAGAGTAGAATATTTAGTTGTATACTTCAACAGAGATATATGGTTTGTAATAGTTTGTTATGGTTATTCACTAAATCATTTCTCTCATATATTTGTTATTTCTTATCAAGCAACTTAAAAGATCCTGTTGTTTTAAAAACCTGTCATTCCCTGAAGGTAATCTAGTGATAATATTCAAGTGTAACTTGTTTATTACTACTAGGGTACCCTCAGGGCGTGACATCCTCCCTGTCTACCGTCAGTCGAGCCATGCGTGAAGCACATCGATACCATTGTAAACCCCTCAATTTATAGGGTAAAGTTGGAATAAACCTTAATCCTAGTCAAACCAGAACTTCAAAAGTCAACTATGATCAAGATAATCTAGCAGTTTCAACTCTGACAATCCTGCACTTAAAAAACCTAAGAACAATATATTAGTAATTGTGCCATAGGCCAATTACTAAGTATTGTCATTTCATGTGTATTTTAATTTAGAGGCATTTTTATTATAAAGTTTGGATGTTTACTTTATTATAGAATTCATGAATAATCTATTTATTCTTAGATTCTCATTATTGTGAAATGATGGTGAATTAAATCCAGTATGAGTTTTATTTGATGATGATGAGATGTTTATGTGTATAGAGATATTGATAAAACTCATAAATATATATTGAAGATCTATATATATTGGATTGACCCGCTATGAGACTACTACATGGACCAGAGTCATAAGTGATTCTCATAATAGCAATGTCAATAATCCTTAGACCTAAAATCACCATAGATTCCAACATGAGTAACATGATGTTTCCACTTAATCAAACGTTTTTCTTAATCGAATAATTATAAAGGTTTTGATTGGGCATAATGTGAATCATGTAGAGGAGGTTAAGTGATTAAGATGGGATTTGTCCCTCTCTTTACGAAAGAGATATCTTTGGGCCCTCGATAAGTGAAACTGACAAATGCATGGTCATACTCAAATGAATTGATAATGTCATCAATTTCATTTGTTTTATCTGTTCACTTAGAGATCGAGAAATAACAAGATTGAATAATATAAGGGTGACATTGTCCATGTCTTATATTCAATCTAGATATCGCAAGACAAAATGATGATAACATAAGTTATAGAATAGGTAAAATCGAATCACCAATCTTCATTTGATTTGGGTAAACATAATCTCTTGCTAAAGGCTGCTTATGTTTTGTTTACTGAAAATAGTTTTCAAGTTAACTACCAATATCAAATGAACCTATAGGGTCACACACAAAAAAAAAGCAAAAAAGGAATATATATTTAATTTTAAAGTCCAGCGGGAAGAATAAATAAATAAATTATTATTATGAATAATAATATAATTATTTTAAAAGAGTTATTATCATGTCTAATCCTAATAAGATTAGGGGCATTAATGTCAGTAAAAATTACTAACATATTATAAATAGGAGTGATAGCGTCTCTTTAGGGTTATGACTTTTCACTATCACATTAGACGGCAGAGTAAATTTATAATCCTAACAAAGAGAAAAACACAAGAAGAAAAAAAAAACCTCGATTCTTCCTGATCAATCTAGAAGAATTCTAGATTGCGCTAGCATGCAAAGGTGATTCTTTTTTGGTGTGCTTGTTCGTGTGGACTACGTCAAGAGCACAACGATATTGTGGTGTCTTGTAGATCCATATTACAAGTGATTGAATTCAAATCTCTAGATACGAAATTGCAAGGTATTTATCTTTATTGGTACCTAATTTAATTAAAACACATGGATTCCGTTTTAGGGTTTTGAATTTTCCGCTGCAGAATTTTTATATTAAATTCGCTATGAAACCCCACATAATAGAAATAAGCTAATTGTGGGTTAGTTCGAAACGATATGAGGAAGCTTAAAAGGATCATATTCACCCAAAAATCATTTGTTTTTGAACTTGAATCGGACCAATTCCCGAAAAATGTGCCCTGGTGCTCAGAATAGTAAAACTATTCCAACAATACCGTTAAACAGGTAATTATATAAGAATTTAAAAAATATCGATTTTAGAATTTTTTTGTAACTAAAAATATAAGATAAAGCTCGTTTACTCGTATTTTCCTTACTATCGATATTTTAATTGTCTAATATACTATTCATAGTACTATTTCTACTATTCATTACTATTTCACTATATCTACTTTTTCTTATAATCTTTTCTTACACTCTATCATACCTATCTTTTACAATTTACCCTTTCCATATAACTTTATTCACATCATACCTTACAAATTATTACTTTTCATTACAAAAATACAAAACAAATCAACTCACGTTCTCTCTCTCCCCCCTACAACTAGCACCGACTCCCCTCTCTCTCTTCTCTAATTATTTTATTTTCTTTTTCATTTTATTTTATTACTTCTAATTTTCCTCGTCAAATCTCTATAAATACCACTTTTCCCTCCACTTCTTTCGCACTTCTCATTTTTTCTACCAAATTTCTCTTCCAAACTCTCTTTTCTCTCCATAAAACTACTACCCACATACTACTACCCACGCACTACTACAACTACCTTTCTTCTTCTTCAATAAATACATAACTTTAGATAAAATTTCTAATATTTATCCTTCATGTCATGTATTAACATGACCATAGTGTATGTTTCCTAAACCTATAAGGTTATGGAAGTAATAATATGTTCATGTTTTGTTCTTATTCATGCTTAAACTCCTATTATATTATTGTTATTATGTTGTTATATTATTATTGCTCTAATTTAACTTTATATATATCATTATGTATATCTATATCTATATTACTTAGAGCCTAAATTGCTCACTCTTAGAGCCTAAATTGCTCACTAAATTCTCACTAACATGATCTTATTATTATGATTTTTCCTTTCTCTCTTTTCTTTTCTTTTCTTTTCTTTTCTTTTCTCTTGGGACTAGTCTATTTTTAGTCCCAAGAAGCTTTGATGAAGCTAAGGCTCACAATACTTGACCATATTATTATGCTTATTCACTTATTATATCTCTTTCTATCTTATTATGTATTATTCTTACCTTTTTCATTGCTACATAACCACATTCATGCATGATTGGAATGTTGTTGTCTTAATAAAAATAAAAATGGGTTCTTTCTTTAATAAAGAAAAATAAAACTAAATTTCTTATCACTTAACAAAGGATTTTTCAACAAAAGACCTAAGTATTGATTTTAATAAATTCTTTTCAAAAACTCAGACAAGCTAATCATAAATTTTAAAGTATCAGTAATGAAGAATTCTTCAAGAATTTAACTAAAGTAGATGCACACACTTTTCAAAATTTTAACATGAAAGCTTTAGTTTAGAACTTAAAACTAATGACTCTTGGTTATACAAATTTCTTATAAAAACTTATTTATAAGAATTTTTTTTTACTGCCTTTATAACAAATATTAAGAACTAGACAAATTTTCAAAGTCAAAATAAAATCAACTCACTAGATTATAAGCTTACTTAGATAAATAAAATTTATCAAAGAAAGAAAGTTTTAAAGAAGATAAATTTAATCACCAAGAAGTAGAATAATATAATCATAAAGAGGAAATATACACGTAACATAACTTGAAATATTAGAAGTTATCAACCATTCAAGGAAAATTTTGGAAATTTAATTTTCAACCACTAGAAAATAAAAATTGATAGGTATCTTAAGAAAACCTAGTTTTTTTGAAAAATTAAATTTATCTTTGAAAAGTTAGGAAATGAAATTATAATAGGAAAACACTCATTTATAATAATCTAAGAATTTTTTTAAGTTTTCCTTCTAGCAACGTAAAAAAGAAAATTTTCAAAGTTTCACCTTTTAAAACTCTTAAAGAAAAATTATTTTGTGAAAAATCAATGTTTAGACAACACTACAAAAATCATGCATACAATATGAGTATATACATATGTTCAAACGATTTTTCAACTTTACAAATATCTATGTGTTTGTTTAAAGGTTTTTGGATGAAGGAAAGTTGAAAAATTTGTATTTTTAAAAGCTAAAAATTTCATAATTATTTTGTACCGCGATGTTTTGGAACACAAATGGAAAAATTGTATTTTTAAAAGTTGGGAATTTCGTAGTAATTCTGTACCATGACGTTTTGGAACCCAAATGGGTTTTTATGACAAAAATAACCTTAGAAATGGATAGGTCTTTTTGAGTAAGTAGAAAACGACATATAATATGTGAAATTCCGAGTTAAAATGAGCAAGTTATAGCCATCTTAAGTTAGAATTTCTTTCTATCCGAATTTTAACACAAATACTAGAATAGAATCAGAAAGTTCAAGTAGAACTTCTATGAAATACTCATTCCACGTATTTCTTTCATTTAAGCAACAAAGTTTTGGAGGATCCGTATTCATAGGAATATTACGAGTAAAGAATTTTGGCAAGGATGGCCGAGTGAGTTTATCTCCTACTTTCACGTACTTGTTTGTGCTTGTAGCTAGAGGCACAAGAATTAGGAAATAGATGAAAATGGAATATGTATGATAATATTGGTTGAAAGCATACTAAGCATATGAGACATGAATTGTTGTTAATTAAATTGTATTTAACTATCATAGTGAAGTGTCTACAAATTCTACGATCGCCTTTAAATTACCATAATCACATATTATGAGTTATATTAATTGATTCATGCATATCACATAGTTATTCTTATTTCATTAGCTACTATGCTCAATGGGACAGGAGTATGGTAGTGGGGTTCGTGGGAACCCGTAAGTCTACAAAGATGAGCGAATAAGAGCTCGAAAGAACTATTTCAGGATGGAGCAAGTAAGAGCCCGAAACAAACTAAATCATCGAATTTCCAAGATGAGTTTTAAAGAGCCCAAAACACCTAACCCAAAACGAAGGGGTAAATCCATTCAAATATATGATTTCCGGTAGATTATATGTATTGCTTGCTCACTTGCTTGATGCATTTCACATGCTTTTTTAACAACTTGTTTGAATTTATTGATAAAAGTACGTTAATTCAGGAATATTATTACTAAGCTAGTTGAGCTTACACCCCAATAGACTTTTGTTGAATAGGACCGATATCTCTTTTGCTCGATGACTCCATATATCTAGATAGAATTATGTTATGGGAAGCTTTTGGGGGGAATCCTTTTGAAGTTCTTATAATAGATTTCATTTAAAATCTTTTGGTTCTAGTATTGTTTCTTTATGTGAAAAGGCTAAGTTGATATTTTGTTCTTTGGAGATTTATCAGTGGAATGTCCCTAAGATGATGTAACGACCATATTCTTATAATGTTGAAGTTAGATATTTATCTAGATTTCTTATATGATGTATTTATTATATCAAACTACACATCCCATTAGTGTCTCTTATTGCTGTGATAGGTACCTTACATATGGTGTTGAAGCTTTCACATGACTTCAGGAAGTCATTCTTAAGCTTTAATACCATATGTGTGAAGCTTTCACATGACTTCAGGAAGTCATTCTTAAGCTTTAATACCATATGTGGAGGACTACCATGTCTAAGGTATCCTTTGGGGTGCAACACCTGTCACCTAAGCTGTCCCTCTCTTTTTCATCGCTGGCTGTCGTTCTGTCTCTCTCCTCACCTCCTGTCGTCACCACTACAACACTTGCAGTTTTCTCCATCTCCAACTTCTGTTGCTCTGCTCACTTCATCGCCTTGCTATCTCCCTTCGCTCTCTCTCGTCCCTGTATCTCTACCGTCACTCCCTTCGCTATCCATCGTCACCGTCGCCCTTGGCTCTTTCTTTTCGCTGGCTAAGGTAAGTCGCAATTGTCCTGCTCTCTCATCCCTCTTGGTCTTTGCTATCTTTCTCTCATTCTTGCTTAACAGAGGTGTCCCACTTTCCTTTGTGCTCGTCGCCCTTTATACTTGAAGATAATGCACTGCGATCCCCATGATGGACAACAAAATGGCATGAAAATAGGATGAATATTCACTAAAAATTCCCGCTACGGGTAAGGAAGCAAATATTGAGATGACAAATACGGGTGTGTATAATTACTAGCGTTGAATGGCAGTGAGGTCTATTAAAGAAGATGGGGGCAGAAGTGTAAATTGGATTGAGGGTAAAATAGGGTTTAACATATTATGTTAAGGATAGTTATGTAATTTCGTTGTCCTTTTTAGGCTGCTACTTTTTTACCAAATGCCCGTTCCACAACTGTCACGCCTCAAAGGGTACCCTAACAGTCCACCACACTCGATATTTAAACTCAAGTATGAAAACCTTAGTTATTCCATGAGTTTAGACACTAGGTGTAAGGCTAACGTTCACCATGTAGGGGACCTTACTTTGAATCAAAACAGCTTAAGAAGACATACATAGCGATAAGAATATAAATCATAACAGTTATGACCAAGATTAATCTATTACAAAGATCTAAAGGGCATACCCTCATCAAAATATTAAGAGTCTTCAGAGTTCACAGAAATCTCCTACAATAATGTACATACATATATATATATATATATATATATGATTAAGGAGATTTAACTAGAAGTCTATGCCTAACATCTAGGTCCTGACTTCTTCAAAAAGCTCCTTAAATTCCAAAAGCTGTACCTAAGAGAAATACCCCCTTGGGGATAGCCATAGATAATTGTATTGCAACGGGAAACTATAGGGGTATAATTTTGCAAACTTTCACTTCCAAATTAAATACTTCATCAAACAATAGGGCAAGCAAGTTATATTAAACAATCATATGAAATGCACAAGCACGTGAGCATATAATACATAAGACTATCCGGGAGTTTGTTGAATGGATCTACTCTCTCTATTCGGGGTTAAGTGTTTTAGGCCATATGACCATAGATTTCAATTTTTTCTTATTTATATAGTGGTTGATTCAGGTGCCCACCCACTCATTAATTTTGTAGTTGATTCAAGTGCCTACTCCACTTCCATTTTAATTCAGGCCATTTCATGCCAACATTCGAGTTTTCAGGCTCACCCGTTGCCTAGCTATTATGCCTTCTTCTCACAAAGGTATAATAACAAATGTAATGTGACTCAACATATGTTATGCATGGATAATTTATTTATAAGATCATGGCATGTTATTTAGGTGAATTATAGGCGATCATAGATATTTCAAACACTTTAATTCTATACTAAATCATACAAATATTTATAACAATTCCCATGTCGATATTCTTATCATCAATTTATCCAAGCAGAAATCACATACATATTCCAATTTTATCTTTTCTTAGTTCTAATGCCACTATCCTTACAAGCACAATCATAAGCATGTAATTTAAAGAAAGTGAACTCACTTTGTCGTGGCTTGAAAATCCACTTAACCGTAATAATCATCAGGTAGGTCTAGTCCATCTCCCAAGTCTCTTAATCAAAAGAAATAACTCTAATGAGTATTTCTATGAAGTTTAAATAAAACTTATAAATTATATTCTAACAAGTTCATCAAAGTTTGTTTAGGAGGAAATTTAAATTTAAAATGGCCATAACTTGGTTATTTTAACTCGGAATTTCGCATATTATATACCGATTTCTACCTATTCGACGAAAGCTATCCATTTCTAAAGTTATTTCCATCAAACAAGGTCATTTGGTCTATGAACAGTAGGGTACAGAATGCTATACGAGATTCTCAATCCCACAAATCAAATTCTAATTTCAATCCAAGCATCATTCCAAAGCTTTTATAGATACTTAGCTATCATTATATCTTAAAAGACTCTTTTATATACATAAATAACTCAATATCATGCATGATTTATGGGTGTTGATCAATCTATTTCCTCATGTACTTAAACAATGCTTCATGGGATATGAAAGACACTGTTTTCTTAGCTTTGTTTCTACCAAGTGTATTATATGTACATGCAATACCTACAAGTTATTATCATGAATGTCATGAGATGAGCTATCTATATTTATATCCTTAATGCTATTTGATAACAAGAATTCTTTTGGAAAAACTTTTGCTTTGCAAAACCTTTGAAATTACTTGACTTAAGAAAACTAGTTTTTATTTCTTGCAAAATCATACTTGTTTTTATCAAAATACAACCTTAGTGACCTATATACTTAAGACCTTCATTATTTTAATAAATTTCTTCGTTTTGGAGTTGGAAAATAGATGTTTAAATAGGGGTTTTACCTAGTTATGAATTTTACAAAATTCTAAAGAATGAAAACATTGTTTAACCTATATTTGGAAACCTTTCCTTATTTAATTAGGATTATACTTTGATAACATTCATTAATACTTGTCAAAATTAGGTCTTTATTACATGTATTCCTTAGGGCTTCTATTTTTCTATTAAAATCCTCATTTTGGCATTTGAAAATAGGTGTTCAAATAGAGGTAATTTTTAAATCCGATTTTTTAAATTTATATTTGAGATTGTTTCTTATATAAAACTCATTCAATCTTTCTAAAATTAATACCTAATCAAACCTACTCCTTAAGGCTTTCAATTCTTTAGTAAAACTCTTGTTTTAGGGTTGAAAAATAAGTGTTCACATATCAAGCTTTCCTTATTATGAATTTTAAGTTTGTTGTTGGGGTTGAAACATAATGCCAACATAACTTTTGTAAACTTTTCTTATTTTGAAAATATCTCTTAGTAGATATAAGCTTTACTCATCAAAACCATTGCTTTAAGATACCTATTCCCTAATCCCTTCATATTTAATGTAGAATACTCATTTTGAAATTGGAAAATAGCTTTTCTAAATAAGGTTCTTTTTAGATTCGAATTTCTAAAAATCATTTTTGTTGAAACTAAAATAGATCTTAGAATTTCTAACATTTTCATACTATTATTATGCTACTATAAGTCCTTTATGTACATAAGATAAAAATCTAAGGCATTTATGTACTCAAAACAACTAGATCTATTATATTATTCTAGTTATGAATGCAAATGCACTATAAACGTTATGTAGATAAGGTTAATAAATGAATATATGAACAAAACATCAATAATAACAACATAAAACAATAACAAAGCAAAATAATAGCAAAACAACTTAAATCACAAGATTTACAACATTGTGATGGCAAAGATATAATGTTTTAAGTGCTTCCACATCCTTAGCATAAAACTAACGGGGATTTTGGTGGATCCACACATGTATGATCTTGCCATTACATGTTTTATTGTAGTAGGATCAATATCTACTACCAATGAGATGTTTGGAACAAGAAACTTGAAAGAAGAAAAAAAAAATTGGGTGTGTGTGAAACTCACGGCAAGAAGGGGAGAGGAGAGGGAGAGAAAAACCTTGTTCCAAAATTTGATTTTTGTAAAGAAAGAGAGAAAATGAAAAGTAAAAGACAAAAGAAGTATTTATAGAAAATGAATTAGGGTTTGTGTAGAATAAAAGAAGGAAAAATAAAATAAATTGAGAGAGAGAGCATAGGGAAGGGGGGCACCGGTTCTACAAAGAGGGGAGAGAGAGAGATGTGCGATATTTGTTTTGTATAATAAAATTTAAAATTTAAAAGTAATTTAAGTAATAAAGTGTATTGGAAAAGTAAATATAAGGAATATGATGTAATATTATAAGAATAGGATATGAGTAGTTGTACTTGTGAATGGTGTGATTAGGAATCAAAAAGTATATTAGACAATTAAATTACCGGTAGCACTGAAAATATGATAAAAAGCTATAACTGAAACTTCTATAAACTGAAAAATTATATAACTGATATATTTAAAAATCTTATGAAATTACGAATCTAATGGTGCTAATAACATATTTTTAGTATCTCGAGCCCTAGGACACACTTTTCAAAGTCTGTATCCGATTGGCTTCGAAATAGGTCGAAAATCTACTAATCTTAATATTTTTAAGCATCATAATATTATTATGAACCAATCTATACTCTCCACTCATATTTCAACTTCTCAGTTTAAGAACACAGGGTTGCCGGATCTAAACTGCTAGGGTTTCCTAAGGATTTGTTGACTTTCCGGTTTAGGGTTTAAGCTTGAAATTACCCTAAAAATTAAGGGTCTGCAACAACCAACATGAAAAGGCTAACAAAAAGCAATGTGCTAAACAGACCCAAGATTTTACGACTTCATCATACTATTATTTATTTCCTCGAAAAGATGTGTACTTTTGTTTATTGATCGATAAGTATGTAGATTTGGATTTTTGTTGAATGTATATTTATATTATGTACATGTATCATAAGCCTCGCATTTCACATGATATTGGAGCAGTGATGCAAGTTAAGATGATACTTTTTTGTTTTTTGTTTTTTTTTTTTGTTAAATGAGTTAAGAATGAGGTAAATTAGGGATAGATTTGGAAAGAAGGATGGCTATTTTGGTATAATCACACACTTGTGACAAACACATAAGCTCAAAAGCATTGATTTCATAATTCTTGATTTCTTTGCAAAAATGACTAGACTGCAAGGAGTTGTTGATATCTACTTGTTTATTGAGCCAAGAAGATTAATTTTAATTCTTACTAATATTTCCTATCATGTTCTTGTATGTTATCCTCCATTTTAAAGGTGAAGAATTGGGAGATATTTACAATATTGGTCATGGTTGTTAAAATTGCGAATCAAATATATTATTCAACAACTTTACTATTTTATATATTTTTAATTAAAATGGATAAAAAATTACTAAGGAGTAGACTTTAGGTATAATTATGAATTTAGATGTATGATTCTATATGTTTATGATTCTACTAGTTTTACACGATTCTATAAGATCCCATCGATTCTACAAACTAAAATGAATAGTATAATAGCAATTTTGATAACCATCGTACAGGTGCTTAGTATCTATTTTTAGGTTATTCCAATGATCAATAGCTAAGATGAACCAACTCTTTATATAATCTTTCATGAGCTTTTGATCATCCAAGCCTTATTGTTTGTTAATATTAGTGCACAAGTTTATTAAGAAATGTTAAGTCTTTAATGATTCCCATTCCAATATCATCAACTAAAAACTCTTTAAGTCATCTTAGGTTTTTTCTTTTTTCTTTTTTGGGTAACTATCCTAGATGTAGGTTTAACTATTAAACTTAGCCCACTTTCATATAAATATGTTTTTAACCCTTTACAAACTACCTATGCCAACAATGAGAGGTAAATTAGTAAATTTGACAAGTAAAAATTTGAGTAGTCACGTCATTTAATAACTTCCTAGCTAGAAAAGTTTCAACAAAATGTCTCTAATCGAGAAAAATTTTCTCTCTCTCTTTACCCAACCCCGTTCACAACCAACCCTTTGCAAGTAGGAAAATTCATTTCATTGTCCATGAAGAAGAAAAGACCTTCAACGGAGAAATTAGAAGATCCAAACATGCTTAATTCACTCTTTGTTGGTACGGAAAAACATTTCTAGCATAATGGAAATTGTGACTAGATGCAAAGGTAGGAAAATTTGAATATGAAAGGTAAATCCCAAGAGCAGCAAAGATTTTATAAGGGTAAAACAGCCACAAACATCTTAAATGCCTATGCTGAACATTTTACCTTCTGGAATGAATATAGAAATGAAGCAATATAAATGTATGTGGAATAAGCTACGGAAAACAAGGGCACATCTAATGAAGTGGCCCAAAAACCAGGTACGAAAATTATATCCTTCTCAGATCAAGAAAAGAAAATCTTGATATTCCCATGGAGATATGCAATCATTATAAAAATATATGAGTCTTCCATTAGATACAAAGCTCTTCTACCTAGATTACAAATTTTATGGTCTTTTGCATCAAACTTCTCTGTCATTGATTTATGACATGGCTATTAACGATTAGCCTTAGATCAGAAGAAGACTAAAAATCATTAGAGAGAAATTGTGGTTTTAATGGCCATTTCTTAACTATTGGGAAATGGGAGCAAATTTTTTATCATCTATAGCCCCTTTAATACAGAAGTAGTATGGATACAAATAAATTAACTCCCTTAGAATACTTTGCATCCCCAGCTATGAAGAAAATTGGAGAAAGCATTAGCCCTGTTCTTAGAATTGACGCTTATACCACTAATGTCGAAAGAGGCCGCCATGTTTAATTCTATGTCCAAATAAATATTAATGGCCGCTTACCTACACCATAGTCATTGAGTGCTAGAGCTATAAACTGCAATATGAGGGAAACAAAAGCCTTTATATTAAATGTGGGGCAATTGGTTATGCAACACTTTTTTATCCAAAAGAAGAAGAAGAAGAAGAAGACATGGACATAAAAGTGGCAAAGGAGAAAGAAGTTGAGACATGTGCAAAATAGATGCCATAAATAAAATAGCTAGAGTGATACTCCTTTCCACTTGACAAATAAAGAAGAGAATGCTCTAAATCAGAAGGACTACGACAATTGGATCCTAGTCAATTCCTAGAAGAAAAACAATAAAATAAATGAAAAAAAGGAACAAAAGTTTGTTAATGAACAAAATCAAACAAATGAGCAGTTTAGGGAAACCAACACAATGACCAAAAACTACTCATGTGCATGTACTATTTCTCAAATTCAAGGCTTAAAGAACCATGCTTTGAAGAGTAACTCAAATCCCAGGAGATCTAGGAAAAATCTATGTAACATAATGCTGGAAAAGACACTTTTCGACAATGAAGTAAAGGATTTCACAACTAAAAACTCAGTCATGGAAAGAGCAAATTATACTCTCATAAATTATAAAGAACAAATTACTTTCTCCTTCCAAGCAAAGCCTAATATATGCTAAGAAAGCACTTCACAAAAAGAGAAGAATAAAAAAACCACCCTAAAGTTGAAATCCCTTGAAATAGCTAAAAACAAAGATGGATTAAAACTATCTCCTAACCTGATGTGCCTAAAACCTTAGACACATTGATCTCAATTGGGCATGCAGCGGATCTCAATTTCAAAAGTTTAAACAAAATAAAAATGATGTTTTTCTGTGTTTTTGTATTTTGATTGAAAGGAAATAAAATAGATATGATCGACGTTGATAAGGATATGACACACCGAACCAACTTGAAATATGCTAACCTTAGGTCGATATGACTCATGAAATTAGGGATCATGATTTGTTCGCCATAATCTGTAAATATATTGATAAGAATGGGTTGTTCGCCACAATCGCAAGGATCGATAAGAACAGGATCTCATCACAATCAAACAATTGATTAATAAGAGAAAGAAGAGAGAAAATTCTCACAAAGGTTTCAATAACATCCAAAACAAAGAGTCTATTACATAAAGGATATTATAGTAAAACCCTTAAACAAGGCAAAAACTATTAAAAACTAGTGAAAATAATAAAGGATGGTTCGACCAAAAAACATAAGTTATCGGCTAGAAAGTAAGATGGGTCCTATAATTAAAGGATGGTGGCCTAAGTGGCAGCCCACATGCCATGACGCTCCAGTCTTCATCTGCTCATCCTTTTGAAGCACCGACACATGTAGTTCATTGAAGTCATAATATATAGATGGAACATCAACCAAATTAGCTTCTTCTGACTCCAAATTGTCTTACAGAACTCACGTGGAAAGATTCTGTAATCCTCGAGCTCGACCTCTAGTGATCGGTCTTGTAACATGATTGACCTGATTCCCATCATAACCTTTGGAATACAAATCCTTCCTTAATGTCATATGTTCCATCGATGGACCAGAGATTTAAGGTTTTCAATATAATGATTGAAATAGCCAAATACAGTGTGTAGTTCCTTTAGAGGAAATTTGAATGATGAAGGATGACCAAATGTCTATATATCAAGCACCATGGATCCACACAGCAGTTTCAAAGCTAGAGGGCACTTCCTAATGATAAAGACCAATATTGAAATCTTCTCCATCAAGGAGGTATATGTTGAACTATTGCAAACCCCATAAAATTTTCATTATTTAGAAATTTCAATTAAAATAGTAGCTTGAAATATAATAGTTGTAAGTTTATAACTAAAGATATAACTAAAATTTATATTTCATATTATAAAATAAAAACCAATATTAGAGATAAAAATTAATTTAAATTTTAAGACTCTAAAACTTTAATGGTATAAGGTTTCATATATAATTTTGTACTGTAATTTTGAGCCCTAATTGTAAACCCCTCAATTTCTAGGGAAATATTGGAATAAACCTAACTCTAGTCAAACCAAAGTTTCAAAAGTCAACAAAGATCAAGACAATCTAGCAGTTTCAACTCGATAATCCGCGCTCGAAGCTTGAGAATAATAGAATAAGTTAATAATGGATTTAGTTTGGAATAATATAAGATAACGTAAAAAAGATCAAATCTTTCAAAATTCGATTTGTTTTGAACCTGAACAAAGCAATCTCGAAAAAGTGCCCCAGTGCTTGAAATAGTAAAAATATCCGATAAAACCAAAAGACTTGTAATTATACAAGGATTTTAAAAACATTAGTTTCGTAATTTTCAGTAACTAAGAATATCAGTAGTCGTTACGTGTTTTTTTTTCTATCGACATTTTATTTGTCTAGTAAACTATTTATAGTACTATTTCTACAATTTATTACTTTTCTATCTCTACTTTTTCTTAGACCTATTTTTACAATCATACTATTCTTACACTTTTACATTTCTAATAACTTCTTTATTACATCACACCTTACACATTATTACTTTTATTACATAAATACAATTCAATCAACTCTCTCATTTCCCATGCATTGTATCGCCGGGCCCTCCTCTCTCTCTTCTAATATTTATTTCTTTTTCAATTTATTTTATTACATTTAATTTTCACTCAAAATTCTATAATACCACCTCTCCCTTCACTTTTTTCACACTTCTCATTTGTTCTACCAAAACCTTACCAAGTTTTCTCCTCAAATCCTCTCTCCAAATTTCTCTTCAGACTCTCTTTTCTCTTCACAAAACTACTACCCACATATTCTTACAACCATCATTTTGTTGGTCCCAAAGATAACTAAGAGGGCTGGTGAATTTGTTTTCCAAGTTAAAATTTAATCCTTTGAAAATCGTTACCAAATTCACAAACTAGGTTAATCAATAAAAAATGGCTTCTTAACTTTACTTGAAAAACAACAAAGTTAATAAACAAATCTTTAGTTGAAATTCAAATGAAAACAGATTCGAAAATATCACAATACGTTTAAGCTTAAAACAAAAATGAACTTCCAAATTTTAGTCTCTAATTTGGTTTCTTATCAGTAAAAATACTTTCAGTCACTTTTTTGAAATAGTGGGTACGAATTGCAGCTCAAATAAACAATAATTATATGCACAAAAATTAAAGATAGAGTTTAGAGAGTGCAAAGAGATTTATAGAAGTTTGCCTTGAGCGTCAATCCTTTCTTCCAGCACCAAGCCGGGATCCGGTTGTCTCTACCGATATGTTCCACTATCCAAAAACAAACATCGTTCAAGTTGTCTTTTGCCAAAGCACTTGGCTACAAATGCACTCAGCTTGATCCTCATAGCTTCACAAGCTATAATCAATCTACTGAGCCTACTGTTAAACTCTCATCTCATAAGAAGTAATCACAAATCAATTTGAGAAAATAAGTATAATGTATCATCTAATTTAAGTACAATGAAAATATAAATAACAATATTTGCTTGAGAAATATTTGAGAGATTTGATTGCTTGTATTCTTTTTCACGTTTCAAATTGTTGTTTCTTTCTTCTGAATTTGCCATATTTATCCTTCTTTCTTTAACGACTAGTAAAAGATTAGTTCCAGATATTTTGCAATTAATTCGGATAGGCTACTGTTCGTCCTTCTTTTTCAATAGCTTTGGATAAACATAAGTTCCTTTTATCTTGCTGGTTCTGATCTTTAGCTTGTAATATGGACATGAGTTTTCTTCAAACGTTACAATTTGAATCAGCCTTTGTTGTAAATAAACCTTAAAAATAATCTGATCACAACGTTCCTGATTGGAAGAATATAACCCACGAAAATAGCAGCTTTATCACCACGAAAGAAGCAGCTTTTAAAATTCAGAAATTAACTCATTTAAAATTTGAATTCTCTTGATTTTAGATAAGCTTGTCCTTAATGATTATTTCCATCAGATGCATCTTATAACATCACAAGAAAATAGCTATGTCCAAAATCGAATCTGAATTTTGCTATCGTGAAGCTTCAAATGCTATTGATACATTAATTTAAATTAATCAAACTTTAAATTCGAATGACTTGAATCCCCTTTGGATAATTGAACAAATTTTGTGGAACACAATTGAATGTATTACCCAACTACATTCACTTTGGTGTTGGGTCTTCAAAAATACGAATTGATTAGGAAAACATTCGTTCTTCACAGTTTCGGTCGTGATTCTTGCATATTTCAAGTCTTTGTAAATTAGTTTTTGAAATGCCTTCTGATTGATATACAAACCTTTATAACACACTGATTTCCTTTCTGAATAAGTTTCTGAATATTCAAATGCTCTTGAAAACCTTTCGTAAACACCTTTTGAAATACTTCTCGAGTTGTATTCTTTTGCAAAAATATTTTCATAAAACTTAATTATTGCACACTTAATGAACTTTGTTAGTGAACACTTAACTCTTTTTGTTATCATCAAAATCCATATTGAGATAAATCAACAAGATAATTTTGCCAATGGAGCATACACCAAATATCATGCAGTATAACCAACCTCGCATACATATTAGTTTAATATATTATTTTTATAAATGCAACTATATTACAAACACAAACAGTATGATAAAGTCAAAGTTACTCACTTGTGGTCCTTGCTAAACTATCAGAATATGCTACTGGAAATTCGAGAATTGATCTATTTTTCTTATGAAAATGAAATAACAGATATTTATTATTTAACTAATTTATTCTTTTATTAGTTCCAAAAATAAGATATTTGAAATAACATATTCACCGGATTAGTTATGGTATAACTTATACTATTATTTACACTAATTCTAAATTAGACATATTTTAGAAATTACGTACTCATTTCTTTTTATGGTTTTACTTAGTATATTAATCTAAGTCGAGTTGATTGAAACTGATCACCTAATTTAATTACTAAATCTAATTTAATTAGCTTAATCAATCTAATATGATTTTACTTAGTAAAATAATTCATTTAAGATATATTAGTCTTATTTATATTATTTACAATTCATTGTTACTTATTAAGATAAAATACTTATTAACATAATGTAAATAACGCAACTGAACTTTTATGATTGTTTAAGTGTCCTACCTTTTAATTTAATTTCTATTACATGTATTGGTCATTTTATGGTCCTATGATAATTAATTATTAGTTAAATGTTTATTTTCATTTTACTTGTCTTGATCTTGTTAGGTATTTATATATTTTTATTAGGTTGTTACACAACTTATATTAAGTAATTTGACTACCTAGTATTACAATTATTGATAATTTTGTATCATTCCTTGGTTAATTTATTTAACAACTATCATTCATTTTCTATTGTTTAATTTTATTGTGCTCCTCTTAGTCTATTTTATATAATTATTTTGTTGTTTTTAGTAGTCATATCATTCCCGATTTTGTTATATTTAAATTTTCTATTGTTGTATATATCTATATATATAAAGAATAAATTGAGTAATTATGAAAATCTTATTTTTATTTTATGAAATATATTGAATCTGGTATTAATGATATTAATCAAAGTAATATTAATACTAATGTTAATAATAATGGTGATTATAATAATCTTAATGACAAGATTATTAATAATAATCATTTTAGTAACAAAATAAATAATAATAGATTAGCAACATTGACAATAATATTATAACAATAATATAATAATATTGATAAATATCATTTCATTTAGTATCATAGTAATTTAAGTTATACTTTAACTAAAACAGAAATTATAAAATATTCATATAATAACAGTAATTATAACAATAATACTTGTATTTGGAATAATTAAATTAGATTAACAATTATTATTAACGAATTTCCTTCCTTTTTTATGTATATATATTTAAATAATTACTAATTTTATAATAAAATTCATAATAAATAATAATATTAGTTTTTAACACTTTTTGCATTATTAATACATATGCATACAATCTATATCTTAATTAGCTTATACTAATAAAACTAATATATTAAAAATTAATTAAAAATAATAATAACAGAATTAATAAATACAATAATATTAATTATTTTATCTAATCATAATTAATAAAATTAATTTTTCTACATCATTTATAATGCTAAAGTATTTACATACATATACTTAAATAACTATATATTAATAATTCTAAAAAAATTATTAAAAATAATTTTCACTTCAAATTAATAAATATATTATTAATAATTTATTCAACCAACCAAAATTAAAAAAATATATTTATATATGATTTTTTTATTTTCTTCAAAATTCGTTACTATTCACGTAAACATACCGGGTACTGTTCATCATCTTCAAGCTTGGTTCATGTCTTATTTTGACAATTTTCAAGTCTCATTTCACTCTAAAGCGTTCCTATATATATACAAGATATTTCTACACATATAACAACTTAAATCATCAAAACTCATCCTTAATCTATGATTTTTGGATCAAAATGGTGTAACTAAAGATTTTCGGATCTTACCTTGTTCAATCCAATTCCAGGCGTTTTTGGAGCATTCTTTTGTGTTAGTTTGAATCCTAGGAATATCAGAATTCGTTTTGGATCATTACTTTAACAAGAAACTAACTTAAACTAAATTAAATTACCTTTGTCCCTTGTTTCCTTAAGCTTGTTTTAGTAATCCTTGTTGAAGCTTGTTTTAGATGTTATTTACGTTGGTTTGAGTATGTTTTAATGGTTATAGGGAGAACAAATTTTGGAGAGAGTTTGAGCTTTGTTTATGGCAAGTAAATGTCATTGTTCTCTTGCAAATGAAGGATTTAAATAGGAGAAGAAAAGGAAGAACGTAGCAGCCATGTTTGGTCCATAATCTCTACTAAATTGGATTTGTTTGTGTGTGAAATTTGTGTATTTATTGAGTTGTGAAATTTTGGTTGGCTCAAACGTGTAAATTGTTGACTTTTTTGTGAATTATTTGAGCAAATTGCATACAAATTTCGGCTGGAAAAAATCAAGATACTTCCAACCGTAGATCATCTCCTATTTGCATAGAATTACGAGAGAAATGAACATGGAAAAGGAATAAAAAAAAAATGTAAGGAGGATAGGATGAATGAAAATATAAAAACAAAGAGAACATGATATATTTATAACTAACAACTGTGTAAGGGGGAAAAATATGAACTTGTGAAAAAAATCAATTTTGTGAGTCTAAGTGATACATATGTTAAAAACTGAGTCGGTAATATTTTTAGATGAAAAATTCCATATTTTCGTTATTAAATATTCTGAACATTATGGTATACATAGAATTTCTATTAAAGATATGTGTATATATGTTTAATTTTTTGCTTTTTGTTGGAATTATTCACGTTCTAGTGGAGTTCAAAATGAAAAACAAATGAGAAACGTAAAATGAATAAAAAAAATACAAGTAAGTTAGGATGAATGGAAATAAAAAGAAGATGGTAAATTTATAACCAATAAATATGTAAGGAGTAGACAAAAATATGAATTTATGTAAAAAGTCAATCTTGTAGATCTAAACTATACGTATGATAAATACTGATTTGATAATATTTTTGGATAAAAATTTACATATTAACGATATTAAATATTCTAAATACGATAGTATACATATAATCTTTAGTTTAATACTTCTACTTTCCAGTTTTTATACCTGCTATCGTAAATTATATTTTATCTAGTTTAAAAGTTTTATTTGATGGTATTTTCATAAATTAAATAATTATATTGCCCTTAATTCGACTTTATTATAAATTTTTAAGGTTTAAAATTACATATGGATTCATTTCTATTTATAAATTTATTCTATACTTTTTATTAGATTAGAAATTTAATATTTATTTTATATTTGTTACTTTATTCTTTTTACTAGTTATAAGTTATTGACTAAGATCAGAATTTTAGTTTCTATAGACTTAGAATTATTTAACTTGAAAGTATTAATATTTTTCGAATATTAAAACTTAGGTTCTTAAATATTAAATAGTTTTCTTTATTCTTTATTTCGAACGTCATAAACTTTTTAAAGTCTTAGTGATAAAGATTCTTTATTCTAATTTGTTTATACTCAAAAAAAATTTAAATCACAACAAAAATTGGAGTGATTTTTTATATAGTTCTTTTATAATTCTACATTTTATTTATAATATTTATTATAATCGGATTATGTAAAATTAAGGGTATTACAGGTAACCAATGCTATCATGCCCGTAATGAACTTAAATGAGAAAATATGTTTTGTGATCAAGGAGATGATGGCCTGAGTCACAACCATGATCGGCAGCATGAATTTACACTCTATTTCAAATGTTTATTTTTACATTTTATTCTATCTTTTTTACTTTTTATGTTCCATATTTGCCTTACTTGACTTATGAGAGTATATAAAGATCATTAGGGTTATGTTAACAGTAGTTTTATGAATGTTTTTTCCCTCTTGAACATCGAGTTTTCCTTTGTGACCAAATTGTTTCTTGAATAATATTGAGTTTTCTTTTTAAGATTGTTCTTTGTTGTTTCTTTTCATCTTGTCTAATATCGAATGATTAGATCAACTAGTTTGATTATATTTTTTGTGTGTCATATCTAAGGATTGATCATCCATATCCCTTTTAATTTTAATTTTCATAATTCATAAAAACCCAAAAACATATTATGAAACCTAGATTGTAATTAACTATTAGATTGTTAAATTACTTGGATTCTCTAATCCGTATCATCTTGGTACAGAGCTTAGGGCTACGGATTGTGGTTTGCAGCTTCGATATTAGATTCCTTGCATGATAAGTTTCATTATCATGATTGGTTATGTTGCAAGTTTTATTATTTTTGAAGATGTCGGGAAAATCTAAAATTAAGAACGGAGCTGGTAAAGCCCTTAAAGTTAAGAGCATTGTTAATATGATTGAGTTTATGGATTTTCATGAATAAGATGGTATAGGAGATGCAAACAATGATGCGTTAGTGATTCAAAATCCTAAGAAATATTGAACAAGCTGTTGGAGGAAACCTTCATGATTAGGAAAGACATGATCATGATGCTGTCAAGGATGTAGATGTCAATCTAGGAGTCGAATTACCTCATAGTGTGCATGGAGTCGTTGATGGTCATGGAAGAATTGGTGATAGAATTAGAGGGAATATGTGCTAACCAGTGTGTGGTCGTCGAGTTGGAGATTACGGTGATAATGTGAATGGGCCAAAAATAGGTGATAAGATCGATGATCAACCATCACTAGTGGATTTGTGAAGAGGATTTTATAGGCGGGGAAGGTTTGATAAATTTTTTGATGATCCTAGTGTTAAGAGTGAAAGTTAAGAGTTTGTTTTGCATCTAGAAACACTTGAGGAAGAGATTAAGTTTGAAGTGCAAACTAACATGCAATTACTTGACATGGCACCTTTTTTGCTAACTACAGGTGAATATAGGTATTTTCATGTTTACCTTACCCTTTAAGCTGTTTTATCAAGACCCATTAATGGGATTGTGAGGTGAAACTTATTATTGTTCTATTGTGCTTGTGAAATCTTGCGTGATATTTGTTGGTAATTATTATAGGCGCTATGTTAAAGGTTATTTGTATTTGTGGAGTTTCACCTACAATTGGTGTTGGTGTAAGGGAGGTGACGATGTTTGGAAGATCGAGATTATATGAAAATTTCAAGAGGTTGGATTTTTACGAGTCATTGCAATTATGTATTATGTCATTATGCGGTGATGATGATTACTTTCAAGAAGAGACAAGTGTTTGAGGTGAATGCTAATGGGGCCATGGGAGGTATGTTTGTTGACTACCTGTCATCGTGTTCATGAGAGTTAGATTCATCAACTTCATAAGGAGTGGTATGAGTTATTAGGGAGGCCTTTGTTTATAGCCATCGATCATGGTATAGTATGGCTGAGCGTGCATAGAGAAACTATTAAAATGCTTTGGGAGTTATTATTTTAGAGAGCATTTGTAGATCATTATTGGAGGTTGTCCTTGACCCAAACTTAGTTGAAAATTTTTATTTAACTAATTTAAGTTTTGCAGGTTTGTCTTTGATTCTAGCATATACGTTTTCAAATATCTGAGGGAAAATCTGTGTGAGCCTAGGGGATATGATAGGAATCATGGTTCTTTTGGACCGATAAGTTAAGTTAGAGATGGGGGATTGGTGAACTTAGTTCAACGGATCTTCATGGGTGAACTGGATGATGGCGATGGAGTATTTATAGAGATATTTGATATGCTTTGGTAATGGGCATGATATAGTGTAGTTAAGTATGAAGAAAGGACACAACTTGAAGGGAAATTCGTCATTATTAAATACCATGACTATGCCCAAGATGGTGATTGAAACAAAGCAATAAAATCAAGTTACAACGGAGATCAACATCCCCATCACGCCTAGGGATGTAAGCGAGCAAGTTTTTATAGGGTACTTGACCTGCTCAACCCAATAAATACCTACAGGGTTCGGAGGTTTTGGGACGAGCATAGAAGCCATTGGGAAACCCGAACTTGTTTAAATATATAAATTTATATTATATTTAGCCTCAGTCTCTGAATTAACCAACTGTGCTCTATTAATTGTAAAGCTTTTTTTTTTTTTTTATTAAATCATTTAGAAAAAGTAAAAAAAACCTAGGACAGTAGACCAATACTTTGATCTCCACTTTCAGTCTTGGTCTTGGTTCACTCTCCTCAAATTCAAGCCTCTTACTTGCGTTGCCACACTGTTTCATTCAATAATTTTCTTCCCATGAAAATGGTTTCAATTTTATAAAGAGGATTGTATGAGTAATGATAAGAGTTTTTTTCTTAGTCTGTAAAGTGGGAACGAATCAGAAATAGAAAAAGATGAAAAAAAAAACATTTATAATGACGTTTTTAAATATTATATTGTATAATAATTGTAATTTTATATTGGGTTTCGAGTTCGGGTTCGGGTACCCTATAGGATTTGTCTAACGGGTTTGGGTTCATGAACAAAAACCCTATAGGGTTTGGGATGGGTTTTGGGAATTCTATTAGTTATCGGATTTGGGTTCGGGTTTTAGTATACCTGTCCTGGTTGCATTCCTAATCATGCCCATGATCTAGCTGGTGACGGAGATCATTAGCCCTATCATGCTCGTGACGCCAGTGGTGACAGTAATCACCCCTTCCTTCACCCTTACAATCTAGATGATGATCATGATGTCTATGAATGAAATTAACTATCAAGAGGATCACCATCCCCATCATGGTCATGATGCTGCGGGTGATTGATGCTATCATGCCCCTGATGAACTTAGTTAAGAAAAATTGTTTTGTGATCGAGGAGATCACAGCCCAAGTCACTGTCGTGATCACTAACGCGACTTTACGCTCTATTTCTGGATGTTTATTTTTACTTTTATATTCTTTTGTTTGACTTTTTATGTTCCATATTTACCCTTACCCAACTTGTAGGAGTATATAAGGGTCACTAGGGTTACGTTAATAATAGTTTTATGAAAGTTTTTGCCCTCTTGAAGATTGAGTTATCTTTTATGATCAAATCACTTCTTGAATAAGGTTGAGTTTTTCTTTCAAGATTATTCTTTATTGTGTTATTTTTTATCATGTATAATATCGATTGATTAAAACAAGTAGTTTGATTATATCTTTGGTGTGTCATATCTGGGATTGATTGTTCATATCCCTTTTAATTTCATTTTTCATAATAAAAACCAAAAAATACTATATAAACCTATATTGCAATAAATCACTAGATCCAAATTATTTAGATTCTCCAATCCATATCAAATAAACTTTAACACATAACTCATAACAGCTTATATTGCATTGTTAGCATGGCTAATTTTATGATTGTTGTGTTTAGTTTAGAAATAATATGAAATTAGTTAGAGTGTTAGTAAAATTAGTTAGATTATTAGTTAATTATTACAATTAGTTCTAATTACTTAAAAGATTAGTAGTTATACGAAATATTATAATCACATCTTTTAAAGGAAAAAAGAATCATCTATGAAATTAATAATGAAATTCATGAGAGTTATTATTGGTGCTATTGTTGTTTTGAAATTAACACCGCAATGTGTTAATTTCATTCATTTTCATCTTGTAGTTCAAGAACCAAGATTGACCATTGATAATTTAGAAAAGATACTGAATAGTCTTGAAAGAGACAGTGACATTCATACATGTTCTTTCCAAAAATAAAATCAAAATTTGAGATTTCATTTCAACAGCAAAAACCAAACCATTAAGAAGTTGGTATCTATGTAAAATCATGTTGAGAATAAAGTAAGAGTTATGGATTTTTTTTAGGCGTAACTAAAATGATAGTATTTCAAAGTTAATTAAGTATTATACGCCACAAGATACTATATATTATTTCCTGTAATTACTAATCATTTAACTAACCATAATTGACTAATGATCTAACTAGTATTATAAACTCATATGACTTTAATTAATTTCTTATTTTATTATTGGGTAAATGTCATGAATGGTACATGAACTTTGACAAAATATATAATTAAGTATCTAAACTTTGAAATTGAATAATTTAGTATGTAAACTTTAAAATTAATCAATTTAATACCTCAAATTACTGTTTATGTACCCAACAAATACCATAAGATACTGTTGGCGTGCACGAAGAGTTATTTTAGATAATAAATCGATCAATTTCAAAGTTTATGTATTAAATGTGATAATTACAAAGTTCATGTACTTAATTACATATTCTGTTAGAGTTTAGGTACCATTCGTGGCATTAATTATTTACTATTTTACATCATATTCATAATTTAAATTAATTTATTTTTTCTTTAACCCCATTTTCTTTTTTATTCATAATTTAATGATGTATTTAATTTTGCTATGGTGGGAAAATGTCAATTTTGGTGTCTAAACTTTGCAAAAAAAATTTAATTTGGTATCTAAACAAAACAAATGGTGTTAAGAAAAGTAGTAAAAGTAACCACAAAAGGTTTAATTGGGTATCAAATTGGGTACTTTGAAGTTTAGGCAAAATTGAATTTTCATAAAGTTTAAGTATCAAATTTGACATTTACCCTATTCTTTTTAGGTTAATTGCAAAGTGTTAATGTCATATTTAATACTTGAACTTTTATACGAAAATTCAATTTAATACTTGAACTTTGAAGTTGTTAGTTCATTAAACTTTTTATAGTTATATTTAATTATCTCATTAATACTGTTTAATCTATTTGCATATGCAAAGAATGTAGCATACGATTGAACTTTTACTAATGCTCTTAATATTATTGAATACTAGTAGGCTGTTTCTTCCACATCAAGAAATAGAGCAAATAGTGTTAGTAAACTAGTGACAATAGCCATGAAAACATTAATTAGGTATTAACAAATTAAATTTTTATGCAAAATTTAGGTATCACATTTTTCCATTTGCAAATAAACCCCATATATTTGTTCTATGTGCATTTTGCCCCCTTATCTTTAAAATTGTAAAACTTTTGGGGTAAATGTCGCGAGTGGTACCTATATTTTGGCAAAATATACAATTGGATACTTGAATTTTGAAATTCGTTAATATAGTTCTTGGATTTTGAAATTGACCAATTTAATACTTGCAACAATTTTTCATGCACACCAATAGTATTTTTTTTGTATTGGTTAAAAATATCATGTTGGATGACGATGTTAATTAATTTGATGAAGATACTATTCATATAAAAAGTTTGTTTAGTTACTGAATTGATAAATTTTAAAGTTCAAGAACCATCAAAGTTTAGGTACCATTTTCGACATTAACCCAAACTTTTGTTTATCCAGGGTTAATGTCACATCTAATACTCAAACTTGTGATTTGTGTAATTAACTATCTAAAGTTTAAAAGTATCAATTTACCATAAACTTTACCTTCTTGTTATTATTACCTGAACTTTGCAAAATTTTGCAACTAGCTATCCAAAATGTACTTTTTTTTCCCAATTAATTACCTCATTCAAGTATATTAATGAATTACAAAAAGTTTATAGGTATAAATTCACACTTTTATACTTTACATACTTAATTGCATATTTTAGTAAAGTTTAGTACCAAATAGCATATATCTATTTTTATTTTGCCACTACAGTTGGAAGGAGGGAATCGAATCTAATTCATCCCATGCAGAAGACCAGTGGATATGCAACTAGCTTGTAATGCCATTGGAAAAAAAAAAACTTTTGACCGATAAAACTAGTTATTAATAGAGTTGTAAACGAGTCGAGTCGAGACGATCGTGTTAAGCTTGAACTTTACTCAAATGAAAACGTGAAGCTCAAACTGGACTCAAACTTGTTTGGTAAAAAAAAAAAATTGAACTCAAATTTGACTTGTGTCTATATTTGATTTTGATATGTTTGACTCGATTAAATTCAATTAGGCTTCATTATTCCTATAAAAATCAATTGGATTGAAAAATAAGTTAAGCTTTGTGAATATAATGGGGTTTTTAGTTTAGCTGGTCGTAAAATACAATAAGCAAAACTATTCAATATAGATAAAAAAAAAAAAACTAAGCTACAAAAACATGCTTTAAAAATCGAAAAGAATACACATTTTATAGTGCTTTTTTAAAATAAAAAATATAAAAAGCTCAAATAAACTCGCAATTTACTTGAATCAAGTTTATTAAATTTGGAACTCAACATTGACTAGCATAAAGTCAAACTCGACTTGATGTGAGTTGTCATCAAGTCGAGTTCAAGTAATTCATAAATCAACTTAATTCATTTTTGGCTCTAGCTAATAACACATAGTAAAATCTGACTACTTCCAACAAAGAGAAAAAGGAAATTTATATTCATATGTTTTTAAAAAATTACAAAAATACTAGTAAAATGAAAATAATCTCAGATTATGAAAATAATATTAGATTTAGGCAAGTTGACCTTGTCTCTTTAAAAGACGAGGTCAAAACAAATAAAAATACCTCTTCTCTTGAAGAGATGAGGTTCATGTAGAAGGGCAACAAATAACGGATTTCTAGTGAAAACATCATCAATGGCAACTTGAATCAATTGCAAGTTTATTTTATCAGAAGCATCTTGAGCAACAATTATCTCGAAGGCAAAACACGGTAGAGAACTCCTTTTTTTTTTTCTTTTTTTTTGTTCGAATGGAAGAGAATTCAAGAGGGTGAAAATGGAAAAATTAAGGTGGCTAAAGGCCAAAATTTGCAACTTTGTCGGATTTTGAACAAAAGGCTTAACTTTTTGGACTACTTTTAGATGTGCCCATATGGTTATTTTGAAAATTTATAAAATTATGAAGACAATCCAAGAGGTTAGATGGTGAAAAATGAAACTTGTATGACCCAAAAGTTGGAATTTTGAATGAAATTTGGTGAAAAGTTGAAGTTTTAAAGCACCTTTAGGGGTCTTAATGGCCGTTTTTGGTTTTTGGAGTAGTACTCGTGATGTGTGTGTAGAGAGAGAAAGATGAGAAGCAGGGGGAGAGAGAGAGAGATGAGGCCACGAGGTGAGAGAGGAAGTTGGAGAGGTAAAGGGAGAAGTTGAGCGAACTGGGAAAAGAAAAGGGAAACCATGGAATGTCGTATTTTCAACTATTAAATCGGGAAAAAGAAGAAGAAGGAAGTGAGCGGGATTAGTTTTATCCCCACCAACGTCATTTTTTAGCACACACGATTCGTATCTTAAAGTGGTGAGGTTAAAAGATAATTTTTTCTTTTTACATTTAAAAAAAAGTTTAATTACTTAAAAGTGTAATTATTTTTATCTTAATGATATTTTCATAATTCTTTTTCAATATTAGAAATATTAATTTCCTTTTTCCTCCAACAAAGAATGCGGTTAAAAATAAGTACAACCATGGCTTTCGTCATTTTGCCCTCATCCAATATTCACGAACATAAATCCATTTTGATAAATTAAAGATAAAGAGTTTGGTAGGGAAAAGAAGGAAGCGGAATGAGAACGGGTTGCGACTGACACTGACAGCAGCACTTTAACGGTGTTAATAAAACCAAAAGAGGAATTCCGGATCTGCACGCGTATTCGACACGCTCCTCTAAAAAAAAAAAAATATCGTTTTATCCACTGGTATAAGAATAAGACCAGACACAACAAACAATCCAATTACTTAGCTCACTGCAACAAAAAGAAAAGACGCAGACGGTTCTTAGATTTTATTTTTAAGATACACTTCTGCTTTCTATACATACATAAATATTCTCTCTTTCTCTTTCAAGAAAAGGATTGAAAAAAAAAAAAAACATGAAAAGTATGAGCTTGTTAAGGATATAGGATCTGGGAATTTTGGGGTGGCCAGGCTCATGAGGAACAAGGAAACCAAAGAGCTTGTTGCCATGAAGTACATAGAGCGTGGTCACAAAGTATTATAAATTTTCTCTTTTTAAATTGTTTTTTAATTGTTCATGAGATGCTAGGATCCAAAATTTTGAATTTTCTTTGTATTTTTTTTATTTTTTAAAAATGTTATTGTAGTGTTATTTGTTTTTTCGGTATAGATTGATGAGAATGTTGCAAGAGAGATCATCAATCACAAGGCGCTTTCACACCCAAATATCATCAGGTTCAAGGAGGTTGGTAAATTAATTGTTCTATATGGCCATTAACTTGTCTGTGTTAATAACAGAAATTGGGTCATTGTAAATTTGATGATGACCTATTGTTTATTTATTATTTCTTTCTTTCTTTTAGTGGGAAACGAAAAAAACATATTCAAAGTGGTTTTGATGGGAAAATTGTTGAACTTTTACAGGTTGTTCTGACACCAACACATCTTGCCATAGTTATGGAGTATGCAGCTGGTGGAGAGCTTTTTGAGAGGATCTGTAATGCTGGAAGATTCAGTGAAGATGAGGTTTGCTTTGCTTCCTTCTTACTTCATTAGAGGGTTTCTCTAGACGTTCAAAATTTTTTAACTTTCTTGCTTTTTATGTCCTTGGGAGAGGGAAAAAAAAAAACAATATGAGAAAGTAATTTATATATATATATTTTTTTTTCTTTTTCTGTTTTTCCCATTTAAACTTGCTCTTGTTTTTTGACCATTAAACTTCCTCTTTGAAATAAGCTTCAAGTATGTAATTTGGGATAGATGGATTCTTGGCTCACAAGGACCATGTTGCTACTAGCCATTCGGTCTAGTTGGTTCACAAGGCCCGTATGCTCTTCTTAGTCGTAGCTCTAGGAAACAAATGCTAATCCCAACTTACTTATGGAAAAAAAAACCACGATAATGTCGAACCCGGGCAGTTGGAAATTACCTTTGTGGTGATTGTAATAATTGGGCCATTTTATACAGTCAGCAGATTATGGACAATTTGACGAGTACTTTATTGGTGTTTGCTGTTTGTGCTTATTTTGGATCTATTGTTATGCAGGCTAGGTATTTCTTCCAGCAGCTGATTTCAGGAGTTAGCTACTGTCATTCCATGGTAAGAAAAATAAGTGAATGCCCTGAAAAATCTGTTTTCCCACGTGGGATGTGAACCGAACTTCAATTACTGCCTATTTTGCAGCAAATCTGCCATAGAGATTTGAAGCTGGAAAACACTCTTTTGGATGGAAGACCTGCACCACGCCTCAAAATCTGTGATTTTGGTTATTCAAAGGTATTACTGCACTTTGCACTAACTCTAATTTCCAATCCATTTAAGAAATGCCAGATATATGCATGAACAAACAATACTACATTTATTAATGTTAAACTTGTACCGAAATAAAACTGATTCATCTCAATGTTTAAGCTTGTTAACAGGTCAACATACTTTTCATGTGTGGTATGATGTTCACTATGATCCACCATATTTGAATTTATTAAATAGAGTCAAATGTGATGTGGGACCTGTTGATCTTATGATGTCCTGCTTCTTACCTATTCAAACTTTAATTTACCTGTTAGCCTGAAAAAATCGAATGAACAATGCCTGTAGTGTGGGCCCGGTTTGCACCAGTGAAATACAAAGAAAGGCAGGTGCTTGAGAGCTTGTTAGAGAGAACTCTTCACCCTTAGAATAGTTGATATAGAGAACTCTCTGATTTCAGGAGTTCACTAGAGAAAGCCCTTCGATCTTTGACTCTTTAAGGGAGAATTACATACTCAATCTTCATAGGAACTCAGGCTTGTCTTATTTCTTTGTTCAATAAGATATTTGTACAATCCTTGGACTCAATAGCTTCTTAAAAAATAAAAATTTTCACATGATATTATCTGTAAAGAACTTTTAAAATAAATGATATTCTTCTTAAGAGTATCAATTGCTTAAATAGAGATAAGGACTTGAGAGATGGCCAATGTATCCAGCTATTGATATTCTAATATATTTTGACTTGACAAATAAGGAGTACGAACTTAAATTATTGACATCACAGATAAGCAACTTACTAACTTAGCAACCAAAATTTAGATTCCTAAAATAGCACAAAAATTCCCAAGACCAAGAGACTGCATTGATTTTTATAGCCTATAGATGCTTAATTCAACCATCTATCCTCACTTTGATAAGGCAGCAATTAATCAGGAAGGTTGATATTTGGCACTCCTTTCACAAATTTGTGAGTTGAGTTGTCATGTAATATGTGCAATTTGGCTGCTGCTCAGAAAAATTGTATTGCTTGTAGTCTATGAGAAAGTACATGAACATTATATATCCAGCACTATTTTCAAATTATACGGTGCAAAATCCTTCCCAAACAATTAGGAGAATGCAGAACCTTTCTCTAAATATTTTTTGTTCTGTCCTTGGCTTATTGTCCAGGAGAGGATGATAGAACTGTTGAGGAAAAAAAGCTATTTTTTCTTTGGGTTGAGAATGATCCTGTACTTTGGCTAAGCTATTGTCAGACATATTTCTCATTCTGAGCATGAGGATTCACTTGCTAACCCTGTTTGTGTTGTGTAGTCCTCATTGCTGCATTCAAGACCCAAATCAACAGTTGGAACACCAGCATACATTGCACCAGAGGTTTTATCTCGAAGAGAATATGATGGCAAGGTAAGTAATCTGTTGCTTCCAGATGGTTCATATTGCTGCCTGTGCACTAGAGACAACTGATTTTTTTTGCGTACTTGTGATATTTGTATCAATAGCCCATTTAGTTAATGACCTGTAAATTTATTTACAAAAATGTGATCATGCTTGAATCCAAAGGCAAATTCTAGCTTTATGCAGCCTTCATAAACTGACTACATATCAGGTGTAGAATGTTATTTACTGGTTAAACATTATTCCTCTCTGCCTATACATTTTAATAAAATAGACAAGTATTCTGCTAATGACAAGACTAAGCAAGATTCTCCATCAATGCGTTGTCACAGTTGGAAGTTCACATTGTGATCATTGACATAGTATAATTTATGAAGACAGATGACTGAATTTTCCATGCGTTGTAATCCTATTATGCTTTATTTCAAAGGGTATGAGAGACCCTTTGATGTGCATTAATCACTCTTTTATGAAATCAGCTGGAGTGATTTAGATTGCTCTGTCAACTGATGGTGTTTTTCACTGCCCCCTTCATCTGAAAAATGCCCCTTCATCCATCCATGTAACATATGCTACCTATTGCGTATCAGTGAATGCCAATCTGTGTATACATGCAAAGAAAAGCTGTGAATATGGAAGTCTGAGTTATTTGTTTAGCTATATGTGGCTTTGTTTTACTGAACATAAGAATTGTTCCATCCAAAAAAAGATATATAACCTCATTTCCTGTTTGGTCATTTGCATATGAATGAGTAATATTCTGTGCAAGATTTGTCTAACCTTTCAATCTTTCTTTAATCAGTTGGCAGATGTATGGTCGTGTGGTGTGACTCTATATGTAATGTTGGTGGGAGCATATCCCTTTGAAGATCCAGAGGACCCAAAGAATTTTAGAAAAACCATAAATGTGAGATTACAGTTTAAAATTGGTGTTTGATGTGTACATAAGTTTCCCTGTCTTTCCCTTTTTCAATGTTATTTTTGTTTTTAATTTATTGTCTATATATCATGTCTCATTTTTACTTAAATGGATTAATTATTTTGTGCAGAGGATTATGTCCGTTCAATATCACATCCCGGATTATGTCCACATATCTCAAGATTGTAGACATCTCCTGTCGCGCATATTCGTTGCGAATCCGTCCAGGGTAAGATAGACTGAAAGGAAACTGTTCTAGTACTTGGTTCGTATGATGTTTATGGTGTGATAAGTATTTGTTATAGTATCGTATACACAGCAATTGTGTCTGTGCAAAGGTCTAGCCTTTGCAGTATGGAGTGGTGGAGGTGAAGGTAGCACTTGAAGAGTTGTGCTGTTATGTTTGAAGTGGTTGAACAGGAGGCTTTCTATTGCTATAGTAGGTTTACCAAGGTTAGCTTAATGATATGTATGACTGGAAATTAATGTATATATATTGTTTGGGCCAAAATTATAGGAAAGTGGACCAAGAATCAAGGGATATGTTTTCCGTATTTTCCTTTAAAATGTAATCACTTACTCATTAGAAGATCATTTTTTCCTATTAGCTGATGTTTGCTGTTTTTTGGACCCGCAAGTTATGAGCATCTTTAAAGTATGCTTGTTTCGTATAATACATTTTCCAGACCTTTTTCAAGATTTGTTATAATTGGAATTGTCAAATATTGTCAAAGTAATCTCAAGATGTTTTGGTAAAATTTAGTGTAGTTGATGGGGCAGGCAAAAGTCACAGCGGGTAACTGGTGATGGTAGTTAATTACAGCAAAAGATATTCATAAAAATCAAGGAAAATGATCTCTCTCTCAGAAATCGTTCTCCTTATTTTGCATTAGCATTTTTGATGGTTGCTATTTATCACCACTAGTGTGGTCACTACTTTTGGCTTACGTTCACTACAACCTGCTATTTCTTTCAACATCTTCAAACTACTGCAATAATAGTTGACAACTATTAAAATTTGGTTGTAACGAATATCCAAAAAATTCTGGAAATTGTTTTCGCAAAAGTAAAGACACCCTTAGTTAAAGTGTCTATTTTATGGGCCCATCCATAATTTACTCCCTTGTTTAGACTTAGTTGACCTTATCTATAATTGCAGACTATTTTCACTCCCTTCTTATTCCAACTTCCCTTTTGGTGGGTATTAAATTTTGTCTCTAACTATAAGCGTTTAGATTTATTTAAATGGAGGAATGAACTGCCACCATTTGCATTGTGCTGTATTATAGCCAAGTGACACACATTGACTGAACCCTGGGGGAGACATTATATGAAATTGTCATCTTATCGCAGTGTCTTCTTTTGATTGTGAGATACTAAATTCCAATGATGATTGTCCACAGAGAATCACCATCAAAGACATAAAATCCCACCCGTGGTTCTTGAAGAACTTGCCAAGGGAATTGACGGAACCTGCTCAAGCCATGTACTATAGGAAAGGTAACACCGGTGTGTCACTTCAAACTGATGAAGAAATCATGAAAATCGTGGAAGAGGCCAAAATCCCTCCTCCGGCTTCCCGAACAGTCAGTGGCTTTGGATGGGGAGGAGAGGAAGATGGTGATTTCAAGGAAGAAGATGTTGAGGAAGAAGAAGAGGATGAGTATGAAAAAAGGGTTAGAGAGGCTCAAGCTAGCGGTGAATTCCAAGTATGCTAGAAGTTTACTATATCATCTTTTTAGTATCAACTAGTCATCCTAGGATGTTGATAATGTTTGTGTATTTGTAGTCCATTACAACTGGTTACATCTACAGTGTAGATTTGAAGGATTTTAAGGTCAACTAGTGTGTAGTCCAGATTGCTGGAGAACATTAGTGGATGTTTCTTCTGTAAGCCTGATACTTGCAAACAAACAGGGACTTGAGTGTATTCCTGAAAATTTGTTTTTAAAAGGAAGTTAGTATGCTAATACCAAAAGCACATGCATATCCTTATTTTTGGGGTTTCATGGAGTATTTAACGTTGTTCAAGAGCATCTAATTTCCAATTTCACCTATTCATGTGTGGTTTTCATAATGCACGGTCCACGGATCATTGAAATAGTAAAGTCAGTTTGAGCAGGCTTCTCTTAGATAAATGTCGTCGATGAAAAAAGAGTTCCATCCTATTTACAAAGATAGAAGACGCTGTGATATTGATCACATTGGGTGAGCATAGACATCCCATGGTTGGTTTCAAACTGTGACCCAGCCTCATCTGAACATGGTGGGTCTATACCTAGACCTAGCCTACTAGGTTCGGGTTCTAGTATGATCTGTGAATAGACCCGTTTGAGAACTGTGAGGATTGTTGGATCCAATGAGTCCATTTGGGTCTATTTATAAAAGAAATAAAGAAATTATAATTTTAAAGAAAAATATGGAAATATAAGTAACTATAAAGTAGAAAGTAATAAATAAATAAATAAGAAAAAGTAGTTCCATCCTATTTACAAAGATAGTAGACGGTTGGGATATTGGTCACATTGGGTGAGCATAGACAACTCATGGTTAGTTTCAAACTGTGACCCAGCCTCATCTGAATATGGTGGGTCTATATCTAGACCTAGCCTACTAGGTTCGGGTTCTAGTATGATCTGTGAATAGATCTGCCTAAGAACTGGGAAGATCGTTGGACCCAATGAGTCCATTTGGGTCCATTTATAAAAAAATAAAGAAATTTACAATTTTAAAGAAAAATGTGGAAATATAAGTAACTATAAAATAGAAAGTACTAAATAAATAAGAAAAAGTAACTTTTAATATTTAGATTGATTTTTATGTAAATAGAAATAATTTAATATATTCACGATATTTAATATGTTATTATAGTAACATAAGAAATGAATGCAATTGACAAATATATTTAGTTTTCTTAATAGTCCCACCAAGTGATTAATCTTATTTTTAAATAAGGTAGTATTTTCTTTTCATTTGTAACTTCTTTTAGAGATTCACATCAATTCTACGTTATTAATAATTCAACTCTAATTATAATGCGCTTGTCTATGAGTAGACATGGTATTAATGATTTTTAAGTGAAAATAGGCTAAAAACTATAATATTATGATACCTAATTATTATTTTGAGTTAAAATTTTATTTTAAATTAATTTTTAAATTAAATGTCGTATGTTGCCGTTTGCACTGTTAGGTGAAGTTTCGTTTAGCTATATTATTACATTTAGCTATTGAAATTCCAATATTATACTAATAAACAGTACTAAAAAGCAAAACTTTTAATTTAAAATGGTAAATGATGTAAATAAAAATTATTTATTATGTATTCACAATATTTAGTACATTATTAATAGTAACATATGAAAGAAACCTACTTCTAAATAATATGAGACTTGTTTTTCTTTTATTTAGGGGATTAATCTAATCTTACGTCGCTAATATTTCAACTCAAATGAGATGTACTTGTGTATAAACAAACATACATTAATTATTTTATTTGAAAATGGGCTACAGACTATATGCTCTACTCCAATGTTTATTTTAAGTTTAAATTTTTATTTTAAATATTTTTTTCTAATTTATTTGAAAAAAATGGATGAGGTGGATTCGAATGAACTCGACTTGAGATCCAACAGTCCATGGTTCAAGACTTACCCTGCCCATAGGACTTGAATGGGCCCGTAGAGATGTCTAGCTAAGCATAACTTTTACTGGCAAATGAGTAAATCCTTTTAATTAATATTAAGACTATTTAGATAGGGTGGAAGCATGAGAAAATCAGAGAAACTATATAAAAATGGAAGGAAAAAGGATGTTTGATTATTTTAAAGAGGATGAAAAGTAGATGAAGAAAGTGGAAATGTGTGAAAATGTTTTCACTTAGAAGGCTCAATATTTCCTCACTAAATTTGTAGACAAATGAGTTTAAAAGAGTGGAAACAGAGAGAAGTGACCGATAAAGTAAAAATTACCTTTACTAAACACACAATCTATTGCATCTCTACCATAACACATACATATTCACATATGCATATAAACTAATAAGTTAAACGAAAATTTATGATTGACAAAATAAGCATAATTGAAAAGGAAGATACCAAGAATCTTGACCATTACAATGAAGGAAATCCAAACAAAAATAATAAAGATGACAATAAATCAAATGTTTAGATGATATATAATTTTATGATAACTAGCACATGACACCAAAAGGGATGGAACATGGGCATATATAGAGGGACTAGCGAATTGATCTTTCATTCAAGCCTAATTAAGTCATATGAGTATGTCAAGTATTATTAATGGTTCTACCATGTCGTGTCAAGTCTTTTCTTGTTGAGTTTTATAGTGATGAGTCAAGTTGTATTGAGTCTATCTTGAGAGTCGAGTGACATGCCAATCTGGTGATGGTCTATTTTTATCTTGATATTTGCCAGCCCTACTCACAAATGTACTTGTGTTGGAATGAGGGGAGGATTATATATATACATAACATGATAAAATGAGTAAAGGCTAATAAACTGAATATAGAATAAAATTTTTGTCATGTCAAAGAAATATAAAGTGACTGTAATGCAAAACAAAACACAAAGACAAGCAAACCTTACCACCATAATGTTGACAATAGCAACAAAACTGATGAAAGTCACCGATTATAATGAAAATCAAAATTATCAATGCAACGGCAAATTCACAAAATCAGCTAAAAGTGAAGGGAATAATAAATAAGCTTGGTTAACTTTTTTCATTAATAGTTACTATATGTAATTTAAGCTAATCTTTTCCGTTTTTTACCTATGTTGTTGTAGACCAGGATTTGTGGCCTTTGAGCTTTGTATTGCACCGGCATGAGTTTGACTTCTGTAGACATAGGGTTCTTGCTGATAGTGGTCATGCATGCGTCACGCAGATCTTGGGTTTGGTACGTGACTTCGGAGTGCTATTGAAAAAATAACACTTGATGATGGGATAACTTGGAGAGAATGATAGGGGAGAAGGAACAGACAATTTCGATGTCTTGAATGCACAAGTGACAAGTAAGGAAACTTGAGTAGACATTACGCTTCGACCTTACAGTTCTTGAGCAGTTGAGGTAGAAATTACTCGCGTTATCTTGTTTGATCTTTTTGAATAGAGCCTCCTCTATAGAATGTTGTTTTGTCTTCTCTCTCCAAAAGTTGGAAATGACGAAAGGTGACCGAGTATTTATAGGCACTTGGCATGGATGATGATTGTCAGATCATCCCAGTGATTGACGGATGAGATGGAGTAAGCTCAATTCATGGTTATCCTGAATGAGCTCCTCATAGGCCAAAATCAATAGCCATCTCCTCTGTGCATAAGCTTGCTTGAGAAATGTTGGATGCAATGGAGCAATCCAACGATCCCTGTTTCGAGCCCACCAAGCCAAATCTTCCTAAGTCATCCCAATAAATAAAACCAAACTTGCTGGGCTCTATCACCCAGTCCACAAGTCAAGCCTAATAAATAAATAATATATATTTTAAAGCCTTATTACAACTTCAAATTGAATTTATCGGGCCTACAAACATGTTTGCAATTCTAGTTTGCTAACGTTTGATTTTCTACATAATAGTTTGGTGGAACAACATAGCTAAGAACTAGAAAAGATAAACTAGGATTGCATATGGTAACTATTAATAGCAGAAGTGAACCTAACCGACAAGTAATTATGGCCTTCAAGCTTACCATTTCATTATAGTGAGTTTGGCTTCAAGTTGAATAGCTTGGGTCTGCATACATGTTTCCAATTTTAGTCAACTAATGGTAGATTTTTCTACATAAAAATTGGGTTTGCTGCATATTGGACATGTCTTCAACCATTTGATCAGCAAGAGTAGCATCTTGGATAGTTTGAATCTTGAATTATATTTTAATCAATGAGCTGCTAATTACACTTAATTTTGGTATGAGCTTCACCATATAGCGTGGCATCATTTGTTTGTTTGCTCAATTTTGGCATGGGGCATTATGACAATTGCAACTTATTCAAACTACACATCTGTTCACTTCGCTAGAAGATGCAACACAACAGTCTTTTGCTAATTTTGCAATTCCCTGTAGATGGATGCTCAAGAGGAACCTAATGAATGAGCTCCTTGAAACTTTGTGGGTGCTCTTGGTTTTGCAAGGTTCAAGTCTGGGTTGCTCTTCTTTATGGTGCAAACACTCCCATGCAGTCCTAGTATGTAATTTAAAAGCTCCACATTGATATCATGGGTGCCCTATTTAAGCAAACTAAACACTCAGTTGTTATATTTAAATGATTTGGAAACTGTATTGTCTTGGATTTTCCTTTCTTCAGTTATTCCTGTTTAATCAAATAAGTTATAGAAGCATGAGTCCATAGTCACAAGCAAGCTAGTTTTAAATTGATTATGCTGCTTTGTATTCTACTAATGTGTAACAGCTCATCAAAATTTTAAATATAGACACTTATAACAATTAAACTTGCTTGAAATTAGAAAAAGTCAAATTTTTATCAAACTCAAAGGACTAAAAAGCTTCCTTATTATTTTCTATTAAAATGGAATTATTTAAAGAAATCACCTTTGATCTTTTTCTTTGGTAATTGACCCAAAAACACATGTGCATTTTGATTCTTAAGCATAATTCATTGTAAGAATACTTTAAAATATAGTTTTATGCATTTTATATCAATATCATATAGAAGCACGTTAATTATGGATGAACTAGTGTAATTTTGTACATTTTATCTCAGAGCTTCATTAGGCTTTTTTTCTCAATAGGTATAAAGAAGTACTTGCCATGAAACGTCTCTAGAATAGATTGGAAAACTCTTCAAAGCATTTAATGAAGTATTGATGGAGCTAGCTAAACCACATTTCAGTAACCCTTCTTCGGGTATTATGGAAGAATTTGCAAGTTTAGGAATCACTAAAGCCATGAATTGACATTAACGTCCATAAGTGGGCTAAGTGGTCTTATGAATTTATGGTCCATTGTAAGTGTCTAGTAGTGAAAGCTTTACACTTGATAGCAACACTTTGTCGATGAAAGGGGACTTGCTGAATGAAGGTTTAGTCACTTCACTCTTCTTACTTTCCTTGATGTCATAAAGAATCTTAATTATGCCATCAATCTCATCATCATTGCATTGTTACACGAGACTCCTCCTTTTAAATATAGAAGGGTTAGCTTGAATGTTCGAGGCATCATGTGCCCTTGATGTAGCTAACACATGCGATGCAACAACTTTGACCTTGAGAGTCAATTGCTTATTGTATTCTAATAGGAGTACAATTATGATGATTCACTGATTATGCTTGCTAATCAATAGCTTGTGGAGGTAGAAGTGGTGACAATTTTTCCTCTTAATCGTCTAGGTCGTGTGCATCATACTTTCCTATATTCTCACGTCAAGGCATTAGGCTTCAATTCCTCAACACGAAATTGGAGCCTGTGGTTGTGTTTTGCAACCTCATTGTACATCCTTTTGATGTCATCATTTGCTCATGGCATAGCCTCTCTAACTTTGTGAAATGTTGTGGATCAACAATATGGACCATAACATTTGAAGTCACAACATGCTCCTCCACCATGGAGTTGCTCTGATTGGTGTTAACATGTTTTGAGATTCATGCCATTTATGGATCAGATGCCAATAGAATTTCATAAAAAAAAAGGAAATAAACTTTTGTCATTCCCACAATGGTGTCAAAATGTTGTTGCTAAAGTTCTATCGATAGAGGTAATTGAACTTGTGCCAAAGATATGATGGGACTGCAAAAAAAAAAAAAAAAGTTAGTAGGGATTAAGACTTATTCGACATGTCACTCTAACAGTCAACTTAGTAAGGTAGTCGGAGATGCGAGTAAGATAATAGTAGAATATGGGTATAGTTATCACAAGATATTTAGCAAAGGCTTATTGTATAGTATTTATCAAGGAAGAATTTTTGAAATAGGTGGAGCCAAGTTGTGGTGATTGTGGGTAGCCATGGCAGTTATTGGAGTAGTGGTAGTGTAGCCATTAAAGCACTTTATTGGTTTTTCGGTAACGGAGTTGGTGTGGATCTAGCAGGTCGATCAACCAAGTAAATGAGGTAGCAAGTTGGATAAAGGTGTTTAGGCCAATCTATGGACTTGTAGATCTACTTTCAATCATGTTGATGGATTAAGGGCTCAGGAAGGTTGTTCCACTAATTAAATTAGGTTGATGCAAGCCTTAAACAGGTCATATTGGACTTAGGAAGCCCATGATCAAAATTGACCATCTACAGCTTGTTGTACTTTATTCTCCTTTTAAGGACTAAATAACTCTAAGAAATCTTCATATAAGTGTAGAAACATCCAGTATGTCAAGAGAAATTACATTATAGGTGACTTTGGTACATACCTTACAGATGATAAAGTACGTATCTTACCATCATAAGGTCTAACTCAAGTCCTCCTTGCATCAATAATCTTTAGTATCCTGTTTTTGCCAAAAGAAATACTTTCATAATCTGGAAGTTTAAAACAACATATATACATATATATAAGTGGTGCACAATCTAAGTCTAAGATCTAATTTGAGGATCCTTTATGTATTTAGAAGCCAATGACACCACACTATCCACGACCTTAGACACCATTGCATATGCAACAATTTCATTTCTTCTCAATTTCAGTATTAATTCTATCTTTATTTGCATAACCAAGATATAAGTTGAGATTGGTAATGAAGGGTTTGATCCAAAATAAAAAAAATGGCATTGATTTTGACGAAATTTTCTCATTTGGTGAAGATGTCTTCAACTCTAGTCATATTTAAATTTTCTCATCACAATTTCTGGCCCTTTTGCTTGTACTAAAAGTATACTTTAGTTTTACAATTGCCTCTATAATAACTTAGTCGCCTGATGTTGGTCTTTAATAATTTAGTTGTTAACAGCCTTACTACATGTGGATCTCATCTTACATTTTCATTGATTATTAACATATTCCTTCTAGCCTACTTAGATAACAAACTATCTTTTCCATACATCACGATCTCTCTAAATCTCATGACAAAGACTATAGTTAGCATAGTTTGATCATCTCTAGCTTCACATCTATATTCTATTTATTAGTTAAAGGCACAAGCCCTATTATGTTCATGCAAAGTAAACTATATTATCTGTTTCAACAACAATTGATTTGTTAGGGATTTGGTTATGTATAATAATACCAATCTCCCTGTGGTTTTCATCTTTGCCAATATTCCATGTAAAACCCTGTTATTAAGACCATTGTCATCATCATTTCATGGATGGTGATCTTTGATACAAGACCCTTTTCTAATTTGACTATACAAAAATCCCATGCATTATGCTGTGCCATAAACCAAAATGTGTGCATCTACTAAATTTATCATTATCGTATTTTATCAACACAAATTTAAATCTCTATTTTATGTGGCAACTTTACTCTTATACCAATTTATTGTGATAATAAAAGTGGTACGACCAATTTAGGTTGTTAATCATAACAAATTACATAAACTGGGGAAAAAATACGGTGGAAGGAGAGAGAATTTGAAACAATCAAAGTTAATATTACTAGTGGAAAGAGTACAATGGACCTACTACATTTTAACAATATAAATATAGGATTTTATTGTTTGCAAAGTAACTTGAAACTATCTTTCCAATCTAGTCTTACTTGGTATTTGTAGAACTCTTATATCTCATAAGCATACTATCAAAAAGCACATATAAAGATAATTACATAAGCAAAATCCTGCAAGCTAATCCTTCCTTTACTACCACTCCTGAAGCCACACACACACACTCTCTCTCTCTCTCTATATATATATATATATATATACATATATATCATCTCCTAAGTCTCCATGAAGAAAAGAGGTATTGATATCTAACTACTCAATCTCCAAATATAAATCATGTAACTTAAATATAACTCAAGGAGAACATCTGTTCTCCACATGAGAAAATTTTAACAAATCAATGTTGTTTATATATATATATATATATATATATATATATATCAAATCCCTTCATTATCAATCTAACATTATATTTTGGTTATGAACTATTTTCTTTAATCTTCAATTTTTAAACCCACTTGTTCTTCAATGCTCGTTTAACCTTAAAAAAGACCATCATGCTAGTAATGTGCCCTAGGCCATATGGATTTTATGTCATTTGGATATTTATTATCTTTATATTATAAGTCATTCTTTTTTACCAAGGTTTATTATTGGTCTTTTTACCTTGATAAAATAATTCCATGAGTAAATTTGTTATTCCTTATGTCATTGAAGTATGTGACTTTAATAGTAAAACCATAAAAGGAAAAAAAATAACTTTATTCTAAATTATCCTTAATTGTTCATTATATGGAATAATAATGAATTAAGATTAGTATGTCGGCTGGATGATGGTCATGTTTTACTGAATATGGATATAAGATATCAATACAGCACATAGATACATGTAAGAGTACATTGTATTGGAATGACCAATTATGAGAATACTATAAGGATCAATATGATAAGTATTTCTCACTATAGTGATTATTTAAGTCCTTTGACCTGATGACACCATGGATTCCTACATAGCAAGCTCCATGTTTTAATTCAGTTCTTTATCATCTTTAATAAGATGATTATAAGACTGTTCTTGGATATGGAATAAGTTATGCAAAGGAATATGAGTGTTCGTGAAGGAATTTGTCCCTTTCATTAAATTGAGAGAGATATCTTTTGGGCCCCTTTGAGTAAGACTGGGAGATGCATGGTCGTGCTTAAATGAATTGATAAAGAGTTATCAATGTCATTCGTTTAAGTCAGTCAAACTCTGGATTCAAGAAATAGATGATTAAACAATATAAGTGTGTGTTGATCCACATATTATGTTTGATCATAAGATATTACGTGACAAAGGGACTAAATAATTGACTGTTAATAGGTAAAGTCAGATCATCGACCTTCACTTGATTTGGGTAAGCATAATGTCTGTCTGTAGAAACCAATTATTTTTTGGCCTTAAAATGTGTTTAAGGCTGTTGCTAACATTAAGTGAACCTACAAGGTCACACACAAGAATGAATAAATCGGATCATGGGGTTTATTTTGAATAACCATATGGGAATAATTTAATTATTTATAATCTAATTAGATTAAGATTAATAAATAATAATTAAAATAAAAATTATTTTTAATGGTGCATGTCCTTGTTGAATAAGATTAATTAATCAATTAAACCTAATAAGATTAGGGTAAAGGATGACACCCTATAAATAGAACATGATGGTCTCCTCAAAGGATAGATGATATGTGTTGTCAACGTCTGAAACCTAGAAAGAGAGAGAAAAATCGTGACTCTTAGAGACCCATTCTAAATCTCATCTAGAAACGTTCTAGATTGCGCTAGCACATAAGGGGGGGATTCGAATCATATTCAGTTGTGTGTGGATACCGTAGAGGACGTTTGCGACATTGCAACGTTTACAGATCTACATCAATAGATAATTTCAGAACTCATATAAAAGGTAAAATTTTGAATCACCTTTTGATTTTTATTTAATTCAAATGCATGGATCCGTTTTGGGAATTTAAGATTTCGAAAAAAAAAATTATAATTCCGCTGCGAAATCCATCGATTCGACCTCTAAATTCCTAACACATCAAGCTATAGGTGTGGTTATGATGTAACCTTTTTTCAATCATCTCTTTTTGCATGGATTTTAATCATCTTTGTTTCATTGATGTGACAACCTCTTAAAAACATTTTAACTCTCCCTTGTCTTTTAAAATCATAAACTAATTTGAAGTATTGCTTGTGGAAAGTCTTGGTTTGCTGGAAGACCGTCTTGAGCTTCAAGTTTTGTTTGTACTGGTTGAGCTATTTCAACAACTTTGATCATTGTATTCATATAGACCATTGTTTGATTGATTACAATGAGCTATGGTCGTGGTATAGGATCTAAGTTAGTATGATACAATTTGCAGGTGTAGGCTTCTTAAGCTTTTCCACATTTAAACTAGTTTGGTCCTCTTATCAAGCCATATTATTATTTTTGATGACCTTCCTCTATCGGATCCTTTAACTAAACTTTTCATATTATAAACTAGAAAATTACATTATATTAAACTCAAGCTCACCCCTCTCTTAAGTATAGGCATTAACCCGACTTGACATAACCCACTAATAATTGATGAGTCATGGATCTTGAAATTGAAGAATTAGGAATAACCTACCTTATTTTCAATTGTTTCTTTTTTTTTTTTATTTTTTTCTATTATATTTAAGATTATGTCATTAATATAAATAAATTATTGATTAATTTGTATTTTTTTTCATTCAAGTGGAATGATGAACAATCTCTTCATTTATTTAAAGAAAAACATACCATGGAGTAGTGTTCCTTTTACAAGAATATACAATGTAAAAGGTAGACGAGGTAGTACTACTAGCCTCACATGAAACAATGGGAAAGGAAAACAACAAAGTCACTACATTTAGAGGTTGCTGCCAACTAGATGCTTAAATGATAAACAATCCACCACGGCCTCCTAAGTTACTTCACTTTAAGGTAAAATTTCTACTCCACTAAGTAGCTTAAGCTTTAGAAGATCCATAGGTGTTTGTACTTGAGCCTTCCCTTTCACTGTAGGCATCTCCTTTGCTTATTGGACCACTCATTTCAACATTTAAGCAATGGTTTTCTTCAATTTCATTCCACCAATGACTTGCACATAAACTTAAGGTTTAGCTAGGGTTATGGTTGACTAAGATCACATATTTCCACCCCATCCATAATAATGCAATTTACCAATGAGTGATTCAAACCTTCACTTGGTTTAGTAAAGTCCATACAAACAATCCTTTCATGATAATCTAAAGGGATCGCTATTAGTTTTACCCTTCCATTCCATTGACCCACTTGAAATTCAACATCTTGGAATACATTGGCAGTGAGACTTTCTCTAAATTTACTATTTCTAGCTTGTCATTTCCTTTCTAGACCTTAAGACAAAACTTTTTCAACCCACTTCCTTAGAAATGAAGTAATAGGCATTCATTCTTTAGCTTACAAAAAATACCTCTACATAGATTAGGCTTCTAAAATTTTAGTGAACTTAGTTTGATAGAGTTGAACCTCTTAAATAATTAGAATTCACTTTAGCCTCCTCCTTTACTTTAGTTGAAATTAATATTGTCGATTTATTTTAGATTAGGCAATCTTTGGCCTTATGGTCTCCAATACATAAGATGTAGGAAAGTTTCTTCTCAGATAGCTTCTTCTTGAGTAGTTTCTTTTCGTTCCTAAATGTCTTACCCTTTTAGACTGAGGCTATCTCATTTTCGCTTAAGCTTAGATTTATCTCCTAAGTCCACCCTTCCCTATTTCTCTATCAGTCGTTTTGCTGACTTAAACTCTGAGTTCTCAATAATAGTCATAGTTTAACACCAAGATATAGACTCTTTTCAACTCTACTTGGGTAGACCTCGTTACCTATAACAAAATGCAGACATAGCTTCCACATCACTTACATCAACAATCTCCAATAATTTCTCAAAGAATTCTTACACATAGTTCCTAATGGACATCTTATGGAACTTCCTCAACATAGTTTAATCCTCCTTCCCAGCATCACTAGAGTAACATTTAAATCATAACCTTAAATTCTTCCCTTGATTTGATAACTACTGCTTCTTGTCTAGCTCTGAAAAAGTTGTCCTTGACACCATAATATTTCCACATTATCTACGAACATGAGACCTACCCTTAGTCTTTATGCATCATCTAGGAAACTAAGTAAATTGACGTACTAGTCCAAGCTCTAGAAAAAGTTGTTCATTTAACGTTGAAGTTCTTAGGCTTTGACACTTCTACCCTTGCTGCCTCTAATATGAGTTCATTGATATCTAACTTTCATACATTGGTGAACCTTAGGCTTTAGTTTCTCGAACTCCCTCCTTGAGGAAACCACCTTTTGCTCTAAGATGGCATCCTACCTCTATAAAATGCATGTAGACTGGATTAAAGTAGCAACATCTCCCTTAAGATTCCCCCCTTAAGCTTGCCCAAGCCATCTTTTACACAATTGATAAGTGTCAAAAGACGTAATTTCTTTGTGCTTATTTGGACATATTTATTATGTATTTCTTGTAATTTTTTGAAGAAAAGACACCTAATTTTTTAAATATTTATTTCATCCTTAAAGAGCTCATTATGCCAATTTAAGAGAAATTAAAGCAAATAAAGCAAGTTTGGGTTGAATTGTGCAAGAAAGAAGCCTTTTATTTTTTAGCCCTCCCTCCAGCACAACAAGGATAGACAGGCAAGGATGAATGAAGAAGGCTATAAATACCAACCTTGATTTCATTTTACGTATGGATGAAAATAGATAGAAAAATTAGAAGACAAAGGCAAAAGAGAGAGAAAAAATCGTATAAAGAAATATTTCGTTGTAGAGAGAGAGCTTTTTGGATTTTTAGGGTTTTACGGCAGCTTTTGTGCTTCATCACTTCAATTTATCAAGGATATTGGTTTTTATTGCTTATCTTATTATGCGTTTTAATTACTTCTCTGAATCTTTGATTTGTATTATCATATTCATGGAGGAGTAGTTGATTTTGCTTGGGTTTGTTGATCCTTGGGTCAATTTCATGTAACTATGCTGTGCTTATTTTTAATACGTGTTGATTTATTGAATTCAATAGTTTAAGCTTAATAGATCTTGAATCTGTATAGTGCACGATATGGGTTCATATCTGATTTTGTTAAAATAGGCTGATGGGTCATTTTAATGATTCGATCTAAGCTATTGATGAGATTACTCATAATCATCTAGAGATTGGGATGGTGAAATATTTTATTGCTTGTTTTAAGATTCCTTAGGTTGGTTTCAAAATAAAGTATTATTGATCTTTATGCAAATCTAAGTTGCTAATAGTTAGGAAAAGACTACGACGGTTTGGTTTAGGTTTAGGTGCTTTTTGACTTCAAGAGAAGCTCTAGCATAAATTAGTGAATTTGAAAGTTCAATAACCAACACATCTTTTTCTGAGAAATTTCTTAAGTTATATAAATAAACCTAAGGTGAAGCATGACCTAAGCAATCTTATGAATTGATATATCTTAATTCTTACGTGCTTGCTATGAAACTTGTTGAAACCTATTGATATCTGTTATTTTAGGCTTAGCGTAGATTCTTAGTTTGATAAATTTTTCCCTGTTTTGATTAGATAATAGGAAAAGAGTGAGTAGAAGTAATTAGCAGCTTTCCCTTGGAATACAACCTAGATCTTTCAACTATACTACTCTGATAGGTATACTTGCCTTGTTGAGACCATAGTTAGACAAAGATTTAGCAAATAAAATACAAAATTAAAACTCGATTCTCCTGAACAACAAACCAACCAATACACAATCTAACATGTTATCCATGGTTAATCCCACCATAACTACCTAAATCTCCACCCATGCTCTGCATCTACAAGACATTCCTTAAGTAATCGACTAATATTTTGTGAAAGAAGTTATATGAGATCCACTATGCTAAGCAACAACATCAGAAAAAACATTTCCCTTCATCTCTAATTGAAACCTCGCTTTGATATCCCTTGCCACATGTAGAATGTTTAGAGAGGCTAACTTAGTCTTCCTATTAAAGATACAAGAATTGAGGGGATAAGCCCCTTTCATATAAGCATAAATAAACGATCTAAATTATCTTGATCTAATGGTGAAGATCTAATCCTATCTAATCTAATTTTATCCCACTACCTCCACTTACCAAGTTTTATTATATTGAACAATTCTTGAACAATTTCTTAAAAACAACTAGGTTTTAGCCGTGAGTTATATAGTTAATGAGCTATATCAAGGCGAACAATTTGTGTCAATGGCCTTTGTCCTATATTAGGTCTAAAATTCTTGTTTAAAAAACTATAATATGATATGTTTACTAATTCAATATGACAATTTAAACACGTAATTAACCTACTCGTTAAGCGTGTTGCTTGTCCAATTGAACCCATTTAATGATATCAAGTCTCTAAATGTAAAAGAAAATTTAATTTCATCTTCAATTTGTTAAATGCTTGTAGCTAAAATAAAATCGTAACCTATACTATTCCTTGCAAAGATAGTTTTCTAGTTTTAAACTAAATACATGGATAAATCATAATAAAAATTTATAACTTACGAGTTTAACCGTTAATTCAAACTTTAAATAGTATGTAGCTAAACTAAGCAAAAAGTTACGACATGGCAGTATTATGAGTAAATTACAAGAATTAGTTGGTTAATTCAAACAAAAATTGAAAATTCCATTGAATTTTTACTAATAACACTAAATGGTTTTGGCAATTTATTGAAATTTAATAAGGTATTCATAATTGAATTGAGCTTGCGTGAGAGAGATTATAAAATCTTTTCATTATTGGACAGACCTTGGCCCATAACTAGCTCATTCAATAGAAGCATGAATTGAGCTCACTCTAACCCATCTGTTTATTACTTTGATATTTTATCAATCATTCTTCATTCCAAGTGTTAATACGTACTTAATCACTCCCCATTCCCAACTTTTGGGAAGAGAAGACAAACAATATTGTATAAAGGAAACTTTGCTATCAAAGATCAAACAAGCAATTGAAACGACTACAACTCTAATTGTTCAAGATATGAAAGGTTGACATGTGAGATTTATACAATCTTCTTTATTTGTTGCTTATATATTTGAGACACTGAGATTATCAATCCTCATTTCAATCATTCTCTCCAACATATCTCATTAGGTATCATCTCCTTATCAATGCTTTGAAGTCATGTGCAAGAAATGGGATTCACGTGACATATGCATAGTCACTATAGAAGAATCCTATACCCACAAAAGTAATTTAAAATTTAAGTGTTACTCCTATAAAACTCTAAGTAGACGAGAATAATAGTAAGTGAGAAAATAATGATGACTAGTTAGACCAATGACAAAGCAACAATAGTGAGTGACATAGGCACACGCAAAAGGAGAGTAAAAGAGATGCTGCAGCTGAATTAGTAGATACTTAAAAAGATCTAGTAATCTGAGAATAGGTAAAATATGGATTAAAACCAAAAATTATTGAAACTACTTGTCTTGAATGGGTTTGGGAGTTTAGCTTTAATCATCTATAAAATATATTTAAGTTTGTTTGAATGATTTATTTTTTTAGTATTTGTATTGATATCTATATTATATTAATTTTATATTAATATCTGATTTATTTTATCAATTCATAAATAAAAATATTTTTTTATTATTTATATTTATTTTTAACAAACAAATTAAAAATAATAAAAAGATATAATCAAAACAATATAAAAACAAAGAAACAAACCCTAAATAGGCTCCTACACGGATTTGAGAGGCTAAATTCATAATCTGGACACGTGTGTACATAGCTCCTGATAGATCTAACTTGTACATCAATCATATCAAATAGTAATTAATACGGTTTCATTTATAATGTGTTCTGTCCAAGTTGTCGGATTGGCCCTTTAAATGCTGGCCCTAATCCATATATGTCGTTACGCACAAGGCAAATCTAACACGTACACATGGCAAATTCTAGTTGTCAAATCCATCCTACTCTAAGAAATCCTTTTCCTACTTTTTTTGACCAAGCAAGCCTGATCCTACTTGCACTGCATATTTTGAATCCCTACTGTCCTTTGTTATCAGACTGGTTTAGCAAAGTCCACGAAGAAATGATTGTGAATAAACAATAGCCTGCACACCTGTCCAGACGTCAAGGCAAGATGCTTGTGGAAGCCTAGGAATTTGACCGGAACATCAACTCTGTCTTCCTATCCACGCCATGCGTCTTCCAATTTTTTTTTTTTTTTTTGCTTCTAAATATACATTTAAATTACGAATATAGCAACTTGTTAAACAATTTTTAGAAAATAGATATAGAACTAAACAAAAGGATCCAAGTCCATGCTACTAAACCCATGAAAAAAATAGCTAAAACTTCCGGTCGGCTATAAAAACTTTCATTATCCAGACGTCTAATTTGCATATATACCCGGGCTCCAGCTTCATCCAAAGGCATCTCTTTCGCTCTCCCTGTTTTTATTTTTTATTTTTTTTCCCCAGGGGGCCCAAACATAGTGCAGTGTGAAAAAAAAAAAAAACAATAAATATTATAAGAATCTATTATCACATCTATAATTAAAATAGATGATAACAATACTTATACCACATATAACATGTAGGATTATATGTAAGGTTGTTTAAAAGAAATGTTTAAAAAATTATTTATCTAATTCCACATAGTTAACATAATAGAAACCATAATTTTTTAAAACTTTTAACAAAATATACTACACCATTAACATATTTTACAAAAGAAATAAACTCAAATCATACATAGCTAAGTACATATATTATATATATATATATATATTACAACCAAAGGCTTCTTACAAGTCTTAACAAAATTATACATATAATCCAACTAGAACTTTAAATACAACCACAAAAGCTATCATAACTAGTTTATTACAAAATATGGATTCCATCAAGTCTAAGGTCATCTCTAGTCCTCCAAATCATCAAGAAAATCCTTGAAATTAGTTCCATACCCCATATTCGTGTAAAACTCGTCAGATTCATCACTTGAAATGGTTGAAATATGAGACAAAGGCTCAATATGCAAGTAACGAATACAAATGCAAAGTGATTCACACATGCTTAAGCTAAATGCAAAATGTAACAACCAATAATTTATTATTTAATCTTTAGTTAGTCATACATCATGGGAGTATTCAAACTGTGGGCAACAGAGATTTCTGGAGAAACCTAAGTAACGTTCACGACGTTCAAGTGGTTGATATAAGTAGCTCGGATACTCATACCATTCTAGATAAATATATCCATAACGATTAAGTAATCTCATTTAGGGTTTCTAGCCGTTTCTCGACTTTACTTAACTTGATCCATAATATCACTTAATTCAAGTGTTCCATAAACATTGAATTAAATCATATTATATCCTTTCAAGAATAAGCAAATGTTATACCGATACCAAATTCCCTATTGATTACCTGCCGAATCACTTATGAAAGTCATATTAAAATGACAAAGGTGGTCTAAGCGCCTAAAACTACCATGCCCCCAATTTGAGCAGGGTTACCGCTCTCCGAACTAGATTCAACAGTATAAAAGACACTCAACAAACAATTATTAAATTTCTTAATTTAGAGTAACTTTAAATAATGCATATCCTAGCAAAGAAACAAACAAGTTACCGCGCACCTGAGATAGCTCAGGAACTAATAGGGGTAATCGAGCGAGGATCTAACACTGTACAAGAAAATATCGAATTTCTCACTTAGTTCAAGCACTAATCAACTAGTTTCAAACATAATTAATCAAAGAAATTTAAATAAATTATTACAAAATCATAACATAGCATTTAAATATCATATTATATTATACAACATATAATAAATATTCAATTTATCATATATCAAGCTTTGGAAAATATTAGAGAAAGTTTTTGAAAATGAAAACTGCAGGGGACACGCTAGCCTTCAACGCTGGCGGCGTTGAACCGGTGCATAATGCACTAAAACTCAACACTTGCCATCACTGGCAGAGTTCAAGGATACGCCAGCGGCTTTGAGCCAGTGTAAACTACAACTCCAAATTTTTAAAAATTTTCGAGAGTTCCACGGGGTTGATCCACGCCTGTGGATACCCCAAACACCGGCAGCATTTTCATGTACGCCGACAGCATAGGATACTATGACGGCGGCTTTAAGCCTGGAGTTAAAGATTTTAATTCTGTTTGCATTCTACACCACTTAGTAGCCGTCGGCGTTGGAACCCTAATAGCCGGCGTACGATTTGAAAAATTAACACTGGCCAATTTTTCTTAAGAAAGCCGGCAACATTTTAAGCGGCTTTAAGGAAATAGGTACCGTCTCTACGACGGTGGCGTTGAAGTACCAGACGTCGGCGTATATTTTACTTCTCCTATTTTCTTTACAACATTTTGTAAACTTTTACACTTTCAAACCTTCTTTAAACTCATCATAAGTTTCCCAAAACTTATTATACGTTCTAAACACCATCGAACACAAAACAACACAAACTCCACTTCTAATCATCAAATACCCAACTACAACATCGAACACCAATTACACTTCAATTCCACATGCCCTTACACTACTCAACCCTTAAGCCATCCCAACACAATCATCTCCACATGCCAAAATTCATATAAAACATATTGTAATATATAAAATAATTATAAGTGATAAATGTTCATAAGCTACTAGATTCTAATATGCCTTTATATTGATGTTAAAAATATGTTAAGTTTGATCAATTTCGTGTTAGAACAAGATCGGCATCAATTGGATCAAGTTTTGTAATTTTTGCAATTTTTGACATTGTACGCCGTCTCCTGGGAAATTTACGCCGCCGGCGTATAGACGGTGTTTGATGTATGTGCTTGTAGATTAGAATTTTTGTGAATGGATGTAGGAACATAATTGCATAATAAACTTAATAAATTTTTGGCTTAATAATTGTTTGTCTGGTTGTGGTTGGTTTTGACCAGTAGAGACCTGGTAGACAGTGATACTGGTGAGGCACCCTGATGATCTTAGTGTGAGGCTGTCCCGAGTGGACTTGTGCTAAGAAATGATTCCGGTAGAATTTAGGTGTTCAGCAATTGGGATGTTTGGGGAGTACCCACTCATCCATATATATGTATATGATTACTTATTTTCAAATCAGTTGGTTGTTTTTATAGTAGAGTCTGAGTTACTCTGAGTTCAGGATTTATGTATATTGGATTCTGAACTGTGTTGTTTTGCTGGACTAAAATAGATAATAAACTGTTGTATGCATTTAATTCAGTTGCATTTATTTATACATGCTGCTTGTGCATAACCTTGTTTGAACTGGATTGGATATTATCGTACTGGGCTTCGCCGCTCATTCTGTTATATTTCAGGTCCAGGTGATGATAGTGTGATATATGATCTATCTGGTTTTGATATCATTTATGAGGATGGGGATGGCGTTAGCGGTCTTAACTACCCTGCTGATGACTAGTTGTATAGTCATAAATGATATAGGATGGAACAGAGAAGACTTTTTATGTCTGATTTATATTTTGTTCATTGGATTTTCAGTTGTATATGGAGTTTTATATGTCGTAATAGTTTTAAGATGTGGTTCAACTTGTTGACCTGCAGTTATGTCAATAATATATAGTTTCCTGATTATAGAGATTATGCTCTTATCAGATGGTTTATTTTTTATTTTTTGGACTACATTTCTTCTTTTATACCTTGTGAGTTATACAGGTAATATTCATGTTGTTTGTGGAAATTATGGCCTTAGTGTATCCTATTAAGAGAGGACACGTGGCGGGTTGTAATGCCAACAGGTTAGGGCGTTACACATATACTACAACTCCTCTAGCAATATAATTCTACTCAAACTACCATCAATGCACAAAATCATTCTATGACCAATTAGCACATAAACCCTATTCTAACAAAAGCTCAACTTAAATACAAACAAGGAAAGAAGAATACACTTACCATATGGACTAGAAGCCTTGGTTTAATAATCTTGTTGCAAGCCTTTGTGAGTTTAAGTTGTAGAAAATGAAGGGTTTAGTTGTACATGAACATGTGAGAGCTTTTGAGAGAGTGGAAATGAGGTTTTGAAACTTTTTGGCATGTGTAATGGTGGTATAAAATTTTTGAACGAATTTTTCACTTCAAAAGTTGATATTTATCCCTTTGGTTGACTTTAGTGGCTGCCCTAATTAAGTCCTTTAATTGGCTTGGATTTGGCTAATTAATGAAGTTTACTTTTTGGCTAATTAAATGTGGTATTTGGCTTTATTTGTGACAAAATTTTCTGCTATACATTGATCTAATTACATGTATAATCTAACTTATTCTAATCATATTTCATACATTCTAATACACTTAAAAAAATTATGAACTCAATATTTAATAATTCTAAAATATTTAATTATTTTAAAACAACAACTCAACTCATTATTCATGCATCAATATAATTCACATATATTACATTTCAAAATCATATATAATTTCAATAACACATTTATAAAATGTAAATTAAGAAATTCATGGATATTTCATTCTCCCCTCCTTCAAAAAGTTTTCATCCTTGAAACTTAGCTTACATTCATTGATCGAATATCTCTGGATACTTATGTCTCATCATTTTTGGGCTCCTACGTTGCCTCTCTTTCGGTTTGTCTGGTCCACAAGACCTTCACAAAAGGAATTACTTTCCTCCTCAACACTTTATCAATCCTATCCAAAATCTTGATCGGCTTTTCAACTATATTCAAATTCAATTGAACCTCTGGTTGATGTGTAGAGATGATGGCTTCGGGATCTGATACACATTTTCTGAGCTGAGATACATGGAATAAATCATGCACTTTCGATAAATTCGGTGGTAGAACCAATCGATAAGCTAATGGTCCAATTCTCTCTAAGATCTCATATGGACCAATGTATCTTGGATTCAACTTGCCTTTAACCCAAAATCTATTTACTCCTTTTGTTGGAGAGATTTTGAGAAACACATGGTCACCAACTTCGAACTTCAATGGTCTCCTCCTTGTGTCAGCATAACTTTTATACAAATCTTGAGCTATTTTCATTCGTTGTTTTATCACTTGAATCTTATCTACTGCTTGTTGTATCAATTCAGGACCCAAAATAACTCTTTCACCAACTTCATCTCAATACAGTGAAGATCTGCACTTCCTACCATAAAGAGCTTCATAGGGCACCATTTGAATCGTTGCTTGGAAGCTATTGTTGTAGGCAAATTCAACAAGTGGCAAATAAGTGTCCTACCTATTGCCAAAATCTAAGACACATGCTCTAAACAGATCTTCTACTATCTGAATTGTTCTCTTTGATTGCCCATCTGTCTGTGGATGAAATGTAGTGCTAAACTGTAGCTGAGTACCTAAAGCAGCATGTAAACTTTTCCAGAACCAAATGACAAAGTGAGAATCTCGATCAGAAGTAATCGTCTTTGGAAGCCCGTGTCGTCTCACTATCTCTTTAATATAGATATGTGCCATCTTGTCTAAGGAATCTCCAACCCTCAAAGGTATAAAATGAGTCGATTTTGTTAATCTGTCCTCGATCACCCAAATAACTTCATATTTGGTGATAGTCTTGGGTAAGGCCGATATAAAATCCATAGTGATATTGTCCCATTTCCATTCAGGTATAGATAAAGGTTGAAGTTCTCATCCGGGTCTTTGGTGCTCGATTTTTATTTGTTGACAAGTCAAACACTTGGAAACATATTGAGCACTATCTTTCTTCAAACCTTCCCACCATAAATTTTTCTTCAAATCACTATATATTTTGGTGGTTCCTGGGTGGATCGAACATGAAGATGAATGACCTTTTTTCATGATTTCTTCTCTCAACCCATATGGCACAAAAAGTCGATTCCCATATCTAACAATTCCATCCATGTCAACCTCAACTCTTTTCTCTTCCCTTCACTTATAACAATCTTCATTCTTATAGCTTCCTCGTCTTCCTTTTGAGCTTGTTTAATCTTTTCCAAAATTGTCAGTTGCAAGGATAATTGAGCCAATATCACATCAACTTGCTCCAATGTAACTTCAAGTTCTAACTTCATGAAGTATATCTGAATCTCTTTCTGATTAGAAATCAAGGTTGCATCATTTACTTGCTTCTTCTTATTGAGTGCATTTGCTACCACATTAGTTTTGCCAGGATGGTAAAGGATTTCCACATCATAATCTTTAATCAATTCAAGCCATCTTCTTTGCCTCATATTAAGCTCTTTCTGTGTGAATATGTATTTCAAGCTTTTGTGATCCGTGTAAATCTTACACTGTTTTCCAAACAGATAGTGTCTCCAAAGTTTCACTATAAGAATTACTGCTGCCAACTCAAGATCATGCATTGGATAATTCTTTTCAAGGGGTTTTAGTTGCCTGGATGCATAAGCTATAACTTTTCCATCGTACATGAGAACACAACCGAGTCCTTGGATAGACACATTACTAAAGACCACGAATTCTTTTCCACTAATGGGTAGTGCCAAAATAGGTGCAGATACTAATCTTTCTTTCAACTCTTCAAAACTCCTCTCACACTTGTCATCCCACACATACTTAATATTCTTTTTTGTTAATCTTGTTAATGGGGACGCGATTTTTGAAAATCCCTCTACAAATCTTCGATAGTATCCCATCAATCTAAGAAAATTTCTAATCTCGCTCACATTAGTAGTTCTTGTCCATCCCAAAATAGTTTCGATCTTCATTAGATCAACTGAAATACCTTCCTTTGAAATAATATGCCCGAGAAAGGATAGTTCTTCCAACCAAAACCGACGCTTGTTAAATTTCACATAGAGTTTCTTCTCTCGAAGTCTTTGTAACACAAGTCTTAAGTGCTCTTAATGTTCCTCTTTGCTTTGGAATAAATCAGAATATCATCAATGAATACTATGACAAATGAATCCAGATAATCCTTGAAGACTCTATTCATCAAATCCATGAATGCGGCTGGAGCATTGGTTAACCCGAAAGGCATCATCAAAATCTCGAAGTGCCCATACCGAGTTCTGAAGGCCGTCTTATGAATATCTTGAGATTTGATCTTAAGTTGATAATATCCTGATCTCAAGTCGATCTTAGAAAACACTGTGACTCCCTTCAACTGATCAAATAGATTATCAATCCTGGGCAAAAGGTATTTGTTCTTAATGGTAACCTGGTTCAATTCCCTATAATTGATGCACATGCGCAAACTCTCATCTTTCTTCCTTACAAATAATACAGGACCACCCCGTGGTGATATACTTGGTCTAAAGAAGCCCAAATCTTGCAATTCTTGTAACTACAGCTTTAATCTTTCAACTCTGCAGGAGCCATTCTATACGGAGCCTTGGAAATAGGTACTGTTCTGGGTAATACTTCAATTCCAAACTCTATCTCCCTATCTGGTGGTAGTCCAGGTAACTTCTCCGGAAATACATCCACAAGCTCATTCACAGTTGGCACCATTTTAATATCCACTTCTTCAATATTCATAGCCGCCATAACTGGTTTTTCCCACAGCTCTATAGATTTCATACCCCTAGGTCTTAACCTTTCCAGCCTATATGTGAATCTCCTCTCATTCAAGTTAAAACTTAACTCCGCCTTACTACAATCAATCATGACCTTATAATGATTTAGCCAATTCATTCACAAGATCACATCAAAATCAGATAAAGGTAATACTATCATATCAATAGGCATGTTCACATTTGAAATCATAACTTTTATATTTTTACACACATAGGGATGCCTATTTTAATCACCAACGGAGTAGTCACACACATAATACGATCAATCAATGTTTCAGAAACAAGTTTACAATCATGCATATAATTTTAAAAAATACAAGCATGAGTTGCTCCAGTATCAATCAACAAATATGCATCCCTACTAGCAACACTCATAATACCTGCCAAGGTGTCTACTGATGGTGTATCCTCAATCTGTTGTAAGGTAAAAACCTTAGCATTTGTCTTTTCCTTCTCTATATCAACTCTACCTTTAATGTCAGGTCGATCATTGCAGTTAGCAACATGATGACATTTTTACTTGCAATATGCACAGAAGACTGGTGTTAGTTTCGGATTCTTGAACTCTTTAGATTTATGTCCAACTTGACCACATGAAAAACATGCATTGGGAGTCCACTTACAGTCGGATAACTCATGAGGACCATAACACCTAAGGCATTTCTTCTCAAATATAGGTGCAAAAGCTTTATATATCGGCTTTTGATTTCCTTGTCGTCTCATAAAAAGCTTCTTTCTTTTACTAGCACCCCTATAACTATCATAGGATGAAGTAGAAGCAGCTCTCTTTCCCATAAATGCAGCTCTCTTTGCTCTTCTAATTCTACTATCATTTTGAATTTGCTCAATTAGCAAAGCTTTGGCCACAATATCTGATATGGTATGTAACTCAAATTTCTTCACTTCACTTTGAATCTCCTCATTCAGGCCATTCTGAAATTTCTGAACTTTCATTCTCTCATCCCAGTAGTCACCCACACAAAGCGTAATAGTCTACAAAATTCACCATGATATTCATATATTGTTTTGCTCCCTTGTCTCAAGTTCAACCAGTCAGCGATCATCCTCTCTCTCACTGAATTTGGAAAATATTTGGTGAAGAATGTATCCTTGAATGTAATCCATGATATAGGTTTTTGTAGATTTCCACTAACTAATCTCCACCAATTGTAAGCCTCTTTCTTCATCATGTAGACCGCTAAATCAACTTTATTATCTTCCGGTGTTCTATTAGCAGCAAATGTCTTTTCCAACTCCTCTATCCAATTCTCAGCCACTGTAGGATTGGTACTAGTGCCATCAAATTCTAGGACCGTCTTGCTAAAATCATGTAACTTGATTTGGTTGGATTGATCATTTACAGGAGCAGCCTCATTTGGTATCATTCCTTGTTGATTACCTTGCTGCATGAGATGCTGTGTTTACTGATACATCATCATCTGATATTGCTGCATCATTATCATCATGTCTCTCATCATACTATATATGGAATTTGGATCACCAGTGGGCATTTGTGGCATTAGAGGAATAGGTGGCATAGGTGGAAGTGGTGGAATCTAAGTTGGTAGAGAAACTTGCCAAGTTGAAGCCGATGCAGGAGATGGAGTAGTCTCACCACTCGGTGTAGAAGATGAAGTAGGAGCAAATGTAGACGATGATTATGGTGGTGGTATACTTTCGCTATCAGAATGTTACCTTGTAGATCTCCTTAACCTGTCCATCTTTACAATTGCATACATATATTCAACACACACATGTATACAAATTTCTAATCACATACAAAAATTATCAAGTTAACATTCACATTCATATATAAAATTGCAAACAATTTAGCAAGCCATCAAACAAGCAACAAGCATAGGAAGCTATCAAAGAAGCAAATAAACACAAGTATTCAAGCAAACTTAACTCTTTTCTATACTACCTATTTATGTCTAGGTCAAGTCTCAAACAACTATTATAATTAGGCAAACAATTAATCAAACTCAGCTCTAATACCAACTGTAAGGACCTGCTATCACTCCCATAATTGAAATATACAATAACAGTTCTCCAACCACATATAACCTGTATGATTATATGCAAGGCTGTCTAAAAGAAGTGTTTGAGGAATTGTTTGTCTAATTCCACATAATTAACATAATAGAAACCATAGTTTTTCAAAACTTTTAGCATAACATACTACACCATTAACATATTTCACAAAAGAAATAAACTCAAGTCATACATAGCTATATACGTGTATATATATATATATATATATATTACAACCAAAGCTTCTTACAAGCCTTAACAAAATTACACGTATAATCCAACTAGAACTTTAAATACAACCACAAAAGCTATCATAACTAGTTTATTACAAAATATGGATTCCATCAAGTCTAAGGTCATCTCTAGTCCTCCAAATTACCAAGAAAATCCTCTAAATCGGTTCCATACCCCATACTCGTGTAAAACTCATCAAATTCATCACCTGAAATGGTTGAAATATGAGCCAAAGGCCCAGTACGCAAGTAATGAATACAAATGCAAAGTGATTCACACATGCTTAAGCTAAATGCAAAATACAAAATGCAACAACCAATAATTTATTATTTAATCTTTAGTTAGTCATACATCATGGGAGTATTCAAACTTCGGACAACAGGGATTTCTGAGGAAACCTGAATAACTATCACGACGCTGAGGGAGTTGATATAAGTAGCTCGGATACTCATACCGTCCTAGATAAATTTATCCATAACGATTAAATAATCTCATTTAAGGTTTCTAGCCGTTTCTCGACTTTACTTAACTCGATCCATAATATCACTTAATTCAAGTGTTCCCATAAACATTGAATTAAATCATATTACATCTTTTTAAGAATAAGCAAATGTTATACAGATACCAAATTCCCTATTGATTACCTGCCAAACCACTTATGAAAGTCATATCAAAATGACAAGGTGGTCTAATTACCTAAAACTACCATGCCCCCAATCCGAGCAGGGTTACCGCTCCGAACCAATTCAACGGTATAAAAGACAACAATAAAATTATTAAATTTTAATTTAGAGTAACTTTAAATAATGCATATCCTAGCAAAGAAACAAGCGAGTTACCGCGCACCTGAGATAGCTCGGGAACTAATAGAGGTAACCGAGCAAAGATCTAACACTGTACAAGAAAATATCGAATTTCTCACTTAGTTGAAGCACTAATCAACTAGTTTCAAACATAATTAATAAAAAAAAATTTAAATAAATTATTACAAAGTCATAACATAGCATTTAAACATCATATTATTTCATACAACATATAATAAATATTCAATTGATTATATATCATGCTTTGGGAAATATTAGAGAAAGTTTTTGAAAATGAAAACTGCATGGGACACACCGGCCTTAAACGCCGGCGGCGTTAAACCGGTGCATAATGCACTAAAACTCAACACTTGCCATTACTGGCAGAGTTCAAGGATATGCCGGCAGCCTTTAGTTTACGCCGGCGGTTTTGAGCCAGTGTAGACTACAACTCCAAATTTCTAAAAATTTCTAAGAGTTCCACGGGGTTGATCCACGCCTGTGGATACCTCCAACACCAGTAGTGTTTCTATGTATTCGATAGCATGGGATACCACGCCGGCGGCTTTAAGCCTGGCGTTAAAAATTTTAATTTTGTTTACATTCCACACCGCCTATAAGCTGGCAGCGTTGGAACCCTAATAGCCGGCGTACAATTTGAAAAATTAATACTGGTCAATTTTCCTTACTAAAGCCGGCAGCGTTTTAAGTGGCTTTAAGAAAATAAGTTCTGATAACCTTCGACACCCCGTCTACACCGGCGACATTGAAGTAGCAGCTTTAAGAAAATACTCAAAAACAGACCTATTCGAAAATATTTTACTTCCCCTGTTTTCTTTATAACATTTTGTAAACTTTTACACTTTCAAACCTTCTTTAAACTCATTCTAAGTTTCCCAAAACTTATTATATGTTCTAAACACCATTCAAACAACATAAACTCCACTTCTAATCATCAAACACCTAACTACAACATCAAACACCAATTACACTTCAATTCCACATGCCCTTACACTATTCAACCCTTAAGCCATCCCAACACAATCATCCCTACATGTCAAAATTCATATAAAACATATACTACAACTCCTCTAGCAATATAATTCTACTCAAGCTACCATCAATGCACAAATCATTCTATGACCAATTAGCACATAAACCTTATTCTAAGAAAAGCTCAACTTAAATACAAATAAGGCAAGAAAAATACACTTACCATGTGAATTTGGAGTCTTGGTCTAATAATCTTGTTGCAAGCCTTTGTAGGTTTAAGTCGTAGAAAATAAAAGGTTTAGTTGTGTATGAACATGAAAGAGCTTTTGAGGGAGTAAAAATGAGGTTTTTAAACTTTTTGGCATGTGTAATAATAATTTGAAATTTTTGAAGGAATTTTGCACTTCAAAAATTGATATTTATCCTTTTGGTTGACTTTAGTGGCTGCCCTAATTAAGTCCTTTAATTGGCTTGGATTTGACTAATTAATGAAACTTACTTTTTAGCTTATTAAATGTAGTCTTTGGCTTTATTTGTGATAAAATTTTCTGCTATACATTGAACTAATTACATGCATAATTTAACTCATTCTAATCATATTTCATACATTCTAATACACTTTAAAAAATTATGAACTCAATATTTAATAATCCTAAAATATTTAATTATTTTAAAACAACAACTCAACTCATTATTCATGCATCAATATTATTCACATATAATACATTTTAAAATCATATATAATTTCAATAATATTTATAAAATATAAATTAGGAAATTCATGGCTATTTCAAGAATAATCCAAGCCAGTCCAATTGGAAGGAAAAATCACTTTGCTTTAGGTTTGGCTTCCTTCAGCACAGCATACAACTTGCTAGCCTCTGTTGAAATACATTCCCTGTCAAATAAGGCCGAGACAACGGCAACTCCTTTCAGATTTGGTATCCCAAGTCCCATGACTGCTGGTGCATTTGACAAACCCATTCCACCAATAGCAACAACAGGTAGTTTAGAGGCCAAGCACACGGTTTTTAAACCATCCAAGCCTACTGTGATATTATTTTCCTTTGTATTGGTTGGATAAACCCCGCCACAGCCTATGTAATCTGCACCATCAATCCATGCTTGCTCAGCTTGTTCTGGTGTTTTGCATGAAACACCAATGATCTTTTCAGGGCCAAGAATAGCACGAGCAACTCGAGCAGGCATATCTGACTGGCCAACATGCACACCATCAGCATCACAAGCTAATGCAACATCAATACGGTCATTTATTAGCATTGGCACCCCATTGGAACGGCAAATGTCCAAGCATGATTTAGCTGCTTCAAGAAAGCTTTTTGTATCTGCATCCTTTTCTCTGCCAATGCATGGAACAGATATTAGTATAAGCTGAAAGTTCAGTATCTATAAATAATTTAGCACTTAAGAAAAACATTATGTCCATATAAAGGTGAAAACTTTCTTTTATAACAAATTCATTTTCGAATACAGATCGAGACTTTGCGCACGAAATGGATGGTGGGGGAAAAAAAAAAAAAAACCTGGAAAGATTCAGAACACGGGCTAAAATGCACCAAACTAGAAAGCTTCTAGCAGGTTGGCTATATCTCTTAGATGAAACATGCATGAAGAGCAATAAAGGGCAACATAATTGCTTATTCAGAAATCATACTATAAAGAGCGTTTTCCTTCATTTTTATTTTGGGAAACACCGCCTTCATTTCTATAGTTATTTTTTATGAGTGAAACTGTTGAACTTACAACCACAATGTTCATGATTTCTGTTTCCAGAGGCTAGTTAGTGGTCTTCTTCATAGGGCATCTTTGTCAATCATATAATACGACCAATGATTATCTAATGAATTTTTCTGTTGGCCCACAAGTATTGCCAAGTCTTCTGAAAATATTTTGTTTCGGAGGGTGATGACTATCTCCAAGACAAGCTTGATGATTAAAGGTCTATTGAAGTCCATCAAAGTCAACCATGGACAATCTTTGATGACTTCTGTTGGCAGCTCTCCATTGCATATCAATGGGCATCCAGCAACTTCCATCTTTCATGGCCATCTCAAGTTGCCAATTGGTATTATCTATGATGATCAATGATAATTTCCAGCTCTTTCACTAGCTAACTATTTCCAACAGTCAATAGCTCTCTCTACGAACAGAAATGCATGCTAATCATTGTCCTCATACATTGGCATTATTTTGGCAGTTTACACTGAACCTATGATGTAACCACCACCATGAACGATGAAATATAGTTGCTAAGTTACAAATGACAACTACCGCTAGATTCACTACATATGGAACTTTTCTATCATAACAATAAGCAGATTCTCAGACTAATGAACTGTGAGCAATGATTTGGCAAAATAAAGGAAACGAAATCATAAATGTTTGTATCCAAATTCCGCTTCACCCAATAACAGTGCAAAGATTCATTTTCTCCCCACCAACATGTGGCCAAAACTAAATTAAAGGAGCCCTCACACTTTCACAAGAATCTCTAGTTTTCAAAAGCTTCATTTTGGATTATCTGAGTTTTCAAAAGCTTCATTTTGGATTATCTGATTTTTATTTGTATTTTATCTATATTTTATCTGTATTTGTATATAATCTATTTAATTTGTTTATGAGTAAAAATGTTTATTTTTCATTTATATTTGTTTTTTATAAACAGTATGTTTAAAACGACAAAAATAAGATGCCAAAAAAACCTGAAAACAATAAACCAAATAGACCCATAGTTTGTTGGCACAATTCCTTGAATGCTTTACCTAGCTAGTTTATGTTACACACCTAATTTAAACAAACACACAGAACTTGGGGGAAAATGCAATAACCACCTAAATTTTGACTTTAGTGGACACTACCTTAAACATATAAATGTAGTACTTCACTATCCCAACCCCAAATTTTGATCTCAGTGTTGAATCAGCGCCCAAACTTATAATTTTTCAACATTCCCTTTATTTACATTAGTGCTTATTTTTTTAAAAATAATTATAAAAAAAAATCCTCTTTGTTGCCAATTTACTGGAGTTAGGGGCTTTTTGCAACCATTGAAGTTCATGATATATTCACTGAGATCAAAGTTTAAGAGGATTATTTACAATGTCCCCTAAAACTTGAAGCAACCAACACTTGGCACTACCTACTGTTGTAAAACAAAGAAAATGAAATGCAATGCACTTGTGAGTACAGAAATCAAACTCAACAAACCTCAGTTGAACAATGGTAGCCCCTCCAATTATGGCTTCTTTGACAGCATCAGTAATTGAACGGCCCCACTTTGCATTCATCCTAGAATCTGTAACAGCGTATAAAAACAACTTCTCCGGATTTCTCACTCCTTGCTTCCAGGAATCATGTACATGAGTTTTTAACCTTAGAAAGTGATCAAAAGGGCCTTGGAATCCATTTCCAATGGCAATCTCTTTACTGTATTCTAAGGCAGTCTCAACAAAGTGTTTTGCTACCTGACATACAGAGGAAAGAACAGATATGTGCATGTGCTGTCAATTCCAATGGTATTTAAGTCAAAGTTATGCAATAATTCCAGGATTTTTCAGTATATCCTTAAGTTTATTTCCGATGATTGCCTTAGTGAAGTTATGCTAATGCGTTTGTCTCTTGCTTCAAAGCAGACTTTAGTCATGCACATTTAGCATCACTAGCACAAGAAATATTATTATTTTTCCTTCAGAAAAGAGAGAGTTATTTCAACAGTTTTAAGTACTTATTAACATGTATAATCATAACATCAATAACAATACATAAGTTGTCACAGAATATAACTTATTTCAATAGTTACAGACTTAACAGTACGTAAAAATACAAAAGTTCAGCATACTTGATATGGCCATGGTGCATGTGTACTGGGTGTTAGTAAGTCAAGACTACCTACATTCTACATGTCATTAGTCTTTTATTATGTTTGTTATGGAGTCTCTTAGTGTAGTGGCCATTGGGCCTAGTTGATTGAAAGGCCTATTAGTACTCACATGTCTAGAAGAGGGACATATAGGAGTAGTAGGAGAGAGAAGGGATCACCACCCCAGAAAGGCTTGTGTGAGAGGGAAGAGAGAGAGAGAGAGAGAGTGGGGTTGCTCATCTACCATCTTCTCTCTCTCTTTTCCCTGTTGATGGGAATAGCATTGTTATTGGTGGCAGTGATGATATATGTACTATATGGAGAGGGAGGAAATTTGATTCTAACTGAATGCCTGCATGCATTTCATACAGCTTGCTTGGGCTTGCTTCCAATTTTGCAGAATTTTTGGAGCTGTTCAAATGGCAGTGATAAACCAGCACCTGCTAGGGAAGTAACTGTTGGTGAGGATTCAGCACTGCCAAATCCATTGTTCTATGGTTGAAATGTGTGATTAAAATGTCTAAATTTGATAATGGCGGATGTGCTACATGCAGAAACAATGAGACTAGAGTTTGCTCATTCGATGAGCAAATGATTGTACCGTGTGACTAAGGTGAGAAGCTCCTTGTTGGCCGCGTGAGAGAAAAGATTATGTGATTTAAAGGAAATTCCCAAAGACGAGTGTTTTTGTTGTAATGGCAGTGAGAAGATCGATATGGCCCTTCAGGACTCTGTTTCTCATGGAGTGGAAAAAGATTCATCCATGTTGGCACAGATCATTTGAACTCACAAAGGCTGTCATTCTGACTAAGGTGCATGATTTAAAATATAACTGAAGTTGCACCACTTTCACAAAACTATTTAAGAATCATCCTTAGTTTTGCCTTCAATTCATATAATAAGAATCACTTCAATTAAAACTTATACAGCATAAAGCTACCAAAAGAAAGGGGAACATTTAAATGCATAATTACTTCATAGAAACAAAAAGGAAACTTCTCCTTTGTGATGAAGCCGAGAGGCCAAAATGAAATGAGGCAACATAGACAGCTCATAGACTAACAAACCTAGGTAAATTGATATAGTGTGCACTAATTGTCATATCAATTGTCTGTAATGAAACATTTCTATAGTTTTACATTGCAAAGCACTGAAAAACCTTTATTATAGCTAGAAAGCCTATAAATAACTGAACAATAAATAATGTTCCCAATAAATTGTTCTGTTGGACTTAATAATGAAAAAAAAATCAACCTTGCAATACCTTAACTGCTTGAAGGACAGGAGAACCTTTAGCCAGTTCAGCTGCTATAGAGGAAGCCAAAGTGCATCCAGTACCATGAGTGTTTCGAGTTCTTACACGTGGTGAACGCAGCTCATAGAATTCTTGACCTATTAAGTAATTAGAATAGGTTTGATATTCCATTGACAAAATAACAAGCTATGTTAATAGCAATTGAATGAAAATGTGAGTTGATCATACCATCATAAAGTACATCAATGGCATCATAAGATCCTGAGAGATCACCACCTTTTACAAGTACATTTCTGCAATGGACAAGATATATATTAAAATAAAATACAGATTCCCTTAACAAATAAAATCTTATAATGGAAAATCAATATTTGGTTTATACTAAACCAAACATAACTTATGCAAGGGAGCGCAGAAGGACCTGATACATATCCAATACTGTGTGCTTAGCATTTATCCCCTATTTAAAAATGTAAGATTTCCATTGGTACCATCATTCAGCATAAGAATCCCATGGCTTCAAAATAAACAAATATATCACAGCTATATCACTTAGAGCAATAACAAAGAAGCAGGCATGTCATTAATCTGAAGTAGGGACATAAAATGACTGAGGAAATATAAGCCCTTTTCTTTTTTTTTTTTTTTTGGCCAAGGAAATATATTCCCTTTTTCATTAAAAAAAAAAACCGCAAGATTATTATCATTTAATTAATCAGTCATTAGATGGAAACAATTGAAAGTCAATTTGCCACCATTGTTTCAGATCCAATGACAAAACTATAAATTTTCACAGCGCATAAGCTAAAGATTCATTCGAATATTGTTTTCCACTAAAACATTTTCTTTGATATGACTCTTTCTACATCCACAACAAAGCATTATATCCATATTTCATGTACAGAATTTAGCAATAAGGAAAGATTATGTGCATAGGCTTTGTCCATTTCAGGTCTCACCTATTTAAATAGCAAAGCCCAGAAATCTGTCAAAGATTATATGCATGTGCAAAATTTAAGGCTATAATATTTTAATTTTCCTTCCATGCACCATATTGCATCCCTCTTTAATTGTATTGCAATTAATTAAGTCTCCCCCATTTGACTTATTTCATGAATAACCTTGTGGTTTGCCACAATAAGATGTTAAGTCAGCAAATAAATGCAAGAAAACATGCAAATTGAAAGATGGGTCTACAGACATCTGCCAACAAAAAGAAAAGCAAGTTTAAAAGATAAAGATATTTAGGATACCAACCGTGACCCATTTCATGCAACATTTTCGCAGCAGAATACATGTCAGCAACTGTTTCCAACTGCTTCCCTCCTAACAAAGCAGAAGCCTCTTTCAAATTTGGGGTTACAATGTTAGCCCTGGGTAGAAGCTCCTCCCTGCAGTCAGCAAATGTAAGCAACATAACTGAGCTTCTAAGGCTGGTAAAAGTGATATAACAACCAGAATTGCCATTCAATAGAACAAGTTAATAAAAGTAATTAATCTCAAGCATAAAGCAAAATGCTTAACCTATAGCACATCTTTGAGACAGTATAAAAACTTATGATAAAATTTAAAGCAAGGTGACTGTCATAACTTGTAGCCCAGATCTTTTGTCATTTTGCCCAAAAAGAATAACATGGAAGCAAAATTAAAAATTTTGGCCAAATTATTCAAAACCAGGAGTTGGTTGGTTTCTCTTATTGGAGGCTAGACCAAAGTTAAAAAAAAAAAAAAAATGCTGCTGTTCGGTTTAGTTTGATGGCTTTGTGTCATAAATGCATGATCCTTGCAAAGCTGATAACTCTTTGAGGAAAAGCAACTTCTAGATTACAGAATCAACATACCGCAGTATAGTGAGAATAGAAGGACCAGCCAGAACATCTCCACTTGTAGATACCATCACAGGATCAACAACTAAAGCTGCCTTCAACCACTAAAAGAAGTCAAGCAAAGAAACACCTAGAATCTGAAGCATTTTTACTTTTTTGTCAGACTGCATACCTCGAACTGGAAACTTGTCAAGGTTGCGCAGGAGGATCTTAACTATGTCAATTGAAGGGAGCATACCAGTTTTTACCTTCAAAAAGCATTCCTCTAGTTATTGCAAATTTTAACTTCGTTTAAATGGATAAATTGGATCTCATGAGGTTACCTAACTACCTCAACCCCCAAATTTAAAACATTAGCTATCACAGCAATGTTATTTGAGTTTGATGCTAGAAAGCCTCAGTAGAAGAACAGGAAAGTCCATTCCTGGACCATGCATGCTTTCATTAATTGTAACATGAATGCTAGAGGAAACTAAACGTCCCTTTAACTTTCCTTCCCCTTTCTCCCCTTTAGCATGTTATAACATTGTTGCACAAGCCTACCTGTGGAAATTGTGCACTTCTCATCAATGGATTCTATGAGGGATTTTGTGAAGGATTATTAGGGGTGCATGAGCAGCAAGCTAGTGTCAAGATAAAAGCAAAAGGAATAAAAAAAAAAAAGAAAAGAAAAAGTCTCTCTTTTATTTCTGTGGCTGTAAGGTGACCAGCAATTTTTTAGAACAACAATAATGCTTCGAAGATAATCTATTTCAAGAACCACATTCACCATTAGCCTCTTTTAGAATAATGCTAGTCAACTTTTGCAAAAGGTCTAAGAAGTTCCAGATTGACTTTTTGAAGCATAAATGAAAATTACAAAAAATTCTGCACTGTAATTATTGAATGAAAAATCAAAGCAACAATTTTAAAGAAGTTAAGTGAACTTACTACATCAACCTTCATATCTGAGAAAACAGACTCCAACTGCTTTGCAATAAATTCTTCTGGCACAATATTTACACCCTGTCATTTACAGTAAAATTAAGAAGCTCTCTGAAATGAGGAAAAAAAAATCCCAGCATAATAGTATAATTCGATTTATAAGTTCTTGAATAACATCTCAAGCAATGTACCTGGACACCAAAAGTGTTCTGTGCAGTGACAGCAGTTATCACAGTAGAACAGTAAACTCCACAGGCTGCACAAGCCTTGAGATCAGCCTGGATTCCAGCTCCGGCTCCAGAATCAGAACCAGCAACGGTCAACACATGAGGGATTCTTACTTTAGGACCTTCACCAATCACTGCAGAATAATCTTTTTGAGTTGCCATGCTATTTTGTGCGCAATTGATAGTTGGGTTCAATAACAATAGGCTTGAACTATGGAATGGCCTACACGCATGTGAGAAGACACAGTATGGATTTAACCGCATGTGATTCTGCAAAAAGTTAAAACCCACCAATCATTAAAATAAGGCTTGATTTTAAGGCACAGCATAAAATCTAATAGAACCATTCTCCCCTTATAAAGCAATCTTTCCTATTTTTCATTAAAATATCTAGTTCAAAGTTTTCATTGCAATGCTCAAACACCCTCAATTTTCACCGTCATATATGCAGATGCATGTTATAATCATCTTCTTTTAGCAGATTCATGCCACCTCCAAATTGAGCCTAACGAATAGTCAACCATAGAGAAGTTCATCTACCTGCAACTGCAACCCCCTTAAAGTAGCACCCATTTAGCAGATGATTACCCCCGGAAAACTTGTTCGCTATAAGAGAACCGTAGAACACTTGTTTAATTAAGATATTAACATTCTCCAATTCAGTTGGTTATCTCATAAAACTGGCTAATCACTGCATGAAAAAAACAAGCACTCGGTAGCCAATCAGACATACCAAATTCAAACTTCTTCTTCCATTCTTTAATCCTTAATCAAGGAATAGGACACCCTCTCTCCTGCCAAAATTTTCCTCTTTTTCTTTTTCAATTCACAATAGATATAATCCAACAAGTAATAATATGATAAAAGCGAAAGGACAGGAGAAAACCACACGATTTGACAACAAACACCAGCACACTAAATAAAGCGTAACCACAAATACCTAGCAGCATGGATGACGCATTGCATTCCAAAGTAACGTAATCGAGAGGAGTTACTTGCAAAATGAACGAGAAATTGTAACATTATAAAAGGATGATCATTGTCGCAAAGTATAAAATTAAGAACGAAACTGAAATATTTACTTGTACATGTAGGTCTTTTTGGGGGGAATCTTAAACTCTCAAAGAAGTTACGCTGAATAGAATTGAATAGAATACAAGAATTTAAAAAATGGACACTCAGACTCACTTTATCTATGAGAAGAGGAGCGGTGTTTACCTTACTGTTGAGGAAGAAGAGAGGAGAAAGTCCTGGCGACGAACACAGCGCCATGCACGCCACGGTCGTATCTTTTTTTCCGGTGGGAGCTGTGTCTATGTGTGAAGCTCATTCTCAAACACATATATATAAATATACCTGATTTATATCTAAATTTTATCTATATTTATTATATTTAATCTTTTGATGAGAACTACCAATTTTTTTTATTTATATCTATTTCTTGATAAATAATTTATTAACAAAAAATTTAAAAAAATATCTATATCTACAAAAAAAAAAAAAAAGCCAAAACAAACGGACCTGAAAACTCTGGTCTGAGTCCATCTTGACAGAAGGTGAGCTGAGAGGATATAATATGCACCCTACTCGATCTTGATCGCGTAGTTTCTTGGTGGGTATTAGGGTAATTTGCTAGATTCAGGATATATAATTTTTGGAGCCGTGGTCTAGATTCTAGATATAACATTTTTGGACATGCTCCTCTAGGTGATAGGACACGGCTATGGATTTTCCATTTATTATACCTAATCTAAAAAAGAGTTTCTACTGAATTCAAGGTATAATTTGCTAGATATTTTGTACTAATTTTTTATCTGAGAACTTCACTCCGAGACAAAGAAAAGAAAAATATTAAGGTAGAGTTGCTTCAAGAATAAATTGCATTCTTTAGTGTGGTAAAGTTGCTCAGTGAAGCAACTCGGTTTTTGTTTGTTTTTTCTGAAATCGTTAGTGATAATGCTATCATGTTCAATAAAAAATATTTTTATTTTATTTTAAAAATTAATGTTAATTAGTATAATATTTAAAAAATAGCTAAGTAACTTTGTAAAAACATTTAGGGATAAAATAAAGAGTTTCTTGATAGAGAGAGCTACTTAAAATGTTAATGTAATATATTAAGTAACTTACTAAGTAACTCACGATTAAAGATGATCTAAAAATTTGATAAAATAATTGTATTATTTATTTTTACTAATTTTTTGTTAATACGAATATTATTTAAGATAGCAATATTTCTTCGTTGTCTTGATTAATTAGCTTTTAATAATCCTATATTCCTTTAATTAACTAGGAAAAATATTTTACGTTATGTATATTATCCAAGTATACTTAAACTAAAATACAAATCTTTTAATGAATATTGATAATTTGTTATTTTCCCTTTTATTTTTCTTTTAATTAAAAAATATTATAGGTTTCAACTTTCACACATAAATAAATTATATCATATGGCAGAATTGTGATATTTGAAATACTTTTTAAATTACTTTCGACTATCTATTTATTATAAGTATATAAAAATAAGGTAATTTTACATATTACATGAAATTGTGTATATCACTTAAACTTGAAACTTAAAGGAAAAAAAAAAAAACAAAAGTTTCATTAAATAATTGCAATATGTATTGATTTGATGATATTTTATGTGAATTTTTCGTGATGTATTCAAGAAAAGGACACATATGGGATTAAAATGTTAATTTCAGGAGTAAGAGAAGATAAATAACTTAATGAAGACATTTGGATGAATTAAATGAGGTTTTGATGAAGGATTTTACAAGTTGAAGATTTATAACACACATAAGTTCCCACATAAGTTGTGCATAACCTAGTATAGAACAAGATTTTTATCGGAATGCAACTCTAAGTGCACACAATAAAGCTACATAAGCTGTGTAGAAAGGTTGTGTGGGACAAAAAAAAAATGGCCAGAAGGTTGATGAAAGTTTGCACGGGCTTCTACATTAGCTATGATCGAGGCTATGCAGGGTCAAATTTGCAAAAATCTTTAATTTTCAATCTTATACGAGCTCTAACATAGGTCATGTAGGATGGTTTGTGTAGAGTTATTTTAACCCTATCAATGAATAACCGCCTTTAATCATTTGGAGGGACCTTCTTTTCGTCCCTTCGACTCTTAGAGAGAAACATAGTTACTTTAAATGGAAAATGCCGTAGCTTCTCTAAGAACATAGGACAAGAGATCAAAATTGGTTTTTATCATAAATTAATTCTATTTTTCTAAATTTCATTCTTTTATCTCCTTATCCATGGGAAAAATTGTTTATACCCTAAGTCTCAAGAAACCCTAATCCTAATGTGAATATATCATTCATTTTGTAAATAAAGATAAATAAGTTATAGTGAAGGGAAAAAATGTCATTTATTTAAAAATAAGAGGGTTTTATGGTCCACCCTAATTTGTATATATATATATATATGTATAATTTTATCAAATGACAAACCCGTGATTGAAGACAAGGAGACGCATTTGTACGTCACCTGGAAAGCCTCCGACCTTACGATTTTACGTCGCTAGCCTTGGCCTGTATGCCACCGGTGTTGGAGCCAACCGTCATGGCCACAGAATTGTCCAATTAGATTTAAGCCACCAGCTTTTTGTATCTAGGCTGCGGCTTTTGTATCTAGGTTGCCAGCCTTTGTATCAGCATACAAACTCGAAATTTGAAGGGATTTCCATGTTTTCTTTATAACCCTAACCCCATTCTTTCTTCTCTAAACCTTTCCTAAGCTTGGAACTCTTAAAAACCTCTCTCTCAAGATTCTAGAGATCCACAGAAGTTTATCAAAAGTGATCTTACTTCAAGAAGGACCAAGATTCAATATATAAGGAGCTAATCTTAAAGGAGTTTTGGAGATAATCCGAAGTTCTTGTTGGAGATTTCATGTTCTACAATCAAAGAGGAAGAAAAATCTAGAAAATAGGTAAGATGATCATTTTCAATCCTTTTAGTGATTTAAAAGTGAAATCCTTTCTGAATTTCTTTATTTATATTAAAGGAAGTCAAGTTCTTGGAGAGATTTGGAGAAAAACCTTAATTCTTGGTGTTTGGGGATTTTATGATTCTACAATCAAAGGAGGAAAGTGTGTATAAACCTAGGGTTTGTTTTCTTTTTAATTTAGGATTTTAGATGATGATGGGATTAGGTTTACCTTATGAAAACATGTTTTGAAATAGTTTTCCTTATGTGATCAAGTGTTTGGTGAAATTAAGGGTTTTGTTCCTAAAATTGATTCAAGCACGACCTTACGAAGATCGTTGCTATTAGGACGGCATACTGATGATCTATGTGTGGCGCTATCCCGAGTGGAGTTATGCACAAAGATGATTCCAGTAGTCTAGAAGTAGTATGAGTATGGTATCTAGGGTGTGTGGGGAGTACCCAACACTAATATATGTATATATTATTTCATATATTGATTGTTTTTATGAGTCATGAGTTACTTCGAGGTTAGGACTAGATGCATATAGTTTTAAACTATGATGTTTACCTAGCTAAATAAAGATAATAACCTATGTTTATTGCATATGATGACGTATGTGAATCTATACGTTGTTTGCTCATATGCATGTGTTTGTTGTATAGTGTACAGGGCCATTGATCTTACTTTTTAATTTTTCAGGAATAGCTGATGATCTCGTAGTGTTTGACCTTACCTTGCTTGTTGTCTATGATTATAGGCTTAATCTCTGTAATAGACATAATACTATTAGACTTAAAATTGAATTTTGTTGCTTGTCTTTGGCTGGGTCTAGTAGATCGGAAGGACCGTTGCTACTAGGACGGCACCCTAATGATCTATGTGTGGTACTATCTAGAGTGAAGTTGTGTATAGAGATGATTCCGGTAGTCTAGGAATGGTACGAGTATGGTACCTAGGGTATATGGAGAGTATCCTATACCAATATATATATATTATTTTCTATACTAATTATTTTATAGAGTCATGAGTTACTACGAGTTTAAGACTTGATGTACATGGTTCTAAACTATATTGTTTGCCTAGCTAAATAAAGATACTAACCTGTATTTGTTGCATATGATGATGCATGTGAATTTGTATGTTGTTTGCTCATACGCATGTGTTTATGATATGATGTACTGGGCCTTTATGCTCTCTTTATTTTTCAGGAATAGATGATGGTCCCATTATGTTCGATTTATCTTAATATGATGTTTATGTAGACTATGGGGAGGATGATAGTGGATCTGACTTTTTTGCTAACTATTAGAAATCAAGTATTGAGGATAGTAAATGAAGAACTTATGATAACTATTAGAGTTTGATCTTTATTTATATGTTTTATGATGTTTAAAGTTTTTGTTTTTAATGTGAATTGTATGTTGGTGTTTGATTTAAGCCAACCTAGTTGCTACGAAGTTTTTGTTATGACACAAATATTTTGAAGTACCCTTCTATGTGAGCTATAGAAGATGTTTTATGTTATTTGTGGTTTAGTGAAATTATAGCCTTAGCGTGTCTGTCTCAAGTGAAGACACGAAGTGGGTTGTTAACGCTTTTAGTTTAGGATGTTATGGCTTAAGCGGTATAAGAGCAGTTCAATAGCCGAAAGTAGAGGAGTGTGCCTGTACTGCCTGATGTGGTTCTAAACCTGTGTAATGAAACTGATGAGGACATTAGTTCTATAGGTAAGAGGTAAGAGGCGTCTTTTGGTATAATGGCTTGGAGTTCGTTAGAACTCCAAAGTTAAGTGTGCTCTTTATAGAGCAATTCTAGGATGGGTGATTCCCTGGGAAACGCTGGCACGAAAAGGGCATCACCATGCGGTGTGTGTCAAAGTGAACAATATTTCGGTGTGTGGAGTTGCAGGGCGTTACACATTTAATGAAAGTTTGTGATTATTGAATATATTCATGTGTGTTTTATTGTTCCTTGAGTTAATATATGCGCATTATTAATTGCAATGCATGATTCTTGTTAAATAAATTGAAAGATCATTTTACAAGACAGATGTACATGAATAATGAAGTTTGTATATGTTTCTTGTATGTCCTTAATGATGAAAGACATTTCCATTAGTTCATATAGGATTAGAAATCAATTTTGTTGAAAGGGTTGTTGATTAAACTAAGGATTCTACGGTTAAAGAATATAAACATAGCATTAAATGAATATTATTCAAAGATTATAATTAGGGTTAGTGGTGAATCAAGATTAGGGATAGTTTTATGATTTGATATTCTTTTAAAAGGTGCTACAGTCAAGTCAATAGGATTAATCTTGGTAATTGCTGGAAATTAGAATCATTAATATCATTCGAATTAGATTAGGCAAATAGTATAGTTGGGTAATCACTATTAGTTATAGGTTCTGGTGGAATGACCCCCGTGCTTTAACCTATACCATATTTTGATAGGTACACTTGCTTAAAGATTAATCGTAGAGTAGGGATAAGGTTAATTTAGGTCTTATTTGTTTTGAGGAAAAGTATTTGTTAATAAAAGTAATTTTTCTATGAAAATTTTTTCGGAAAAAGTAACATATTTTCAAATGTTTGGCTAATTTTATGAAAATACTTTTTCTTTATTTACAATTTCGAGGTAACTCATATATTTTAAGTATAAAAAATAAAAAATTACATATATTATAATGAGATAAATCTACTTAAAAGAAAAATATTTTAAAAATTAATAATAAATATTTTTGGATAGTAATGATTAGTAGATAGACTCGTAATTCGTTGGAAAAATGACTTACATATTCATGTTCTCTAAGTCATTTTCTAAAAAATAAGCTATGAAAGGTTTATGTTTTCCAAAATAAGGGAAAATATTTTCCATTAATTATCCTTTTTTTTCCTTTAACAAACACCAAAAAATGAAAAGATATTTTCCTAAAAAATATTTGCATTCAAACAAACAAGGCTTTAATTTGATTGAAATTGGTCATATCAATAGGGTGCCCTGTAGGTCTTACAAGATGCAAGGTAAAAGGTGGGTATAGAATGATACTAAATAGAAGAATTAATATCTTATACTTTATAGAGTAGGGTATGGATAACGCTTAATGCCCTACCCCTTATACCCACTCATCTCTATTTAAAATTGTGTTTTCAAGGGAAAAAGAAATAAATAATAATATTTTTAAAAAAACTTATAAAAATACTACTGGCACGAAATAATTTCAAATTCAAGCAAATTAAAATCATCTTTTGAAGAGATGAGATCACATTTAAAGAGATCAGTTCATTAATGAGTGAACTCATTTCTTCAATAGACGAAGTTGGTAGACCTTTCAAGAGACAAGTTTGGACTAAAAAAAATAAAAATAAAAATAAATTAAGATATAAATAAAAATTAATGCAAAAATTTTGAAAAGGAAACAATAATAAACATTTATATTATTTTCATATGAATAGAAATTAACTATTATCTATCCACACATCTATGACTCGTTCAATTCACTATATGGAATAAAGGAGCAATGAAATTCCAATTCAAAGGAATATATTAGGGTTGTAATGGTTATTACAATTTGATTTTGTATAAATAATAAAAAATAATTATTGTAATAAAACGTAAAATATCTATAATACTTATTATCTTTATTACAAAGTGAGGATAATGTATAGGTAACATTTTCAAGACAGGGATATTTGTGATAAAGTTGGAAAATAGACCATTAAATGACAACTCATGAGTGTAAAAACATGAATTGCTATCTATCAATTTAAAAATTCATTATGAATTACCATTTTCCTCAAGTGAATACCATAATAGCGACTTTATGTTAAACTAGAAGGGAATAAATAGTTATTTATGTCAAGTGAATGGATTGTTAATGTGCTATTAATAATAATACTCTAAACAAATATAATTAAAAATACATGTTTATAAGTATCACAAAAAAATAATCTCACTTTCTTTTCTTTTAAACAATCTCACTACTAAATTGTCTACTCAAGGAGGTGATGTAATTGGCATCACGGACTAACTGACAATTTACTTGAAATAAAAACATAGAGAATTTTAGAGGGTGTCAATTCTATTAGTAGAATTTACACATTTAATTAATGCTGAAAAAATCACTTTATTTTATATAAATAATTTTTAGTAACAAATTTATTTCGTGATGATTCTTTACATTTATTGATATAAAACTTATCTTTTCATTGCAACTGAGATCCTCACACCATTTTGATTTTTTCTTTGTCTTCCGCTAAGATTATTTTTGTCCTAGTGCTATTTTCATAATTTTTTAAATAATATTATTATTGATTTCTTTACCCAAGTTTTAATCCATCAGATATAATCTATACATACCAACAGATGGAAAAAAAAAAAAAAAATATAACATATATTAGTGAGTTTTTCACTCTCTCCTAATCACCCTTTCAAATTTCATGTATTTCTTCAAGTATTGAATTCCTTCTAATGGTAAAAATATATATTATCTTATTAGTGATATAAATACAAATTACTTAATTGCAACACTCGACACATTCTCTCTCTTGCACAATAAATATTTTGATTTTCATACCAAAATAACACAGATTTGAAAAAGTATTTCAAAATTGTATATAAATCAAACTTATTTCCAATAGATTTATTGAAGTTGCTTTTTAGGATAGTGCCTTCAAAGTTATACAATGGGTGTTGTCATGAACAATGCCTTATTAGTAGTGGAAGTGATTCTTTATTGAAGTTGTTGTTCGTAACTATGCCTAAAGAAGGTGTTGTTGAGATAAGTGGCTTTAGTGTAAAATAAAAAATAAAAATAAAAAGAAAATGGAGAAGAAAAAGAAGAATGCATTATAATTGACAACGCCTTTAACTACACCATTAATCTAGTCAGGAACAAAACGTTCTCCCCTTTCTCAGACACACAAAACACACTCTCATAAAACTCTCTTTTCCTTTAGCCTCTATGTGAACTATATCCCTTTTTTGTCCACAGATTCAGCTCCTCTAACACTCGATCTCATTCCCTATCTAAGGTTATCTCTCCACTCTTCTTTCTCTTTATTTTATTTTGTCTTTTTTTTTTTTTTACTTTGTTTTGTCTTGCATTTTTTGTGTTTGTTAATGTGTTTTTTTTTTTCCCAAAATTACTGCTTTGAATTTGTTGAAGCTAAAATTATTTATGGAGTAGCACATGTTGTGAGGTAATATAATTATTTGCATGATTTCATTATTCCATATCTACGTTTTCTTTTTCCGTTTGAAGTAGTAAGGTTGTGGAGAAGATGTTCAGTGAAATTTTTGAATGGTTAGGCATAGTTGAAAAGCATTGATTTGAAGGTAATAGAAGTTTGTGCCTAAGTTGTGGAAGTTGCAATGCATGGCTTAACACGCGAGTAGTACAATCTAAAATTGCTAGTTTGATGTCGAAAGGTATGAAATGGTAGAATATGTAAGATTTATTATCTATACGCAAGGGTATACTATGGATGGTAAGTATGGGTCACAGTATGACAAGGCCCCCATTTTGAAGGTGAAAGTGAGGAAGGATGTGAACTTTCAGCAATTTATGGAAACAATATGTGCAAAAATTATAGTAAATTTGACCGTTGTCTATGTTAAAATAATACAAAGGCATCTTACTACATGACTCACGGGCCAGTTTCTATGTTAATGCCTATTATGAAAGAAAATCATCTTGAAGATCTCCTGTCAGCGGTGATGGAATTAGGATCTAAGTTAATTTAGGAGTTATTTGTGTAGATAACTGATCAATCCATCAATCCTCAAGAGATCCACTCAACACTTGTAGATCCCTCAAGCCACACTCATGAAGAGGATGGGGAAGTGTTGACGAAGATGAGGAAAGGTTAAAAGAAGGTTAGGAGATCCATGAGAAACTCCTAAGTGATTTGCGCATAGCACATACTTTGAACTTTGATACCTATGTGAGCTCGTATGGAAGTTGAGTCAGGTCAGGTGGCGGTTAAGGATGCAATACCATGTATCAATATAGGTAGGGGTAGTGACGGATATGTTACTTTTGAGGAAGATGTCAATGCTTAGTGTAGTAACTTATGTGATAGTTAAAACCTATTTAAGGGAATGATGTTCAATAAAAAGGAGGATCTTATCCAAGTTGCAAAGTTCATTCCATATCATAAAACATTGTAACTTATTTGCAGATCAAGCCTCATTTTGGTATTGATCCAAGTGCAAAACGGATATAGGTGTGTTTACCTAACATTACATTGGCCACACTGGGGCTCTCCGGGCACTTGGTATGTAATGGATTTCCAATTCATTGTATAGTCTAAACATTTATGAGACACCAACTCATTTTTTCATTTATCATTTATAGGTAGATTCATTTTGGAGGATACAGTTTGCTCCTAACCTTCTAGTAGTGATCTCTATTGTAGGCAGTGCTATTCAGAACATAAAAAAGCATGGTTATATGGAGTTGTATCCACTAGTTCGCTAAGAGGCGCTTCAGATAAGAGAGGGGTTCAATGAGGTGAAGAAGCTCAGAGATATGAGGATGGTCAAGCAAAGGATTCATGTGGTGCACTAACATAGGAGTAGCCTATGCAATAGGCTCCTATTAGAGCTTGATGATTACCTAGAGTTAGGGGTGGATAGTGAACTACTTCTTTAGTGTTTTCCACTTCTAGTGCAAACTCAGGTTCTCATAGCATCTAGATGGCATGAAACATTATAGGTAAGTTAGATCTAGTTTTGGCTCATTTCGTACCCTTTACAGCCAATGTGGGATGCTTTAATCCTAACTCCACTTACACTGTAGAAGAGAAGAGCAACTTAAACTGATGAGAATATTGAAACGAGTGAAAGACTAAAAATGTCACGCCCCGAAGGGTACCCTAAACGTGGTAGTCCGCCGTACACAATATTAAAGCCTAAGAATGACCACCTCAGTCACGCGAAGGCTTCCATACTATGTACAAGGCGTCTAACACATAAAGGAGACAAATCGGAATGATACATTTTATGTTGATACAATTGAGTAACATTGTAAAGGAAATACAATCCACTATACTTCAAATACAAAACACTATACTTCAAAATACAGTTCATCAAACTTCAATTACATTCATCCCAAGACTTCACTGCATAAAACTATTACAAGGAAAATCGTAAAGCTTAGTCAAAAACTTCAAGCATTCTTATATCTTGCCGGAATCCCGAAGTCATTCTCGGCTTCAACCATCTCGGACCCCACTTAGAATACTTGGAATAACCTGCTCATTTAAACAACTATTGGGGTATAAGCTACACTAGCTTAGTGAGAATTCCCTTAATTCCGTACCATAACAAACAAGTATTTATCAATCATATGCTATGCATGAACAAACACGTGAGCAAGCAATTATGCATGGGTAACCGGAACCCACACACAGAACGGATTTGCGCCCTCCGTATCTTGGGTTAGGAATGGTATTGAGTCTACACGACCGCATCTAGTCCCCAAGCCCTCGCTCTTAGCTCTCTACTCGGCTAGGCTCATCCAAGGATGCATCCACATGCGCCTTAGTACCCTTGAATGAGCTCTGGCACCGGGCTCGTTATTCAAACGAAGCAACAACGGACCATACCGATCGACCTGCGTAGAGTAGCATGCTACCAAATGCAATATGTCCAATGCGATGCATGATCAATTTACTTTTTGCTTAGGTCAAAATATTATACATTCTTTAGAATGACCAACCAATATCACACATATAACAGAATAATAGGAACGGTGCAGTTATTCAGTCAAATCATGGTTTCGATAGCTTTAGTATTCTTTGGCATACATTCATCACAGCTCTATCATATCTCCCATCCCCATTCTATCAATTTTTTATCTTATTCCTATAATTCTAATGCAACTAACTACAAGCACAATCAAGGTAACAAAACAAGGAGAAAATCACTCGGCCATTTGATCACCGGTCTTCTAGTAATAATAATCCCGTGGTAGGGAAATCGTCGAACTCGGGATAACCTAAAAAAAGGAAGAAATACTCTAATAAGTATTTCAACTCAAACTAATCCAACGACTTCATACGAACTTATCAAATTCGTAATTCGCGTCCTAAGCGGGAATTCCAACTTAAAACGGCCATAAACTTGGTCATTTTAACTCGGAATCTCGCAAATTTCATATCGATGTTCTATTCTACTTCGGAAGAGCTTTCTAAATATGAAGTTTAAATTAAGTTTGAAAATATCTAAGCCTCGGAAAGGAGGGATCAGATCTGTACAGCGGTGTTATTGATTCCGAAAATGCGGTTTTCATGAATGCACTTGAGATTCCTAAGTACAAAATGAAACTAAATGTCATGGTAATGATTTTCCCTATCATGAATGTTATGATATGAAATCTAATGAGCCTAAGTTCTTATAACTTTTTAGACTTAAATAATTTAAATAAACTTTTTCCTAGAAAATCATTTTATGCTATTGGTTAACAAGTAAGTTTACTACACTTGGTCACACCTACTTATTATAAGGATTTTCTTTAGGAAAACTCCGCTTTGTTTAAACGAATTTTGACCCTTATATTAGTTATATCCTAAGGCCTTTATTTCTTTAATAAAATCTTCATTTATAAACTTTTAAGAGGGTCTTTTACTAAGGGGTTTCCAAAAATCCGAATTAGAAAATTCCACTTTCAAGTTGATCCTTTGAGAAAAATATATTTTATACTCAAAACTTTAAGTATTTATTAACCTATACCCTAAGGACTTCATTTATTTAAGAAAATTACCATTTTGAAGTTGGAAAAATAGTGT